>CM061747.1:130430136-130943840 GCA_030979885.1 Lolium multiflorum | reverse complement strand
TCTACGGACACTAGGCACTATGCCCTAACAATCTTATGACGAATACATGACCAATCTCATCCAATCCCTACCATCCCCCTTCAGCCTACAGCGGGGGAATTACTTCACACATGGATGGGGGAAACATGGCTGGTCGATGTGGAGGCGTTGGCGGTGATGGCGGTGAAGATCTCCCTCCAATTCCTCGTCTCCCGGCGAGTGCCGGGGGAACGGAGACTTCTGCCCCGGCGACGGAGCCCTCGCGATGGCGGCTCTCCTGGAGGGTTTCCCCGTGACTTCGACTTCTCTCCGTGCGTTTAGGTCGAAACCCGATAAGAAGTCCGGCGGGGAGCTGCCGGGAGGTTGGCTGAGGCCACACCATAGGCCGCTGGCCCCCTGTAGGCCGCTCGCTCTATGGTGTGTGGGGCCTCGGCCTCCACCTCTCTTGCCCTTCTGGCTCCGTCAATCTACCATCTGAAGAAATTCCGAGGATTTTCCCGAAAGTTGGATTTCTCCCTGTACAAAAACGAGACACCAGAGCAGTTCTGCTCAAAACAGCGTTAGTCCGTGTTAGTTGTATCCAAAAAATACACAAATTAGAGGCAAAACAATAGCAAAAGTGTTCGGGAAAGTAGATACATTTTGGACGTATCAACTCCCCCAAGCTTAGCTTATTGCTTGTCCTCAAGCAATTCAGTTAACAACTGAGCGATAAAAGAACTTTCACGAACATATTTGCTCATATGATGTATATATTCTCATGCTATGGCTAATACTCAAGCAGTTCATAATGAGACACATGCAAATAAGATCATCCAACAACTATGTCAATCATGGAGAAGTACCAACAATTAATAATAAGCACCATGAATCATGTATATAAGCAGGATTGCAATGTTCATAAGAGAATATGATAAAATGGTATCTCGCTTGCCCGTATTTGATCGGAAAAACATAAATGCCGTAGGCACCTCTGGAGTTCATAGAAAGACTAGAAGTAGTGATGGTCAAAGATAAAAGCATCAAAGTTATACCACAACCAATCATATTTTGAGACAAGCATATTATACTAAGAATGACAGTTTCTCTCAAGATAGTGCTCAAAGAAAGAATGGAGACACAACATAAAAGTAAAAGATTGACCTTTCGCAGAGGGAAGCAAGGATTAACATGCGCTAGAGCTTTTCATTTGTAAAGCAGGAGTAAATTATTTTGAGAGGTGTTTGTTGTTGTCAACGAATGGTAATGGGTACACTAACTACCTCATCAACAAACCTTCAAAGAGCGGCTCCCATTTTATTTTATTTTTGGGTGGCACTCCCTCCAACCTTTCTTTCACAAACCATGGCTAACCGAATCCTCGTGTGCCTTCACCAACAATCACATACCATGAAGGAGTGCCTTTATTTAAGTTTTATTATGATGATGATACCCCCCAACCTTTGCTTACACAAGCCATGGCTAACCGAACCTTCGGTGCCGTCCAACAATCACAAACCATGGAGGAGTGTCTATTTAAGTTAATTAATTTGGGACTGGGAATCCCATTGCCAGCCCTTTTTGCAAAATTATTGGATAAGCGGATGTGCCACTCGTCCATATGAGAGTCCGTCAAAAGTAAATGACAAGGTTGAAAGCAAAACACCACATACTTTCTCATGAGCTATGAAACATTAACACAAATTGAGAAGCATTTTGAAGGTTTTAAAGGTAGCGCATGAGAATTTACTTTGAATGGTTTGAAATGCCATGCATAGGTATTTATGGTGGATACTTTGGAACAACTTGGTTTTCAGGTGTTTGGAAGCACGAGGCAGCGTTCCCGCTCAGTACAAGTGAAGGCTAGCAAAAGACTAGGGAGCGACAAATCAAGAGAGCAATAACTGTCATAATCATGCTTGCGGCAAAATAAATTAACGGAGGCATAAAAGTGATACAAGAACTCTGAAGCAATATAAATCATCGAGGCTTAATTGACTTTTTGTTCAGTCATATGCATGCGTGAGCATGTGCCAAGTCGATATAAATGAATTTTTCAGAGGAGGATACCACAATGCCATACTTACTTACTTATGAATAAAACAATGCAAGCAAACATCCATGACATGCTACTCATATTAATAATTGGAACTAAACATGAGAGATCATGAACTACTAGACTTCCTCAAATAACATATACCTCACATGAACCAACTAAGCATGCTCACATGGATAAGTATATGTACAAAAATGAAAACAAATAGAGTTCATACCAGCCTCTCACCACAATCCATCAGATTGTCGTAGATCGTCATTATTGCCTTCTCACTTGTGTAGCTTGGATAATATGAAATGAAAACCACGCTCCAGCCACCGAAGACCATTGAACTCATGATGAATCTTTACAAACCAAAGAAGAACAGCAAATATTTTTGGTGTTTTCGAATTAGAAACAAGAACGAAAGAAAACAAGCAAACAAAGCAAAATCTTTTTGGGTTTTCTCATAGCAAACTAACGATAGCAAATAAAATAAACTAAGAGCAAAGAACCAAATAAACAAATGGTGAAGAGAAAAAACAGAAATATTTTTGGTCTTTTTGTGTTTTAGGAAAGAAACAAAGCGAAAACAAAAGAATGCAAACTAACAGAAACACGGAAAAGCAGATGACAGAAATCTGCCAAATCCCGACAGCAGTACAGAAATCAAATTAACAAAAATCTTCCATTGCTCAGACCAAAAAGTGTTCAACTAATGAGTTAGATAACAACCTGGGAACATGCTCAAAAATTGGCAGCTCAAAATAACGTTCTGTCTGTGCGTACGTGAATTTTTGTGGTAACAGCCCAGAATCTGTTTTTGGACAGCACTTCCCCAAATACCATCTCCCTCTCATTAGAAAACCACTCTAAGAAACTAAACAAGTATGTACAAGTATCCAGCAACCATACTATGCAAAGAATGAGTGATGCCGGTATACCTCCCCCCAAGCTTAGGCTTTTGGCTCTTCTTGATCATATATCATCCTCCTCTCTTCCACGCCGGTGGATCATACATGGAGTGGTAATAGGGCCCCTGTGCAGAAGAATATCGTGGAGGTTCCACATGCCCATGATGTTGATATGAGGAGCTCGCTGCATCGGATGAAGAGTCGGGGTGTTCCTCGGCCTCCTCCACATCTTCCCTTGCACGACGGCTTTCCCTTTCTATGTATGCGTTTAGCTCATTTTCTGTGATCGACCACCCGTTCCTGGCATCAAGGTAAACAAAGCAGGTGCAGGCAATCGTACTAGTTTTTCAATTTTCTTAGTTATACTCCAATTTTTCTTATACAAAGTTATCCTATAATGCAGGTTGTTCAAATTAGATGCAGTATCTGAAATAAATTCATGTTTAATCATGGAAACAACATCAAGCTTCTCTATAGAAAGCGGAATATCTAAATGGTGAGGTTCTACACCATGCATAGCTAACAAGCGAGAGGCGATAAGACCTCCACAAATTCCTCCTTTCTCACGGTTAGTAGCAAGTCTACAAGCTATTAAAGCACCCAAATTATAAGTCCTATCCTGTTGCAAAGCAGCAGCTAAGAAAGCCAAATCTTGGACAGATAATTTACCTCCAGTCCTTCTCGCAAGAACGCACTTTGTAATGAAATAGGCAAAGTAGCGGATGGCTGGCTGTTGAATGCTACTAATCTTACCACTATCATTGGAGAAGCTCCTCCCATTACAAATCATTGTATAAAGATTTGAGAGCTCCCGCGGTGTTCCCCTGATCTTCTCGCAGGATCCCCACCGCGGCACTCTAATCGCTGTACAAAAATCATTGAAAGGCAAGTCAATAGTTTTGTTATAAATCTTGTACCGGACCATGGGGTCAGTTCGAGACCGGTGAAATTCGAAATCCTGCACAACCGACACCGTTAGCTTAGCATATTGGTGAGGTTCACCAACAGTAAAACTTCCAACCCTGCATTGGAAATCAGTGTTTGAACATCTTGCAGGATTCCTGCATTCCGCATAAAATCCGTGCATGGGTAATAAGAGGGGTATACTCCCTCTTCACGATGAACTCTCATGACTTGTTGTACCTCCAACTCTTGTTGGTTAAGTTGGTGCATACTCCCCTCCATTTTCTGAAATTTTCAACAACCATTATAAAATTTGATTTCAAGGTATATAATTGAAGGGAACTACTATAGGAACTTGCTAGAGTACTAAACATGCATCAAAACTAGTTTCTTCCACTTAGAACAAGCATGCAAGCTCACTAAACATGTTATCTACAGCAGCAAAATATTCAAGATATACTCAACCAAACAAAATTCTAATTGGACAATCAAAGGAGTCACATACCAAAGAGCAAATGTGCCAAATTTCAGACAGAAATCTGGGCTGAGCAAGGAGATCGAAAAATCGCGAGTTCTTGAGCAGAAACACGAGTGAGAGGAACTTGGTGCGAGTTTTTTTCGGGAGAGAGAAGATGCTGGGAGGAAGAGATGATGTAGTGGGGCAAGGAGGGGCCCACACCACAGGGTGGCGCGCCCACCTCCTTGGCCGCGCCGGCCTGTGGTGTGGCACCCTCTGGTGCCCCACAGGTCATCCTCTGGTACTCCCAGGTGTCGAAAAATAGGACCAACGGTAATTTTTGTAATTTTTAGAGAACTTCGAAAAATGCACATTTCTCGGGTATTAAATTAATGATTAATGCGCAGGAAAATGATTTCTAAAATCTTAAATGACTAAAGCATATTGCAAAACAAAAGTGCTACAGCAAGTAAAATAAATGGAGGGAGAAAGAAAGAAAGAAATGTTGTTTAGCTCTCTTATGCATTAAAATATACTTGTTAATAAGGTTGATCAAGTCTTGCTATCAAATAAATTTTATATGAAATAAAAAGAAAAATAAAACCTCAAATCAATCATGTTACCTTATATTGAATTGATATGGATCCAATCACAAGAGTTTGATATTCTTCTTTAGGCTCATATATAGGACAATCAATGGATCCCACTTTGATAGTTTCACATTAAAAATTGTATTGACTCCACATACTTTATCAATCCTCTTGGGAAAATAGACAGTGTGTTCCTTATCATCAACATTGAAAGTAACCATGCCTTTATTGCAATCAATAACAGCCTCTGCAGTATTAAGAAAGGGTCTTCCAAGAATAATGGACATATTATCATCTTCAGGCATTTCCAACATAACAAAATCAGTTAATATCAAGTAGTGCCGTAGTAACTTGAACAGAAACATTTTCACATAAACCAACAGAAATAGCAAAGAGATTTATCAGCCATTTGCAAAGATATATCAGTTGGTATCAATTTATCTAAATCAAGTCTCTTATAAAGAGAAAAAGGCATTACACTAACACCTGCTCCCAAATCACATAGAGCAGTTCTAACATAATTATTCTTGATGGAACAAGGAATAGTCGGTATACCCGGGCTCCAAGCTTCTTTGGAATCTTACCATTGAAGGAGTAATTAGCGAGCATAGTGGAAATTTCCTCATTAGGGATTTTCCTTTTGTTAGTAACAATATCTTTCATATACTTTGAATAAGGAGGCAATTTAATAGCATCAGTCAAAGGGATTTGCAAAAATAAAGGTTTCATCCAATCACAAAATTTATTATAATGTTCCTCTTCCTTTGATTTTAGTTTCTTAGCAGGAAAAGGCATTTGCTTTTGAACCCAAAGTTCTCTTTCATTACCATGTTTCTCAGTAATAAAATCTTCTTTAGTGTACTTTTTATTTTTAGCAGGCTTTTCAGGTTCTTTTTCAACCTCTTCTTTATCAGGAGTATCATTCTTATCATTATCTTCCTCATGTTCATTACCACTTTCAGTTTCAGAAATAGAAATACTATTAGGATCATTAACAGGTTCAGAGGATTCTACAACATTCTTATGTTTCTTTTTCTTTTTCTTAGATGGAGCACTAGTTTTAATTAGTTGAGAATCTTGTTCAACTCTTTTGGGATGCCCTTCAGGATATAGAGGATCCTGGGTAGAAACACCACATCTAGTTGTTACTTCATAAGCATGTTTTTCTTTAGAATTATTTCCCAACAAGTCATTTTGCACTTTAGTAAGTTGATCAATTTGAGTTTGAACCATTTGAAAATGTTTAACAAGTATCTTAACATCATTGGAGGTTCTCTCCACAATATGCAATTCACTAATAGCTCGAGAATTTTCCATTAAATGATTCTCTACTCTCATATTAAAGTTTTCTTGCTTAACAATATAATTATCAAATTCATCTAAGCATTGAGCAGGAGGTTTTGAATACGGAATATCTTCCCTAGTAAAGCGTTGAAGAGAGTGTACCTCAATCATGGATGAAGGGGAGTTATCTCACATAAATCTTCTATAGGAGGTAAATTCTTCACATCTTCAGGTTTAATACCCTTCTCTTTAAGAGACTTCTTGGCTTCCCTCATATCTTCATCATTTAATTTAATCATACCCCTCTTCTTCACTATCGGTGTCGGGTTGGTTCAATTGTAGACCAATCATCATGATTCCGGCCTATTTTAGCCAATAATTCTTCAGCGTCGTCTGGAGTTCTTTCCTGAAAACACAACCAGCACAACTATCCAGGTATGCCCTAGACTCAATGGTTAGTCCACTATAAAATATATCAAGTAAATCATGCTTTTCCAAATCATGGTCGGGCTGAGCTCTAATAAGAGAACAAAATCTCGCCCAAGCCTCAGCAATTTCTCTCCATCTTCCTGGTCAAAATTATAACTCTCAAAGCGCATGTTGAGCACTAGCAGGAAAGTATTTCCGGAAGAAAACATCAAGCAATTCTTTTGGACTTTTAATAGAACCAGGAGGCAGATTATTATACCAAGTTTTAGCATCATCCTTTAATGAGAAAGGAAAAATTTTAGCGACAAAATAAGTACGCATCTTAATATCATCGGAAAACAAGCCACTAAGAGTAGATAACTCAGTCATGTGTTCAACAGCACTTTCTTTTTCAGTACCACAAAAGGGTGTTTTCTCAACAATAGCTATATGAGATAAATCAAGAGAAAAATCATAATCTTTATCCCTAATGTTTATAGGAGATGTGGCAAATTTAGGATCAGGAGACAGTTTATATCTAACAGCATGTTCCGCAAGCAACTTTTTAATTTTTCTTGCATCAGTAGTAGCATTGCATTTTTCAATAAAATCATCATCAAGTTCTACATAATCTTCATCAAGATCATCACTAGAATATTCAACAGACTCAGGTGAATTAACAGGTGTAGCAGCATTTTCATTAGGAGTTTCAGTATTTTCAATTTGTCTAGACTTAGCAATTGTAGCATCTAGAAAAGATCCTAACGAACCATCATTATCAAGCACAGCAGAAGCATCATCACAATTATAAGAGGAATTTTCAGATTCAGCAGAAGTACCAGCATTTGAAGCTTGTGGTGGTGAAACAAGTTTACTTATCACAGATGGTGAATCAAGAGCAGCAGAGGTACTAAGAGTTGTACCTTTTCTTGTAGTGGATGGTAATATGGCGATCTTAGTATCGCGAGGTTTACCCATGATGGAGAATTTGCAGCGAACAATATCAATCCAAGTGAACTTCCAAATAAAGCTATGCTCCCGGCAACGCGCAGAAAATAGTCTTGATGACCCACAAGTATAGGGGATCGCAACAGTCTTCGAGAGAAGTATTACCCAATTTATTGATTCGACACAAGGGGAGACAAAGAATACTTGTAAGCCTTAACGGCGGAGTTGTCAATTCAGCTGCACTGGAAACAGACTTGCTCGCAAGAGTTTATCAGAGTATCATTTATACAGTAGGAATAGTGAAATAACAGAGCGGGAAATAAAGACAGCAGTGATTATAGTAAACAGCAGGATTAAAATACTGTAGGCACAGGACGGATTTAACGGGCGTTGCATGGATGAGAGAAACTCATGTAACAATCAAAGCAGGGGCATTTGCAGATAATAATAAACGGTATCCAAGTACTAATCAATCAATAGGCATGTGTTCCATATTTAGTCGTACGTGCTCGCAATGAGAAACTTGCACAACATCTTCTCTACCACGGTGGTGGCAACCTCTGGGGAAACTACTGGATATTAAGGTACTCCTTTTAATAGAGTACCGGAGCAAAGCATTAACACTCCGTGAACACATGTGATCCTCACATCACTACCATCCCCTCCGGTTGTCCCGATTTCTGTCACTTCGGGGCCATTGGTTCCGGACAGCGACATGTGTATACAACTTGCAGGTAAGATCATAAACAACGAATATCTTCATGAATCAATAACATGTTCAGATCTGAGATCATGGCACTCGGGCCCTAGTGACAAGCATTAAGCATAACAAGTTGCAACAATATCATAAAAGTGACATCTACGGATACTAGGCACTATGCCCTAACAATCTTATGACTATTACATGACCAATCTCATCAATCCCTACCATCCCCTTCAGCCTACAGCGGGGAATTACTCACATGGATGGGGGAAACATGGCTGGTGATGAGAGGCGTTTGCGGTGATGGCGGTGAAGATCTCCTCCAATTCCCGTCCCGGCGAGTGCGAACGGAGACTGCTCCCCGCGACGGAGTTTCGCGATGTGGCGGCTCTACGGAGGTTTGCTGGTGACTTCGACTTCTCTCCATGCGTTTAGGTCGAGCGATAAGTAGTCCGAAGGGGGCGTCGGAGGCCAGCCGAGGGGCCACACCATAGGGCCGCGCGGGCCCCCTAGGCCGCGCCGCCTTATGGTGTGGGGCCCTCCGCCTCCACCTCTCTTGCCCTTCTGGCTCCGTCGTATCTGGTAAAATAGGGCCTTCTGCATAAATTCCGGAGGATTTTCCCGAAAGTTGGATTTCTGCACACAAAAACGAGACACCAGAGCAGTTCTGCTGAAAACAGCTAGTCCGTGTTAGTTGTATCCAAAATACACAAATTAGAGGCAAAACAATAGCAAAGTGTTCGGAAAGTAGATACGTTTTGGACGTATCAATGCACACGTCCGTTGGGAACCCCAAGTGGAAGGTATGATGCGTATAGAAGCAAGTTTCCCTCGGTATGAAACCAAGGTTATCGAACCAGTGGGAGCCAAGAAGCACGTGAAGGTTGTTGGTGGAGGAGTGTAGTGCGGCGCAACACCAGGGATTCTGGCCAACGTGGAACCTGCACAACACAATCAAAGTACTTTGCCCCAACGTAATAGTGAGGTTGTCAATCTCACCATTGCTGAAAACAAAGGATTAAGCGTATCGAGTGGAAGATGGTGTTTGTTTGCAAAGAACAGAAAAAACAGTAGAATGTATTCAGATGTAAAAGAATGGACCGGGGTCCACAGTTCACTAGAGGTGTCTCTCCAATAAGATAACTAACATGTGGGTGAACAAATTACAGGCGGGCAATTGACAAATAAAGATTCAATACATACCAACGATGATTACTATGTGATTTAATCAGGGCATTACGACAAAGTACATAGACCGCTATCCAGCATGCATCTATGCCTAAATAATCCACCTTCAGGTTATCATCCGAACCCCTTCCAGTATTAAGTTGTAAACAAGAGATAATTGCATTAAGTATGGTGCGTAATGTAATCAACACAAATATCCTTAGACAAAGCATCAATGTTTTATCCTAGTAGCAACATCACATCCACAACCTTAGAATCCTGTCACACGATCCTAGATTCAATGGAGGCATGAACCCATTATCGAGCATAATTACTCCCTCTTGGAGTTACAAGTATCAACTTGGCAGGCCTCTACTAGCAACGGAGAGCATGCAAGAACATAAACAACACATATGATAGATTAATAATCAACTTGACATAATATTCTATATTCATCGGATCCTGCCAAACACAACATGTAGCATTACAAATAGATGATCTTGATCATGTTAGGCAGCTCACAAGATCTAAACAATGATAGCACAAGCGGAGAAGACAACCATCTAGCTACTGCTATGGACCCATAGTCCAAGGATGAACTACTCACGCATCAATCCGGAGGCGGGCATGATGATGTAGAGCCCCTCCGGTGATGATTCCCCCTCTCCCGCAGGGTGCCGCAGGCGATCTCCTGAATCCCCGAGATGGGATTCGCGACGACGGCGTCTGGAATATTTTCCGTATCGTGGCTCTCGGTGCACGGGGGTTTCGTGCGATGAAGGCTATTTGTAGGCGAAAGTTGGTCAGGGGCGAAGACGCCGAGGGACCAGGGGCCGTGCAGCGGCTGGGCCGCACCGCCCATTGTTGGCACCTCGTGTCCCACTTCCTTTCCTCGGTCTTACGGAAGCTTTGTGCAAAAATAGGACCCTGGGCGTTGATTTCGTCC
Source organism: Lolium multiflorum (assembly GCA_030979885.1). NCBI lineage: Eukaryota > Viridiplantae > Streptophyta > Magnoliopsida > Poales > Poaceae > Lolium > Lolium multiflorum. The sequence goes on along the minus strand of CM061747.1, from coordinate 130,933,527 downwards.
AATTCCGAGAATATTTCCTTACTAGGATTTGAAACCAAAAACAAAAACAGCAACCGGCACTTCGGCATCTTGTTAATAGGTTAGTGCCGGAAAAATAATGATGTAAAGTATGTATAAAACATTCATGTATTGTCATAAAAGTAGCATGGAACATAAGAAATTATAGATACGTTTGAGACGTATCGAGTTTTTGTAAGAACTTAATAACTTCAGAGATATGACAATCATCAAAATCTAAACCATTATGATCTACATCATTCTGAAAAATTTCAGCACTATTATCACAAACACTTTCAGCAGTTTCATGCAATTTTGCCAACACCAATTATTTTACCATTGATAGTAGGAGGTTTAGCAACATGTGAAGAATCAACATTACTAGTGGTGGTAATAGTCCAAACTTTAGCTACATTATTCTCTTTAGCAAGTTTTTCTTTTTCTTCTCTATCCCACCTAGCATGCAATTCAGCCAACATTCTAATATTATCATTAATTCGAACTTGGATAGCATTTGTTTTAGCAAACTTAGTATCTTTAACTTCATTTGGCATAACTTTCAGTTTTAAAAGATCAACATCAAGAGCAAGACTATCAACCTTAGAAGCAAGAACATCAATTTTACCAAGCTTTTCCTCAACAGTTTTATTAAAAGCAGTTTGTGTACTAATAAATTCTTTAAGCATGACTTCAAGACCAGAGGGTACACTCTTATTATTTTGTAAGAATTACCAGGAATTACCATAAACACTACCATTATTAGAAGGATGTGGCCTATAGTTGTTGTTACCATAATTATTCCTATAAGCATTGTGTAACACCCCAAATTTCAATAAAAGAGAGAAGAAGAATTTCAGAGACCAAATTTGAGAACCAACAAAAACTTTTCAAATTGCATATAGTACCATGCATAGGATTTGTGCATTTTTGAGTGATATGCCATGATGAGTGTTATCTTGTGTATGTGATGAATTCCAAAACCCTAGAGTGATCAAGTAATGATCACCAACCAATTAAATCAAAAAGAGAAAGAAATCAAATATTCATAAAATCCTAAAAACCCTAACATATGGTCCATGTCAAATTTGTAAATTTGACCATAGACCCATTTGATCTTCACCAATACTTGTAATATGATATTAAAGAGTAATTACAACTTTGAGAATCAAAGAAACCCCAATTAAATCAAAGTCAAGAATTAAAATGTGATCACATGAGATAATGGTCATTTTTTACTTTTATATTCTGGTCACTACTTTGAGCCTCTCTATCTCAAAATTTCTAAACTAAACAAATCCAAATCTTTGCATGTCATCCAAGTACACAACAAGATGAACAACTTTTGTAAAGGGCCTCACACCAAATTCATCTTGGATCAAGAGATATGATCAAGCAAAGTAGAGACATTTTATTAAGAACAAGATCATCACAAATTCGAAATTGATCAAACCAGACCACTCCTTGACCACCACTTGCCCTAGCTTTGACCAGGGGACACCCCTACACCAAGCCCATGCCAAGGAACCACCAGGAGAGGGCAGCCATGGCATGGACATGGCCATGCCGGCCACGTCGCACCTCGACACCTTCCCCTCTCTTTCCCTCCACGATCGGCCTCGCCACCATGTCCAGTAGCTCACCAAGGATCCCAGAAGATCGCCAGTACAAGCCCTTGGCCTCGCCGTCGTCTACAACCTCGTCGAGCATACTGCCAACCCTAGCTGGAGCCACCGTAAGCCCTCCGACCCCCTACCTGCGCCGCCGGCGAGCTTCTCTCTCGCCGTCGACGACGACACACCTGAGCCGTTAGATCACGATCTAATCCAACGCCCCCTGTTGATTCATACCGCTTCGGCGTTAAGCGTCGCTGACGGGTGGAGCCCACTGTCAGGCGGCCCGCGCGTGCACAGATGCGTGGTGGGCTGGCCTTGGGCCGTTTTCAAACGTTTGGGCCCAGTTAGTTTTCCCGCCGGCCTATTTAATTCAAATCCCGTTTAATAAATTTAGTTTGAATTCAATACTGAACCCAACTTGGAAAATGCATAGAATCTGTTTGGCTTGGCCAAATTTAACAAACTTTATATATTTGGAAAGCTTAGGATTTTATCTACACAATGCCACTGGTTTGAACCCTAGATCTATTATATAATTAAAGTGGCAAAATAAACAAGGCAGGGACTTTTCTGCCTTAGAATAATTATTAAAAATCAACCAAAATAGATATTTGAATAATTCCAACTCCAATAGTTCACATTTGACTTACACTAATTGTTTCTGCAAGAAAATGGTGTGGTCACTTTGCATGATCATGCCCTAGTTTAAGTAATGGACAATATGGCTAGTTTAACTAAGTGATATTGTCCAAAACTATTATGTAAATCTTATGAAGTAAATTACTTCATTTAAATCTTGTCCCAAATGAATTCATGAGATGTTTGCCCCCCTGGTCCAAACACTCTTATATGAATATTTGGAGATTTAAAACATTTGGGGAATTATAAATTGGTATGAGGTGATTTACCTCATTTAAATCATTTTCTCAAATAATGATAATGAATGTTTGACTTAGGTCAATAGGAATTCATGTATGATTATTTGGGAAGTTAAATCTTAAGAAGATTTCAATGAGAGGAAATTATTTTTCTCAAGAACTAAATGGAAAATTATTAACTACATATGTAATGAAAGGAAATTATTTTTCTTAAATCAAGAAACCAATGCACCTAATTATTTTATGTGTGTGCTTAGCATAGTTTGTGTGAAGTAACTATGAGCATAGTATAGCCTTTGAATTTGTTGAGTGATTATACTTCGTATTCAAATTTAGACGCTAGCACCGGAGATTACCAAGAGGAAGGAGAATTCTACCCAGAAGAGGAAGAAGAAAACCTAGAGAACTACCAAGGCAAGCTAATACTCTTGTAAAGTGCAAAGCCCTCCTTGGGCAAGGCACCATGATTCTTATCTTTCTTATACAAGCTTATCCTAAGTGTGCACCATACAAGTGTTACTTGTTGTCTCAAGGACTTGACCTAACTTGGTCTAAATGAGTAAGCATACTAAAGTAGTAAAGTTAGTCTTACAAATGGCAAAGCAATGTAGCACCCCTCATGATTAGTGCTAATGCTAAAATACTAAAACTTGACTACTTTAGATGGGAACTTATGGTATGTTGAATCTGAAAACTTGTCAATACTAAGTCATTCTATTGATTGAAGTTGAAGTTGAGAATGAACAAGAGAAGATAGTGATTTTTGATAAAACCTGATATTGGTTTGAATGCGATACCTTTCCAATTTCAAGTACCCCCACAATACCTGATTATGGGTAGGGCTTAACTGGAAGTTTATACACCTTAGTATGGGTTCCCTCTGAACACACATCATAGGGGTTATGCTTGAGGCTGCCTCCGTTGTTGAGAAATGATGTGAGTTGAGGTGAATTGTACGGCCAAGCCCTGTGCAGTTCCCAGGTTGACAGTTGGTCTTCACTGGGAGGCCAAGCTCATGGGGAGAGGTGCTCATACTAGGGTTTGTAAGTGAAAGGTTATGGTTGATGATCCGCGTACTGTGTTACGATGATTCGGAGTCATTCCGACGGATGAAATCAAATGTTGTGGCACAAGTGTGCAACCTCTGCAGAGTGTAAATCTATTCGAATAGCCGCGTCCACGGTTACGGACGGTTGGAAAGGCCATACAGTTTCCGGTGTCAGATTTTGAAAAATTGATGAAATACATGGTGACTTGTTGAATTACAACAGATGTTGTGGGAATGCCACTAATGTTCCCACTTGAGTTAGTTAGCACATGCTCAAACACTTATGAACTAAAATTGGGCTTATGCAAGTGAACTAGAATTTAGCCTCATTACTCAAATGGTTAGTACTTACTTTAGTACTTAGTTTGCAAGTACTTAAAGTACTTACGGCTTTGTCCCTGGCTATTCAAATGGCCAGAGTATGAAGATGAACAGAACTATCAAGACGAGGACCAGCAGGACGCCTATGACAACTAAGAGCTTTCTGACGTCAAGCGTTGGCCTGTGGACTACAGAGTCCCGTTATCTTTACGCTTCCGCATTTGAACTTGTGTTTGTTCGTTGATCAATAGATCAACTATTCGTGTAATATGGATCATGTGATTCAAGTTGTAAGACAATATGAGTTGTAATAAATGATGACTGTGATACTTAGCTATTATATCTCGCAACAACAATATTCCTAGGATTGCGATGAATGATATAATAGGCATTCGGACTTAAAAATCCGGGTGTTGACAAGTTGGTATCAGAGCCATTGTTTGACCTTAGAAAACCTTAGTTAGAATGGGCGTTCATAAAAACCTAACTTTGAAATCAAAATGAAGTGAATATTTGTGAAAACTTACACATACTCTTGTCTTTGAGGCTCTTTCAAAATTTGGTGAAATCATGCTCTTTCTTATTTAAATATACTTAAAAGTTTGCCACACTTACTCACTCACTAACTTACTCCTCCATTTCACTTTCAGATGGAGCCGAATGAACCCCTCAACACCAAGTTCTACCAGCTTGGGAATGGTGGAGAGTTGATCTTTGAGCACGACCTCAACGCGCTCTCTGACTTCCTTGGACGTCCTCACCCGGAGTTCCACGGGATCCAGGTGAACGACCAGGTCGGAGGCGAGTTGCAGTGGATCATCACCGCCGACCTAAGGGGCAAGCTGGAGCCTCCCACCTCGGAGAGGATCCTCTTCTCCTTCCGCGAGAGCAACTGGCTCGATGGTCTTGCACGTGGCCTTCAGGAGGCACTTGCACGCCTCTGTGGACAGAACGTGGTGCGCATACTTGCGTCCCGCTTCGCACACCTCGTGAGGCGTGATGCTATGGGTGTGCCTATGGAGCTGCAGTCGCACCCACAGCTGAGGCGCCATGCTGAGCATCTGGATTTCATGTTGTACCACACTCAGCAGGAGTTAGACAACTCCCGTGCGTACGCGAACCAGACTCACCTTGCACTGATCACTCATGGCGATGCCATCAAGATGCTGTCCAGGGACCGCAACAAGCTTCGTCTGAAGTGTGCGAAGAAGGATGTTACTATTACACGCCTTCGCGCACAGATAGCGTCACTTGAGGCCACTGTCAAGGCTCAGGAGGAACAGCTGATGGAGATAGAGGAAGACGAGGTCGGTATCGATCTTCAGGGAGGAGGCGCCTACCTGAGCGACGATGACGACTTCGAGGAGGACGAGTTCACTGAGGAGGAGGACTACGCGTTCCTGGAGCCAGGACCTGATGATGTCATTCCCATCGACATCGAGGATGAGGGTAGCCGCACTTGATCACGTATGTAGGTGTGAGTTGTATCCTGTCCCGTGTATCGTAGCATGAAGGGTTCTTAAAACCCTGGGTATGAGTGTGTTTTCCATCCCTTGTATCGTAGTCTGAGAAATGGTTCTTAAAACCATGGGAAGAATGGTATGTTAGTTTGTAATGTGTTATGTGGAATGAATGAATGAATGTGTGTGTTGTCATCAAAAGCATTCCAGTTTACAAGTTTTTAAACTCACTCAAAATAAACCATAGAAAATTCCCTCTTACCTTATAATCTTCGTATATTCAGATGGCCCCTCCCAATCGCAACAACAAAGATGCCATGATGCAAGCTGCTGCAAACCCTAATTCAAGACAGGGAGACGAAAGAGCTGAACGTCAAGCCAACATAGCAGCACTGCAAAACCTTGCACACCAAGGCCATGGGAATCATGATCACCCCGGATCCAAACTCAAGAACTTCCAGAACACCAACCCTCCGGTGTTTAGCAAGACCGAAGAACCCCTCGACGCCGATGACTGGATCCAGACCATGGAGAACAATTTGGAAGTAGCCGGAGTTGAAGCCAATGAGAAGGTCCTGTTTGCAACCCACTATCTTGCCGGACCAGCCCGAGCCTGGTGGACCAGTACCCGTGCTATGAACGGAGGTCAAGTCATGACTTGGGCAGATTTCAAGCTCAAGTTCAGCAAGTACCATGTGCCCCCGGGTCTTATCAAAAAGATGCGGGATGAATTCCGCGAACTTAAGCAGGGAAGGATGACGGTGGTAGAATACCGCGACAGATTCCTTACACTGTCAAGGTACGCCCCCGATGAGACTGATACTACTGAGAAGAGGCAGGAGAGATTCCTGAACGGGCTGCATGACGAGATGCAGACTGTCCTCGTCAACATCCCCTTTGCAGACCTTGAAGCCCTTGTTGACTCCACCATTCAGATGGAGGGCAAGTTGAACCAAGCTAACGAGAACCGCAAACGCCGCATGATGCACCAGAGTGGGCCCAGCAATCCTCCCAAGTATCGCCCCAGCTCAAGCGGAGGTTTTGCCCCCAGAAACACCAAACCCCAGATGCAAACTTCACGCCCCGGATTCCAGAACCGGAGTGGAGGAAACCCCAGGCCAGGAGGCCACCACAACAACAACCACAACTACCAGAACAACACCAACAACTTCAACCGCGCACCGATGCGAGCCCCCAACACCAATAACAACAACACCAACACAGCTCCAAGGACTGGGAGCAATGCCATTCCTGTCGCAACCAAGGACAAGTCCACTATCACTTGTTATGAGTGCGGTGTAGTGGGACACTATTCCAACGAGTGCCCCAAGAGGCTCGCCAAGCTTGCAGGCAACACTGCTGCACTGCTCAACAACAACGCCACGTCTCCACCGGAAGAAGTTCGCCCCCAACAATCCCAATAACCGCAACGGTCGCCTCTTCCACATGAACGCTGAAGAAGCCCAGGAAGCGCCAGACGTTGTACTGGGTATGTTTCCTGTCAACTCGGTACCTGCCCGAGTGTTGTTTGATTCCGGAGCATCTCATTCTTTGTCACTGAAGACTTTGCATCGACAAGTAAAATTCAACCTATCAGTTTGAAACATGTCATGATAGTTCAAATTCCTGGATCAACCACTAAAGCCAGAAAATTTTGCAAAAATGTACCCATCAGAATACATGAAGTAGATTTCTATGCCAATCTGATTATTCTGGGAACCAAAGGTTTGGAAATAGTACTGGGTATGGATTGGATGGCCAAACATCACGGAATGATTGACTGTGCTAAGAAAGCCATCACCATGACCAGTAGCACCGGTATCATAGTGGAACATGTCTCGGAAAGACTACCCGAAAGTTTACCTGCAACCAGAGTGTAGCCAAGCCAACCTTGGATCAGATCAGGGTCGTCTGCAGATACCCTGATGTGTTTCCAGATGGTCTACCCGGTATGCCCCCAGATCGGGATATTGAATTTATCATCGAGTTAATCCCCGGAACCGCACCTATAGCCCAGAGAGCCTATAGTATGAACCCAGTAGAACTAATAGAACTGAAGAAACAACTAGATGAGCTGCTAGCCAAAGGTCTGATCCGACCAAGTGCGTCGCCTTGGAGATCACCAGTTCTGTTTGTGGATAAGAAAGACGGTGCCAGCCGTTTATGTACGGATTATCGCAAGCTGAATGATGTCACCATCAAGAACAAATATCCCTTGCCAAAGATAGAAGATCTGTTTGATCAGCTGACCGGAGCCACGGTATTCTCGAAGATTGATCTCAGGACTGGGTACCACCAGTTGAAGATTCGTGCATCGGATATTCCCAAAACTGCCTTTACTACTAGATATGGATTGTACGAGTACAATTTCATGTCATTTGGATTGACCAATGCCCCCGCTTATTTCATGAACCTCATGAATAAGATCTTCATGAACTTTCTGGATAAGTTTGTTGTCGTTTTCATCGATGACATCCTAATCTACTCCAAGACCGAAGAGGAACATGAGCAACATCTAGAAGCTGTCCTGGAGACCCTTAGAAAGCATAAGTTGTACGCTAAGTTCAGCAAATGTGAGTTGGCTGAAAGAAGTAGGATTCCTGGGACATATCTGTCCCAGGAGGAATTGTGTAGACCCCGCCAAAATCGAGATCGCAGAATGGAAAGCCCCAACCACCCAGACCGAGGTCCGCGCTTTTCTTGGATTAGCCGGATATTACCGCAGATTCGTAGAAGGCTTTTCGAGCATCGCTCGACCAATGACCCAATTGCTGAAGAAGGACAAGAAGTTCGAATGGACGGACAAATGTGAAGAGAGTTTCCAGCAACTCAAGCTTAGACTGACCTCAGCCCCAATTCTGATCATGCCGACATCACCAAACCCTTTGACGTTTATGCGATGCATCCAAGATTGGCCTTGGATGTGTGCTGATGCAGGAAGGAAAAGTGATATCTTATCTGTCCCGAACTCAGCATGAGCAGAACTATCCAACCCATGACCTCGAACTCGCAGCCGTAGTTTTAGCACTGAAGGTGTGGCGCCATTACCTCATGGGTAATCGCTGCGAGATCATTCGATCACAAGAGTTTGAAGTATATCTTCACACAGAAGGAGCTGAATATGAGACAACGAAGATGGTTAGAGTTGATCAAGGACTATGATATGGAAATTCACTACCACCCGGCAAGGCCAATGTGGTAGCCGATGCCGAGTAGACCCGTGCAATGAACTCAATGATAGCAAGAACAACCTAGCTGACAAGAATTTGAACAGAATGGAACTAGTTAGTGAAGGATTCCGCCAGCATAGAGCTACAACCCACCTTGATTGGTCGATCAAGGAGGCTCTAAGGAAATGCCGCATCAACGGAATCAAGACCCAGATAGGCGGGAAAAGCACCGGGATTTACCATAGATGAAGAAGGAGTTTTGGTACAACGGACGCTGTGTGTACCGTCAGACTCAGAATTGAAGCAAGTTATTCTGAAGGAAGCCCATGACACCTTATACTCTATCCACCCGGAGGTACCAAGATGTACCAAGACTTGAAGGAACAATTTTGGTGGCACGGAATGAAGAGGGAGATCGGAAGCTACATCGCCAAGTGTGACATCTGTCAGCCAGTCAAAGCAGAACATCAGCGACCCAACTTAGCTTACAATATAAGAGTTTCACTAGACTTAACATTTATTCTCTCGAGCAGCTAAGTATTAAGAGTTCGCGCTGCTCGGCTTCTACTACTAATGCTGGGTACTTCTAGGCTTGGTCTCCTCCGGAAGCCTCCCCGGTTCCGTAGACTATGAGGTAGTCTACACCTTCAATACCTCCAGAGAGGTCTGGTTCTTCATAGCCGATGAAGTCGGCTCCTTCAGGGTTGTTGTTGTCCTCCTCCAGATGATTCAGACAGTCTAAGCAGGGGATTTAAGAGTGGTATGAGTACGAGCGTACTCAACAAGTTCATATTAGGAAAGAGGTGTTTAATGCACTAACTACGGTACCAGACCAGAAAGTCTGATACCATGCAGGTTTTGATAACCATTTCTTCAAAAGGTTGTTTTTATTCAGAAGAACTATGTCCGTCAGCCTTCACCGGTTGACTAGAACTTCATGGAGTTCCTTTCCATAGCGTCGCAGTTCCAAATCCCGGAACAAGGAGTGACTGGTCACGATTCGTTACACTCTGCAGAGGTGTGTTTCTTTACCCATAAGAGATCTTAACCTTGGTGCCAACCGGGCAGCTTTCCGTCCACACTTCCTTTGGTGTGAGGCCGGTATAAGGTCCTAGTCAATCATGTTCCTCCGCTACCTCGAACACCCACCCTTTGTTGCATACCCCGACCCTGGGTCCTCGTCGGTCCCATTATTCCCACTCACGGGTGGACCCCGACCACGACGACAGTTTGGGATCGAACCAAACTCCTTCGCCGGTAGCTGCAACCCATCATAGACCGCAATACCGTGGGGACTTAGGACTCCCCAGCCTCACCATCTTGCTCCTGCGGGCGACAAGTGTACTACGGACTATGCCGTGGGGACTTAGGACTCCCCAGCCTCACCAGCTTGCCCCCTCGGATCACAAGTGTACTACGGTAAAGCGCATCCGTTGATGAACGAGAGGTGGAAACACTTTTGACTACTCCGTCCCATTCCGGATCTTATGGTGAACACGGTTTATACGGCACAAGAATCACTGGACGACATTTGTTGTTTAATCCTAGATGGATATAAACCCTTGCAATGGAACCTCCACCATATCAACACAATCCATGGTTCCATTGCCCACCACATAGTCATATTCATAGTTATGAAAATAGTAGTTTTGTTTTTTATGCAATAGTGATAAACATAGTACTTTGCAAGTAATTTGGTAAAAATACTCAAATGACATGAGCAAGCGATGAACTTGCCTGAATACTGCAAAGTGTTGCAGTTGGATGGTGTGGACTGACCCTTGTCCTCTTGTTCTGAAAAATAGCATCATTGTCCGATAAGGGCAATGGTTAAAGAAGCAATTATGCATGATTCCAGTTTTAGGGTTTGTTCCCCCTTTCTCGGTGTTTATTATTTTTTTGGTAGAAGGTTTATACTAAGAATAATTTGGGGATACTTGTTTAGGGAAAAATACAACCTTGAAATGTTGTCAAGGTGTTTTTGAGGTCCAAATTTATTAATGGACTTAATTTTGATTTTAGAAAATAATATGTGATTCAAATGATTATTTAAATCAATATATTAAGACTTATTCTTGATTATCTCCAAAAATTCTTTTTCATATTTTATTTAGATAGGGAATTTTATGCTGATCAATTTTCATATTTTTAATTATTTTTTTAGAGCTGTTAAATAATTATAGTGATTTTCCAAAGTTTATGCATTTTAATAGAATTTGTGAAATGGCAGAAATGCCCCTGGGCCCCACCTGTCAGGGTGGCCCAACGGTTTGGCTAGACCAGCTCGGGTCCAACCGACCCGAGCGGTCGGTCGCTCACTTCCTCTCCACGCGCCGCTCGTCCTAACCCTAATCCTCTCCCGTACTCTGGCGACTCGCGTCGCCTCCGCCGTCGCCGAATTAATCCGACCAACTCCGGCGGTCGCCGCCGGCGAGATGCGGCGCATCTGATCCGCCGTTCAACGGCGCTTCAGATCCACCGCGCCGATCTGTGCTTCGCTGCTTCCTCGTCGCGTCCCCCTTCGCCTCTGCTCGCCTGTCGTGGTGTGCTGGGGCGAGTTGGTCGCCGCCGACGCGCCTGGTGCCGAGGCCGTGTGCCTCGCCGTGCCTGTGCTGGAGCTTCCGCGCTTCGGCGACCGCCTGGCTTGGCCATGGCTTGGCGCTGCCGTGGCCAGGCTGTGCCGCCGTACCGCCATGGTGACGCCGCCGCGCAGCTCCAGGTTAGTACGCCTCCATCATCTCCCTTCTTCCTCCTCCTCTATGCTATGCTCTAGTCACCAGCCTGCCTCTCCTCATGGAGATGCCGGCACTGCCATGCTGCTGTTGTGCTTGGCTTACTGCTGTCGCCACAGATCCTAGCTTGATGTGCTGTGCTGTTCTTGCTCAATTGCTCACTGTGCTCCCTAGCTATTTCTGTTCATTGTAAACTCTGGCTGTGGTCCTCCTGTGATTGCTCATGAGCATCCAGTGATGCTCATGACCTACTGGCATGCCCCTATTCTTTTTACTATCATTTGGGCATACTGTGTGTGCTTAATCGTGTCCTAGGCTTGATCTTGGTGGTTAATTATTGCATACTTGCAAGTGCTAGTGCCCTGGATATAATTATGGAGCTCTATTCATTTATCTGTGATGCAATTGTTCAATTATTTGGTTCATACATGATGCCAGTAATGCCTTAGCATGCCCTGGCATGCTCTAACCAACTCCTGATGATCATATGATCATCAGTTGCTTGCAAATACTGCTGTGTTGTGTCTGTAGCTCATGCTACTCAACCTGTGATGTGTGTGTGTCACACAGGTTTGCTCTGGTGTGTGCTGGTGCTGGTTTAAACCTCACCTGTTGCTTGCAATGATCCATTGGATCATCAGCAAGGCTCTGATGCTTTGATTATTTGTATTGTTCACTTATCTATATTGCCTGGATTTACTGAAATGGATAAGTGATGTGAACTGCTTGCAGTGGTGATCATCCAATTAATTGTGACAGGGCTAGATGGATGCCAACACTTGTTGTGTACCCTAGCCCTCCTTTTGAACCCATCAGGGTGATGATATGTGTGCAAGGCTTATTGGTTTTTCTATTCTAGGGTTTGAGGTGACCCTGGCAGTAACTTGTGCTGCCCTAGGGTAGCTCCCCTATTTGTTGGTTGGCTGTGATTTGGTGGATCTCTCACTGGAAGTAACCATGCTGGTTTTCCAGTACCTTTGCTGTTGACAACAGAAATAGACAGGATCTGTCTAATATCTGATGGCTTGCTTGGCTTTGTGTGCTGGATGATTTTGGAATGGCTAGATAGGGATTAATCCAGGTTGGATTTCTCTGGTATGTCACTTTGTTGACATGCCAATGTTCCCCTTGGAATCTCTCTCTGTCTATTCTCTAGTTTGCTTGCACCAAAAGGCTTAATAGCCAGATGATGATACAAACTGGGTTTCATACCCACCTTGCTTCTGTGATGCAAGTGTATGCTTATTTATGAACAAAACAGAGTTTTGCTCAGGTTCTTTTATGTATACCTCACTCCAGCTCCTAGAAATTGAGTGTTGGTGTAGAGGATTGCTTCTGTGTTGTGCTTGTGGTTGATTTACTTGCCCTGCTCCTCCTGGTGATCTTGTGAGGCTTGATTCAGTGTTGTTGTGAGTGAGCAGATTGAACAGCAGTGGCTGTTCATGTGTTCTTGAGTTCTTGTGTTCTTACCAGTGAAGCCTGCCGATGGTTATGGCTTAGGGTTTGGCTGTGAAAAGCTTATATGTGGTGTCCCCTTTCTTTCCCTGGTCGACAGCTTGGCCTGGCTCATTTTGTGACTCACTGCCTGTGTGTGTGTGCTGTGCTGCATGCACACTGCTGTGTGAGCAGCCTAGCTGTGTGTGTGTGCACATCCTTGGTATCTGGTTTGAATCTTGGCTGAGGATGGATCAGCTCGGCAGCTTGGTCATATCCTCAACCCTTTTATTTGATTTCTGACCTGCCAAGTGGCATTGCCACTTGGCATAACACTTGTTTTATTTTTGTTTTGTGTTTGTGTGCAGGGAATCAACAATTGATCAATATGAACATGAAGATCAACAAGTGAAGGATCACATTGTAGTTTAGGATTTATTTTCATTACTTGTAATTTTCTTTATCTTTTATTATTCAAGCAATTCTTGTATTGTGTTGTAATATTCATTTATTTACTTGTGAATATTGTAAAGACAATGTAATTTGTGTGTTGATCAATAAAGCTCAAGGTTTCTCTAATGAGCTTCATTTATTGTAATTGTTCAACTTGTTTATTATTAATTATTTACTTAATGAATTTCCTCAATTGAATTATTTAGGGTAATTATTTAAGGTTTGAATTTGAAATTCAAATTCAAACTTGGTTTGAATTCAACCATGTCATATTATTTAGAATTCAATCATGCAACTCTCCCCTCTCTTCTCAAAACCCTAAACTAGTGAAATGAGATGCAAGTTTGTCGCACTCTCGAAACCCTAACCCTGTAAGGTGTCGAGAGAGAAACTTGTTCCCCTTCGATGCAGTTTTTGTTTAAAAGCGCGAAATTTCCCCAGAATTTACAATGCAATGCACATCCCTTTCTAAAATCTACCCCTCGATCGTCACTAAACCTGGGACATTACAGCCTTTCCCCCTTAAAGAAAACTTCGTCCCGAAGTTGTGGTTGTAATACCTGAACAGCTCGGGGTATGTTTTCCTCAGGTCCTCCTCTTTTTCCCAGGTGGCCTCCCTCTCGGGATGATGCTTCCATTGTATCTTGCAATACTTGATCGCCTTATTTCTGAGTTGTTTCCAGCTCTCCTCGAGAATCTTGGCTGGCTTCTCGATATAGGTCAGATCTGGTTGTAACTCGAGCTCAGCATGGGATACTGGCTCATCTGGGGTCTTTAAGCATTTTCTGAGTTGTGATACATGGAATACATTGTGAACTTGAGCTAGCCTTCCTGGTAGATCCAATTCAAAGGCTAAACCTCGGTTCTGACTCAGTATCTTGAAGGGTCCAATGTATCTAGGGCTCAACTTTCCTTTCACTCCGAATCTCTGTAGACCTTTCATTGGACTCACCTTAAGATATACCATATCTCCAACTTGTGGCTCCCAAGTCCTTCTCTTTTGGTCTGCATAGCTCTTCTGTCGACTTTGAGCTATCTTAAGTCTATCTCTTATGATGTCAATGATGTGTTGCTTTTCCTTGACATAATCTGGGTTGAACTCCTTGCTTGATCCAGCTTCGTACCAACATATCGGTGATCTACACTTTCTTCCATACAAAGCTTCGAATGGTGCCATCTTGATACTGCTTTGATAGCTATTGTTGTATGAGAATTCTGCTAATGGTAGGTGTTCTTCCCATGATCCTCCGAAATCTAGGGCACAAGCCCTAAGCATGTCCTCCAAGATCTGGTTAGTTCTCTCGGTTTGTCCACCTGTCTGGGGATGATAAGCGGTACTATAGTCCAATTTGGATCCTATAGCTTCATGTAGTTGCTTCCAGAATGCTGATGTGAACACGGATCCTCGATCCGACACGATCTTCTTGGGCACTCCATGTTTACTCACGATCTCTTTGATGTAAAGATCGATGAGTTTCTCTCCTTTGTCTTGCTGATTTACCGCTAAGAAGTGTGCACTTTTCGTCAACCGGTCCACGATTACCCATATCATGTCCTTCTTTTTATTGGTCATGGGTAGTCCGGTGATGAAATCCATTCCTATCTCCTCCCATTTCCATTCTGGAATAGGTAAAGGTTGTAACTTTCCTGCCGGACTCTGATGTTCGGCCTTCACTCTTTGGCAAGTATGACATTCAGCCACATACTGTGCTATTTCTCTCTTCATGTTGTTCCACCAGAATAGCTCCTTTAAATCCATGTACATCTTTGTACTTCCCGGATGGATAGAGTATGGTGTTTGATGAGCTTCCCGGAGTATTACTTCCTTGATCTCAGCAATATCCGGAACACAAATTCTCTTCTGGAACCATAATGATCCCATCTCTCCACGGTGAAATTCTGATGGTCTTCCTTCGTCAATCCTCCTCATCTCCTCCACGATGAATGGATCATCTAGTTGGCCCATAATTATTTCATTCTTGAGGTTGACATTCATCTCATCAGCTACTTGTAAAGCGGATAGTCCTTCGTGAGCTTCTTTCTCCCAAAGTTGTATTTGGGCTTGGCTTATTTCCTTCTTCAACTCTGGTGAAATTTCTGGTTCTACTCCTCCAGTACTCTTTCTACTCAAGGCATCTGCTACAACATTAGCCTTTCCTGGAGTATAATTGATGGTCAGATCATAGTCCTTGATCAACTCAAGCCATCTTTTCTGCCTCATATTGAGTTCCTTTTGAGTGAAGAAGTACTTGAGACTCTTATGATCAGTATAGAGCTCACACTTTGCTCCATAAAGAAAATGTCTCCAAGTCTTAAGTGCAAAAACAACTGCTGCTAGTTCTAAGTCATGAGTTGGATAGTTCACTTCATGAGGTCTGAGTTGCCTCGATCCATAAGATATTACTTTTCGGTCCTGCATGAGTACACATCCCAAACCATGTTTGGATGCATCGCAGTACACGGTGTAATCCTTGCCATCTTCCGGAACTGCTAACACCGGTGTTGTGGTGAGTTTTTCTTTCAGGGTTTGGAAACTCTTCTCACACTCATCAGACCACACAAAAGGTGTGTTCTTCCTAAGCAGCTTGGTCATTGGTCCTGCTATCTTGGAGAATCCTTCAATGAATCTTCGATAGTATCCTGCCATTCCCAAGAATCCTCGGATTTCCTTGACATTCTTGGGTGCTTCCCAGTCCAAAACTGAGGCTACTTTGCTTGGGTTTACTGCTATCCCATCCTTGCTAATGACATGACCAAGAAATTCTACTTGATCAAGCCAAAACTCACATTTACTGAACTTGGCGTACAGTTGGTGTTCTCTTAGTGTTTGCAACACTATCCTAAGGTGTTCAGCATGTTCAGCTTTGTCCTTGGAATAGATCAAGATATCATCGATGAATACGATGACAAACTTGTCGAGACATGGCATGAAGATCTTATTCATGAGATTCATGAATATTGCTGGGGCATTGGTTAATCCAAAAGGTACTACGAGATACTCATGATGTCCGTATCTCGAGACAAAGGCTGTTTTCGGAACGTCTTCTTTCTTGATCTTTATCTGGTGATAACCGGATCTTAGATCAATCTTGGAAAAGACTCCCGCGCCTCTAACTTGATCAAAAAGATCTTGGATTCTAGGAAGTGGGTACTTGTTCTTGATGGTAACATTGTTCAGATTCCTGTAGTCTCCGCACATCCGTCGACCTCCATCTCTTTTATCCACAAATATCACAGGTGATCCCCATGGTGAGACACTCTCCTGTATGAATCCTTTCTGTTCTAGGTCATCCAATTGTTCCTTGAGTTCCTTCAACTCTTTAGGCCCCATCTTGTATGGTGCTTTAGCAATCGGAGCTGTTCCTGGAATTAGGTCGATAGTAAATTCTATCTCCCTATCTGGTGGCATTCCAGGTAATTCCGCAGGAAACACATCCTGGAATTCATTTACTACAGGTATATCTTCTAACTTCACCTCCTTCATGCTGTTCAACTTCAACTCCACTTCAATCTGAGTATGCTTATCTCCTTGGTAAATGATTCTATCTCCACCCGGGCTTTTCAAGGATACTGTTTTGTGGGTACAATCTATAAGTGCGCCATTTTCCTCTAACCAGTTCATACCAAGAATGACATCAATGTCCTTCATCGGTAAAATGAACAGGTCTGCGTCAAACGCACACTTATTGATCATGATGACTTGTCCAGGTTTAGTGTGGGTTACTAATATCGTTCCCCCCGCAGAAAGTATGGTTATGGGTTTATCTAATTTATTGCATCTAATCCCATGTTTGATGATGAATTGCTGGGAAATGAAGGATGTAGTTGCACCAGTATCAAAAAGTACTTTGCCAGGATGAGTGAGTATCTGGAGCGTACCTATCACCGCCTGGTCAGAGTTGACCACCTCCTCCAGACTGGTACAGTTCAGCTTGCCGAAGGGCTTCTTATTCTTCCAGTTCCCTCCGGTGTTTCCTCGATTTCCTCCTCCTCCAGATTGACCTCCTCCGGTATTCCTCTTGGGGCAGTCTTTCAGCATATGCCCCTCCTGGCGACACCCAAAGCATATTATCTTAGGTTTACGACACTCTGTTGAAAGATGTCCCTTCATTCCACAGATACGACAAACAGTCTGGTTTGCCTGTTGGAATCCTTGGTTCTTGCAGTCCCTGGAAAAGTGTCCTGGAAGTCCGCAGCTTCGACAAACTATCTGGTTTGCAGTCTGAAACGCTTGGTTCCTCCTACTACCGTAGTAGTTGCTGTTGTTGTTGTTGTTGTACCTTGGTTTAAAACTCAAACTCATGTTTGGCTTGTTGCTGCCAAACCTCTTAGGCTCAAACTTGGCCTTCTTCCTCTTCTCCTCCTGCAGTTGCTTGAAGTCATCTTCCAGGGTGATGGCCGCATCCACCAATTCCTGGAACTCTGTTGCTCTCATCATTCTGAGCTGCACTTTGAACTGGGGACTTAATCCCCGCAAGAACCTCTTCTTCTTCTTGTCCTCGGTATTGACCTCCTCAACGGCATACCGAGACAATTTTGAGAACTCTCTGACATAGGTCAGAATAGCATTGTCCTTCTGCTCAAGACTCTCAAATTCTCGACGCTTTAACTCCACAATACTTTCAGGGACATTGGATTCCCTGAACTTCCTCTTGAACTCTTCCCAGGTAAATACTTTCTCTGCCGGATACACGGCTACTATATTGTCCCACCATGATGCGGCAGGTCCACACAACAAGTGTGTAGCATAACGGACCTTCTCCAGGTCGTTGCAACCAACAGTATTGAGCTTTCGCTCGGTGTCCATAAGCCAGTCTTCCGCGTCCATTGGCTCGGGCGCGTATGCAAAAGATATTGGCTTGGTATTCTGGAAGTCTGACAAGGTGACTCCCTGATTCTCAGGTCTCTCAACCCTATTCTGTTGCAGCAACTCCTGGAAGAATCTATTCTGCTGCTCCAGCGTCACACGCTGTCTCTCTTCCAGCATTTGCATGTACTGGACAAAGTTCTGCTGCGTCATGGGTGGTGGTGGTGGAAACTGAGTTCTGGATGCTTCATCAGCCTCCGCCTTCTGTCTGGCCTCGCGCTCAATGCGCTGTTCTTCACTCTCCTCACCCGACGTTCCCGACATGTCCCCCTAGTTCTGCAACACAAGATGATACTCATAATTACTCCATGCGCAAGTTTTCTGAGCTCAACTTTGTGCACAGAACTAGTCACGCAATGGAAATCAAGAAGCAAATCCAAATCATACAAAACATATACCCTGTATATACATACATAAGTGGTCTTATTACAATACTCAAGTCGAGGTGAGTATGCAAACTCACTTATTAAAGTATATGTACAAATTTATACAAATATTACAAACTATAATACACGTGGTACTTGTGTATTATAGCCACGCCTCCCTTGGTGGACTTCTAATCGGTCTTCACTCCCGGTACATTCCAGGCTTCCATCCGGTCGAACGTGTCGTCCTCCTGATAGACCCTGGAACATAAGGTCTCCCCGTTGGCTTGTAATCCGAATCCGATGATGATCCTAAGGAGAAATCAGTGTTCACAAACTGATCATTGAGTGCATCATAGTCCACCCATCGGGTGTACTCTCCTGTAGCCACACCATAAGGGTTACCAAAACCCATACCCGTCTCAACTTGGGTCGGATATCCTTCATCCACTCCTTCATTACTAGGATAGCTCTGGTTCTGGGTTGTTGCGTCATCATTCATCTCCCCACCATAATACTCAGTAGTACTATGGGTTCCAGTATCACATCCCCAACGCCAACCCCTGGAATTCTCAATAGGAGTCTCGGAACGCTGCATGTTTCCGGATTCCTCTCCGCCCTCGTATCCCCCATAGGAACTACCCAGGTAGTTCCCAGGTGTAGCAGGTGTAGTTTCACGTGCAAGTGGATCAATACTGATGTAGTCACCAGCTGAATAAACTGGTGTCTGCACCACATTCTCCATAGGTTCTTTTCCCCTACTGTCCTCCTTGGGTTCAGTGAACTCTTCTAGCATTGTATCAATTGCTCCCGTCAAATGACGGTTCAACTGAAATAACAATGATAGCAAGCTACGGCTATTGTCCATGTATTTTGCCGCTTCGGCTGGTTTGCGTCTGGCGTATTTAAAATGATCCAGCATGAGATCTTCCTCTTCCTCCAGGTGAGGAATGTGGGTGAATTCGGAACCCATAAGCTCTTTCGTCTTATGTTCCCGGATGTCTGTTATGGCTCTCATAACAGCAATATGATAGGCTGTGTTGATGGTTCGGGCTTCTCCTGCTGGCATAACTACGCTCATTCCCAATGATTCGGGAAGTCGTAGCCCTACTCTACACTTTGCCAATACTGGTCCATCATAGAACCAGTATTTCGTCACTTGAATTTGGGGATCGCACCCCAATTCCAGTAACATGGCACGTAGGATGTCTGCAAGTCCTCCGTCGTATTCACTCAAGTTTGAAGTCTTCACTTTCACATTTCGTCCCGGGCGTGAACTTGCCATTGTTGGCTGTAGAAATAGAGAGAATATAAGATTAGTATTAATAATGCATCATAATAGAGATAATAAAGAATTATCGCACTAAAACATATGATTGTTATATTCTCAAGTGAATATACACCATATTTTTAGAGAATTCTTTACTAGTCCTATTTGACTCCTAACGTTTCGTCCCATTTACTAGGTTCCAACCTAAGGTCAAAGCTTTTGCTCTGATACCAACTGTGGTGACCCTGCATACCACTGCATGTTGTAGTATGCCAGTCGTTGATATAACATTCACGAAGTACCATTCCGCAAATATTACATCCCTCAGAGTAGTACAACAGAACATAGCAGGGTCCATAACTCATTCATACATTATTACAAACCAAATGTACATGTCATCTTGGAGCTCCTCCTGGGTCCAAAGAGGTTTACTCCTGGGTTCGAGGTGAACCCAACTTAGCTTACAATATAAGAGTTTCACTAGACTTAACATTTATTCTCTCGAGCAGCTAAGTATTAAGAGTTCGCGCTGCTCGGCTTCTACTACTAATGCTGGGTACTTCTAGGCTTGGTCTCCTCCGGAAGCCTCCCCGGTTCCGTAGACTATGAGGTAGTCTACACCTTCAATACCTCCAGAGAGGTCTGGTTCTTCATAGCCGATGAAGTCGGCTCCTTCAGGGTTGTTGTTGTCCTCCTCCAGATGATTCAGACAGTCTAAGCAGGGGATTTAAGAGTGGTATGAGTACGAGCGTACTCAACAAGTTCATATTAGGAAAGAGGTGTTTAATGCACTAACTACGGTACCAGACCAGAAAGTCTGATACCATGCAGGTTTTGATAACCATTTCTTCAAAAGGTTGTTTTTATTCAGAAGAACTATGTCCGTCAGCCTTCACCGGTTGACTAGAACTTCATGGAGTTCCTTTCCGGCAGCGTTCGCAGTTCCAAATCCCGGAACAAGGAGTGACTGGTCACGATTCGTTACACTCTGCAGAGGTGTGTTTCTTTACCCATAAGAGATCTTAACCTTGGTGCCAACCGCTTTCCCGTCCACACTTCCTTTGGTGTGAGGCCCGGTATAATGTCCTAGTCAATCATGTTCCTCCGCTACCTCGAACACCCACCCTTTGTTGCATACCCCGACCTGGGTCCTCGTCGGTCCCATTATTCCCACTCACGGGTGGACCCCGACCACGACGACAGTTTGGGATCGAACTCCTTCGCCGGTAGCTGCAACCCATCATAGACCGCAATACCGTGGGGACTTAGGACTCCCCAGCCTCACCATCTTGCTCCTGCGGGCGACAAGTGTACTACGGACTATGCCGTGGGGACTTAGGACTCCCCAGCCTCACCAGCTTGCCCCCTCGGATCACAAGTGTACTACGGTAAAGCGCATCCGTTGATGAACGAGAGGTGGAAACACTTTTGACTACTCCGTCCCATTCCAGATCTTATGGTGAACACGGTTTATACGGCACAAGAATCACTGGACGACATTTGTTGTTTAATCCTAGATGGATATAAACCCTTGCAATGGAACCTCCACCATATC
The DNA here is from genome assembly GCA_030979885.1 of Lolium multiflorum. Lineage (NCBI taxonomy): Eukaryota > Viridiplantae > Streptophyta > Magnoliopsida > Poales > Poaceae > Lolium > Lolium multiflorum. The sequence continues at coordinate 130,912,364 of CM061747.1, read as the reverse complement.
AACACAATCCATGGTTCCATTGCCCACCACATAGTCATATTCATAGTTATGAAAATAGTAGTTTTGTTTTTTATGCAATAGTGATAAACATAGTACTTTGCAAGTAATTTGGTAAAAATACTCAAATGACATGAGCAAGCGATGAACTTGCCTGAATACTGCAAAGTGTTGCAGTTGGATGGTGTGGACTGACCCTTGTCCTCTTGTTCTGAAAAATAGCATCATTGTCCGATAAGGGCAATGGTTAAAGAAGCAATTATGCATGATTCCAGTTTTAGGGTTTGTTCCCCCCTTTCTCGGTGTTTATTATTTTTTTGGTAGAAGGTTTATACTAAGAATAATTTGGGGATACTTGTTTAGGGAAAAATACAACCTTGAAATGTTGTCAAGGTGTTTTTGAGGTCCAAATTTATTAATGGACTTAATTTTGATTTTAGAAAATAATATGTGATTCAAATGATTATTTAAATCAATATATTAAGACTTATTCTTGATTATCTCCAAAAATTCTTTTTCATATTTTATTTAGATAGGGAATTTTATGCTGATCAATTTTCATATTTTTAATTATTTTTTTAGAGCTGTTAAATAATTATAGTGATTTTCCAAAGTTTATGCATTTTAATAGAATTTGTGAAATGGCAGAAATGCCCCTGGGCCCCACCTGTCAGGGTGGCCCAACGGTTTGGCTAGACCAGCTCGGGTCCAACCGACCCGAGCGGTCGGTCGCTCACTTCCTCTCCACGCGCCGCTCGTCCTAACCCTAATCCTCTCCCGTACTCTGGCGACTCGCGTCGCCTCCGCCGTCGCCGAATTAATCCGACCAACTCCGGCGGTCGCCGCCGGCGAGATGCGGCGCATCTGATCCGCCGTTCAACGGCGCTTCAGATCCACCGCGCCGATCTGTGCTTCGCTGCTTCCTCGTCGCGTCCCCCTTCGCCTCTGCTCGCCTGTCGTGGTGTGCTGGGGCGAGTTGGTCGCCGCCGACGCGCCTGGTGCCGAGGCCGTGTGCCTCGCCGTGCCTGTGCTGGAGCTTCCGCGCTTCGGCGACCGCCTGGCTTGGCCATGGCTTGGCGCTGCCGTGGCCAGGCTGTGCCGCCGTACCGCCATGGTGACGCCGCCGCGCAGCTCCAGGTTAGTACGCCTCCATCATCTCCCTTCTTACCTCCTCCTCTATGCTATGCTCTAGTCACCAGCCTGCCTCTCCTCATGGAGATGCCGGCACTGCCATGCTGCTGTTGTGCTTGGCTTACTGCTGTCGCCACAGATCCTAGCTTGATGTGCTGTGCTGTTCTTGCTCAATTGCTCACTGTGCTCCCTAGCTATTTCTGTTCATTGTAAACTCTGGCTGTGGTCCTCCTGTGATTGCTCATGAGCATCCAGTGATGCTCATGACCTACTGGCATGCCCCTATTCTTTTTACTATCATTTGGGCATACTGTGTGTGCTTAATCGTGTCCTAGGCTTGATCTTGGTGGTTAATTATTGCATACTTGCAAGTGCTAGTGCCCTGGATATAATTATGGAGCTCTATTCATTTATCTGTGATGCAATTGTTCAATTATTTGGTTCATACATGATGCCAGTAATGCCTTAGCATGCCCTGGCATGCTCTAACCAACTCCTGATGATCATATGATCATCAGTTGCTTGCAAATACTGCTGTGTTGTGTCTGTACCTCATGCTACTCAACCTGTGATGTGTGTGTGTCACACAGGTTTGCTCTGGTGTGTGCTGGTGCTGGTTTAAACCTCACCTGTTGCTTGCAATGATCCATTGGATCATCAGCAAGGCTCTGATGCTTTGATTATTTGTATTGTTCACTTATCTATATTGCCTGGATTTACTGAAATGGATAAGTGATGTGAACTGCTTGCAGTGGTGATCATCCAATTAATTGTGACAGGGCTAGATGGATGCCAACACTTGTTGTGTACCCTAGCCCTCCTTTTGAACCCATCTGGGTGATGATATCTGTGCAAGGCTGATTGGTTTGGCTATTCTAGGGTTTGAGGTGACCCTGGCAGTAACTTGTGCTGCCCTAGGGTAGCTCCCCTATTTGTTGGTTGGCTGTGATTTGGTGGATCTCTCACTGGAAGTAACCATGCTGGTTTTTCCAGTACCTTTGCTGTTGACAACAGGAATAGACAGGATCTGTCTAATATCTGATGGCTTGCTTGGCTTTGTGTGCTGGATGATTTTGGAATGGCTAGATAGGGATTAATCCAGGTTGGATTTCTCTGGTATGTCACTTTGTTGACATGCCAATGTTCCCCTTGGAATCTCTCTCTGTCTATTCTCTAGTTTGCTTGCACCAAAAGGCTTAATAGCCAGATGATGATACAAACTGGGTTTCATACCCACCTTGCTTCTGTGATGCAAGTGTATGCTTATTTATGAACAAAACAGAGTTTTGCTCAGGTTCTTTTATGTATACCTCACTCCAGCTCCTAGAAATTGAGTGTTGGTGTAGAGGATTGCTTCTGTGTTGTGCTTGTGGTTGATTTACTTGCCCTGCTCCTCCTGGTGATCTTGTGAGGCTTGATTCAGTGTTGTTGTGAGTGAGCAGATTGAACAGCAGTGGCTGTTCATGTGTTCTTGAGTTCTTGTGTTCTTACCAGTGAAGCCTGCCGATGGTTATGGCTTAGGGTTTGGCTGTGAAAAGCTTATATGTGGTGTCCCCTTTCTTTCCCTGGTCGACAGCTTGGCCTGGCTCATTTTGTGACTCACTGCCTGTGTGTGTGTGCTGTGCTGCATGCACACTGCTGTGTGAGCAGCCTAGCTGTGTGTGTGTGCACATCCTTGGTATCTGGTTTGAATCTTGGCTGAGGATGGATCAGCTCGGCAGCTTGGTCATATCCTCAACCCTTTTATTTGATTTCTGACCTGCCAAGTGGCATTGCCACTTGGCATAACACTTGTTTTATTTTTGTTTTGTGTTTGTGTGCAGGGAATCAACAATTGATCAATATGAACATGAAGATCAACAAGTGAAGGATCACATTGTAGTTTAGGATTTATTTTCATTACTTGTAATTTTCTTTATCTTTTATTATTCAAGCAATTCTTGTATTGTGTTGTAATATTCATTTATTTACTTGTGAATATTGTAAAGACAATGTAATTTGTGTGTTGATCAATAAAGCTCAAGGTTTCTCTAATGAGCTTCATTTATTGTAATTGTTCAACTTGTTTATTATTAATTATTTACTTAATGAATTTCCTCAATTGAATTATTTAGGGTAATTATTTAAGGTTTGAATTTGAAATTCAAATTCAAACTTGGTTTGAATTCAACCATGTCATATTATTTAGAATTCAATCATGCAACTCTCCCCTCTCTTCTCAAAACCCTAAACTAGTGAAATGAGATGCAAGTTTGTCGCACTCTCGAAACCCTAACCCTGTAAGGTGTCGAGAGAGAAACTTGTTCCCCTTCGATGCAGTTTTTGTTTAAAAGCGCGAAATTTCCCCAGAATTTACAATGCAATGCACATCCCTTTCTAAAATCTACCCCTCGGTCGTCACTAAACCTGGGACATTACAATCGATCACCGTTCGGTGGATATCAATCATGACCTGACATACCGCGAAGTTCCGATACGCATCTTGGAAGAAGCATACAGAACCACCCGCACCCGAAGCATCAAGTTTCTGAAGATACAGTGGAGCAATCATACTGAAGATGAAGCCACTTGGGAGCGGGAGGAAGACATGAAGAAGGAGTACCCAGATCTCTTTAGTACCTAGACTTGTTTCTTTTAGATCTCGGGACGAGATCTTTTGTAAGGGGGAAGGGTTTGTAACACCCCAAATTTCAATAAAAGAGAGAAGAAGAATTTCAGAGACCAAATTTGAGAACCAACAAAAACTTTTCAAATTGCATATAGTACCATGCATAGGATTTGTGCATTTTGAGTGATATGCCATGATGAGTGTTATCTTGTGTATGTGATGAATTCCAAAACCCTAGAGTGATCAAGTAATGATCACCAACCAATTAAATCAAAAAGAGAAAGAAATCAAATATTCATAAAATCCTAAAAACCCTAACATATGGTCCATGTCAAATTTGTAAATTTGACCATAGACCCATTTGATCTTCACCAATACTTGTAATATGATATTAAAGAGTAATTACAACTTTGAGAATCAAAGAAACCCCAATTAAATCAAAGTCAAGAATTAAAATGTGATCACATGAGATAATGGTCATTTTTGACTTTTATATTCTGGTCACTACTTTGAGCCTCTCTATTTCAAAATTTCTAAACTAAACAAATCCAAATCTTTGCATGTCATCCAAGTACACAACAAGATGAACAACTTTTGTAAAGGGCCTCACACCAAATTCATCTTGGATCAAGAGATATGATCAAGCAAAGTAGAGACATTTTATTAAGAACAAGATCATCACAAATTCGAAATTGACCAAACTAGGCCACCACTTGACCACCACTTGCCCTAGCTTTGACCAGGGGACACCCCTACACCAAGCCCATGCCAAGGAACCACCAGGAGAGGGCAGCCATGGCATGGACATGGCCATGCCGGCCACGTCGCACCTCGACACCTTCCCCTCTCTTTCCCTCCACGATCGGCCTCGCCACCATGTCCAGTAGCTCGCCAAGGATCCCAGAAGATCGCCAGTACAAGCCCTTGGCCGCGAGGACGACGACAAGCCCCGGACGACGCGCGCCCAGGTACGCCGCGAGCGGCATGGGCGACGTCACTGGCGCACGGACGCGCGCGACCCGGCCACGCGCGCGCTCGCCGTACCCCGACCATATCCGCGCGCCCGGTACCCTCCTCGCCACGCGGAGCTCGCCGGACACGCCGACGTCATGCCTTGGCGACCACGGCCGCCGGAGAGGACGAACGCGCCCGCCACGGCCGCGACAGTACACGCGCCCGCCCGACCACCGTACGCCACCATTAACCGCGCCGTTGACGCTCCGAGGACCGCGGTGACGTCGTGAACACCACGGCGCCAACGCCTAGCTCGCTAGCCCACCAGAAACGCCGCGCCCTTGTCGCCATTGCCACGGCACCCCAGCACCCACGCGCCTATAAATAGAGGCCTCCCCTCGACAATCCAAGCACACCACCATGATCACCACTCACCACCGCCTCGCCCAGCACCAGTAGCCACCTCAATCGTCGCCGGAGCAAGGCCAATCGACGCATCCCGCCGCGGAAGCTCTGCAGCAATCGCCGTCGATCCAGGCCTCCCCAAGCGACGCCACTGCTACCAGGAGCCTCGCCGTCGTCTACAACCTCGTCGAGCATACTGCCAACCCTAGCTGGAGCCACCGTAAGCCCTCCGACCCCCTACCTGCGCCGCCGGCGAGCTTCTCTCTCGCCGTCGACGACGACACACCTGAGCCGTTAGATCACGATCTAATCCAACGCCCCCTGTTGATTCATACCGCTTCGGCGTCGCTGACGCGTGGAGCCCACTGTCAGGCGGCCCGCGCGTGCACAGATGCGTGGTGGGCTGGCCTTGGGCCGTTTTCAAACGTTTGGGCCCAGTTAGTTTTCCCGCCGGCCTATTTAATTCAAATCCCGTTTAATAAATTTAGTCTGAATTCAATATTGGACCAAACTTGGAAAATGCATAGAATCTGTTTGGCTTGGCCAAATTTAACAAACTTTATATATTTGGAAAGCTTAGGATTTTATCTACACAATGCCACTGGTTTGAACCCTAGATCTATTATATAATTAAAGTGCCAAAATAAACAAGGAAGGGACTTTTCTGCCTTAGAATAATTATTAAAAATCAACCAAAATAGATATTTGAATAATTCCAACTCCAATAGTTCACATTTGACTTACACTAAATGTTTCTGCAAGAAAATGGTGTGGTCACTTTGCATGATCATGCCCTAGTTTAAGTAATGGACAATATGGCTAGTTTAACTAAGTGATATTGTCCAAAACCATTATGTAAATCTTATGAAGTAAATTACTTCATTTAAATCTTGTCCCAAATGAATTCATGAGATGTTTGCACCCCTGGTCCAAACACTCCTATATGAATATTTGGAGATTTAAAACATTTGGGAATTATAAAATGGTATGAGGTGATTTACCTCATTTAAATCATTTTCTCAAATAATGATAATGAATGTTTGACTTAGGTCAATATGACTTCAGGTATGATTATTTGGGAAGTTAAATCTTAAGAAGATTTCAATGAGATGGAAAATTATTAACTACATATGTAATGAAAGGAAATTATTTTTCTTAAATCAAGAAACCAATGCACCTAATTATTTTATGTGTGTGCTTAGCATAGTTTGTGTGAAGTAACTATGAGCATAGTATAGCCTTTGAATTTGTTGAGTGATTATACTTCGTATTCAAATTTAGACGCTAGCACCGGAGATTACCAAGAGGAAGGAGAATTCTACCCAGAAGAGGAAGAAGAAAACCTAGAGAACTACCAAGGCAAGCTAATACTCTTGTAAAGTGCAAAGCCCTCCTTGGGCAAGGCACCATGATTCTTATCTTTCTTATACAAGCTTACCCTAAGTTTGCACCATACAAGTGTTACTTGTTGTCTCAAGGACTTGACCTAACTTGGTCTAAATGAGTAAGCATACTAAAGTAGTAAAGTTAGTCTTACAAATGGCAAAGCAATGTAGCACCCCTCATGATTAGTGCTAATGCTAAAATACTAAAACTTGACTACTTTAGATGGGAACTTATGGTATGTTGAATATGAAAAACTTATAAATACTAAGTCCTTATACTGATTGAAGTTGAAGTTGAGAATGAACAAGAGAAGATAGTGATTTTTGATAAAAACCTGATATTGGTTTGAATGCGATACCTTTCCAATTTCAAGTACCCCCACAATACCTGATTATGGGTAGGGCTTAACTGGAAGTTTATACACCTTAGTATGGGTTCCCTCTGAACACACATCATAGGGGTTATGCCGAGGCTGCCTCCGTTGTTGAGAAATGATGTGAGTTGAGGTGAATTGTACGGCCAAGCCCTGTGCAGTTCCCAGGTTAACAGTTGGTTTTCACTGGGAGGCCAAGCTCATGGGGAGAGGTGCTCATACTAGGGTTTGTAAGTTAAAGGTTATGGTTGATGATCCGCGTACTGTGTTACGATGATTCGGAGTCATTCCGACGGATGAAATCAAATGTTGTGGCACAAGTGTGCAACCTCTGCAGAGTGTAAATCTATTCGAATAGCCGCGTCCACGGTTACGGACGGTTGGAAAGGCCATACAGTTTCCGGTGTCAGATTTTGAAAATATTGATGAAATACATGGTGACTTGTTGAATTACAACAGATGTTGTGGGAATGCCACTAATGTTCCCACTTGAGTTAGTTAGCACATGCTCAAACACTTATGAACTAAAATTGGGCTTATGCAAGTGAACTAGAATTTAGCCTCATTACTCAAATGGTTAGTACTTACTTTAGTACTTAGTTTGCAAGTACTTAACGTACTTACGGCTTTGTCCCTGGCTATTCAAACGGCCAGAGTATGAAGATGAACAGAACTATCAAGACGAGGACCAGCAGGACGCCTATGACAACTAAGAGCTTTCTGACGTCAAGCGTTGGCCTGTGGACTACAGAGTCCCGTTATCTTTACGCTTCCGCATTTGAACTTGTGTTTGTTCGTTGATCAATAGATCAACTATTCGTGTAATATGGATCATGTGATTCAAGTTGTAAGACAATATGAGTTGTAATAAATGATGATTGTGATACTTAGCTATTATATCTCGCAACAACAATATTCCTGGGATTGCGATGAATGATATAATAGGCATTCGGACTTAAAAATCCGGGTGTTGACAAGTTGGTATCAGAGCCATTGTTTGACCTTAGAAAACCTTAGTTAGAATGGGCGTTCATAAAAACCTAACTTTGAAATCAAAATGAAGTGAATATTTGTGAAAACTTACACATACTCTTGTCTTTGAGGCTCTTTCAAAATTTGGTGAAATCATGCTCTTTCTTATTTAAATATACTTAAAAGTTTGCCACACTTACTCACTCACTAACTTACTCCTCCATTTCACTTTCAGATGGAGCCGAATGAACCCCTCAACACCAAGTTCTACCAGCTTGGGAATGGTGGAGAGTTGATCTTTGAGCACGACCTCAACGCGCTCTCTGACTTCCTTGGACGTCCTCACCCGGAGTTCCACGGGATCCAGGTGAACGACCAGGTCGGAGGCGAGTTGCAGTGGATCATCACCGCCGACCTAAGGGGCAAGCTGGAGCCTCCCACCTCGGAGAGGATCCTCTTCTCCTTCCGCGAGAGCAACTGGCTCGATGGTCTTGCACGTGGCCTTCAGGAGGCACTTGCACGCCTCTGTGGACAGAACGTGGTGCGCATACTTGCGTCCCGCTTCGCACACCTCGTGAGGCGTGATGCTATGGGTGTGCCTATGGAGCTGCAGTCGCACCCACAGCTGAGGCGCCATGCTGAGCATCTGGATTTCATGTTGTACCACACTCAGCAGGAGTTAGACAACTCCCGTGCGTACGCGAACCAGACTCACCTTGCACTGATCACTCATGGCGATGCCATCAAGATGCTGTCCAGGGACCGCAACAAGCTTCGTCTGAAGTGTGCGAAGAAGGATGTTACCATTACACGCCTTCGCGCACAGATAGCGTCACTTGAGGCCACCGTCAAGGCTCAGGAGGAACAGCTGATGGAGATAGAGGAAGACGAGGTCGGTATCGATCTTCAGGGAGGAGGCGCCTACCTGAGCGACGATGACGACTTCGAGGAGGACGAGTTCACTGAGGAGGAGGACTACGCGTTCCTGGAGCCAGGACCTGATGATGTCATTCCCATCGACATCGAGGATGAGGGTAGCCGCACTTGATCACGTATGTAGGTGTGAGTTGTATCCTGTCCCGTGTATCGTAGCATGAAGGGTTCTTAAAACCCTGGGTATGAGTGTGTTTTCCATCCCTTGTATCGTAGTCTGAGAAATGGTTCTTAAAACCATGGGAAGAATGGTATGTTAGTTTGTAATGTGTTATGTGGAATGAATGAATGAATGTGTGTGTTGTCATCAAAAGCATTCCAGTTTACAAGTTTTTAAACTCACTCAAAATAAACCATAGAAAATTCCCTCTTACCTTATAATCTTCTGTATATTCAGATGGCCCCTCCCAATCGCAACACCAACGATGCCATGATGCAACTGCTGCAAACCTTGCTTCAAGACAGGGAGACTGAAAGAGCTGAATGTCAAGCCAACATAGCAGCACTGCAAAACCTTGCTCACCAAGGCCATGGGAATCATGATCACCCCGGATCCAAACTCAAGAACTTCCAGAACACCAACCCTCCGGTGTTTAGCAAGACCGAAGAACCCCTCGACGCCGACGACTGGATCCAGACCATGGAGAACAATTTGGAAGTAGCCGGAGTTGAAGCCAATGAGAAGGTCCTGTTTGCAACCCACTATCTTGCCGGACCAGCCCGAGCCTGGTGGACCAGCACCCGTGCTATGAACGGAGGTCAAGTCATGACTTGGGCAGATTTCAAGCTCAAGTTCAGCAAGTACCATGTGCCCCCGGGTCTTATCAAAAAGATGCGGGATGAATTCCGCGAACTTAAGCAGGGAAGGATGACGGTGGTAGAATACCGCGACAGATTCCTTACACTGTCAAGGTACGCCCCCGATGAGACTGATACCACTGAGAAGAGGCAGGAGAGATTCCTGAACGGGCTGCATGACGAGATGCAGACTGTCCTCGTCAACATCCCCTTTGCCGACCTTGAAGCCCTTGTTGACTCCACCATTCAGATGGAGGGCAAGTTGAACCAAGCTAACGAGAACCGCAAACGCCGCATGATGCACCAGAGTGGGCCCAGCAATCCTCCCAAGTATCGCCCCAGCTCGAGCGGAGGTTTTGCCCCCAGAAACACCAAACCCCAGATGCAAACTTCATGCCCTGGATTCCAGAACCGGAGTGGAGGAAACCCCAGGCCAGGAGGCCACCACAACAACAACCACCACTACCAGAACAACACCAACAACTTCAACCGCGCACCAATGCGAGCCCCCAACACCAATAACAACAACACCAACACCGCTCCAAGGACTGGGAGCAATGCCATTCCGGTCGCCACCAAGGACAAGTCTACTATCACTTGTTATGAGTGCGGCGTAGTGGGACACTATTCCAACGAGTGCCCCAAGAGGCTCGCCAAGCTTGCCGGTAACACTGCTGCACCTGCTCAACAACAACGCCGCGTCTCCACCGGAAAGAAGTTCGCCCCCAACAATCCCAATAACCGCAACGGTCGCCTCTTCCACATGAACGCTGAAGAAGCCCAGGAAGCGCCAGACGTTGTACTGGGTATGTTTCCTGTCAACTCAGTACCTGCCCGAGTGTTGTTTGATTCCGGAGCATCCCATTCTTTTGTCACCGAAGACTTTGCATCAACAAGTAAAATTCAACCTATCAGTTTGAAACATGTCATGATAGTTCAAATTCCTGGATCAACCACTAAAGCCAGAAAATTTTGCAAAAATGTACCCATCAGAATACATGAAGTAGATTTCTATGCCAATCTGATTATTCTGGGAACCAAAGGTTTGGAAATAGTACTGGGTATGGATTGGATGGCCAAACATCACGGAATGATTGACTGTGCTAAGAAAGCCATCACCATGACCAGTAGCACCGGTATCATAGTGGAACATGTCTCGGAAAGACTACCCAGAAAGTTTACCTACAACCAGAGTGTAGCCAAGCCAACCTTGGATCAGATCAGGGTCGTCTGCAGATACCCTGATGTGTTTCCAGATGGTCTACCCGGTATGCCCCCAGATCGGGATATTGAATTTCTCATTGAGTTAATCCCCGGAACCGCACCTATAGCCCAGAGAGCCTATAGTATGAACCCAGCAGAACTAATAGAACTGAAGAAACAACTGGATGAACTGCTAGCCAAAGGTCTGATCCGACCAAGTGCGTCGCCTTGGAGATCACCAGTTCTGTTTGTGGATAAGAAAGACGGTGCCAGCCGTTTATGTACGGATTATCGCAAGCTGAATGATGTCACCATCAAGAACAAATATCCCTTGCCAAAGATAGAAGATCTGTTTGATCAGCTGACCGGAGCCACAGTATTCTCGAAGATTGATCTCAGGACTGGGTACCACCAGTTGAAGATTCGTGCATCGGATATTCCCAAAACTGCCTTTACCACTAGATATGGATTGTACGACTACAATGTCATGTCATTTGGATTGACCAATGCCCCCGCTTATTTCATGAACCTCATGAATAAGATCTTCATGAACTTTTTGGATAAGTTTGTTGTCGTTTTCATCGATGAAATCCTAATCTACTCCAAGACCGAAGAGGAACATGAGCAACATCTAGAAGCTGTCCTGGAGACCCTTAGAAAGCATAAGTTGTACGCTAAGTTCAGCAAATGTGAGTTCTGGCTGAAAGAAGTAGGATTCCTGGGACATATCCTGTCCGCAGGAGGAATTGCTGTAGACCCCGCCAAAATCGAGACTGTCGCAGAATGGAAAGCCCCAACCACCCAGACCGAGGTCCGCGCTTTTCTTGGATTAGCCGGATATTACCGCAGATTCGTAGAAGGCTTTTCGAGCATCGCTCGACCAATGACCCAATTGTTGAAGAAGGACAAGAAGTTCGAATGGACGGACAAATGTGAAGAGAGTTTCCAGCAACTCAAGCTTAGACTGACCTCAGCCCCAATTCTGATCATGCCGGACATCACCAAACCCTTTGACGTTTACTGCGATGCATCCAAGATTGGCCTTGGATGTGTGCTGATGCAGGAAGGAAAAGTGATATCTTATCTGTCCCGGCAACTGAAGCAGCATGAGCAGAACTATCCAACCCATGACCTCGAACTCGCAGCCGTAGTTTTAGCCCTGAAGGTGTGGCGCCATTACCTCATGGGTAATCGCTGCGAGATCTATTCTGATCACAAGAGTTTGAAGTATATCTTCACAGAAGGAGCTGAATATGAGACAACAAAGATGGTTAGAGTTGATCAAGGACTATGATATGGAAATTCACTACCACCCCGGCAAGGCCAATGTGGTAGCCGATGCCCTGAGTAGACTGCCGTGCCAGCTGAACTCAATGATAGCAGAAGAACAACCTAGCTGCACCAAGAATTTGAACACAGAATGGAACTAGTTAGTGAAGGATTCCTCGCCAGCATCGAGCTACAACCCACCTTGTTTGGTCAGATCAAGGAAGCTCAGAAGGGAAATGCCAGCATCAACGGAATTAAGACCCAGATAGCTGCGGGAAAAGCACCGGGATTTACCATAGATGAAGAAGGAGTTCTTTGGTACAACGGACGCCTGTGTGTACCGTCAGACTCAGAATTGAAGCAAGTTATTCTGAAGGAAGCCCATGACACCTTATACTCTATCCACCCCGGAGGTACCAAGATGTACCAAGACTTGAAGGAACAATTTTGGTGGCACGGAATGAAGAGGGAGATCGGAAGCTACATCGCCAAGTGTGACATCTGTCAGCGAGTCAAAGCAGAACATCAACGACCCGCAGGACTGCTGCAGCCCCTACAGATTCCCGAATGGAAGTGGGACTCCGTAGGAATGGACTTTATCACCGGTTTGCCAAAATCCAGCAAAGGAAATGATTCGATATGGGTAGTTGTTGATAGGTTGACCAAGGTAGCCCACTTCATCGCTGTCAAGACCACCTACCAGGGCCCAAAATTAGCAGAGCTATACATCTCCAGAATTGTCGCACTGCATGGAACCCCGAAGTCAATAGTGTCCGATAGAGGATCACAGTTCACCTCCAGATTCTGGCAGAAGGTGCATGAAGGACTCGGAACCCGTCTGAATTTCAGCACCGCCTACCACCCACAGACTGACGGACAGACAGAACGAGTCAACCAGATATTAGAGGACATGCTGAGAGCATGTGTACTGGAATATGGATCCAAGTGGGAAGACTGCCTGCCATACGCAGAATTCTCTTACAACAATAGCTACCAAGCCAGTTTACAGATGGCCCCCTTTGAAGCCCTGTACGGAAGGAAATGCCGTACCCCTCTGAATTGGTCAGAGGTCGGAGAAAGTCAAGTCTTCAGACCCGATGTACGAGAAGCTGAAGAGAAGGTACATAAGATCCGAGAGTACCTCAAGACCGCTCAGTCCCGACAGAAGAGTTACGCCGACAAGAGACGCCGAGAGATGACCTTCGAGATTGGAGATTTCGTTTATCTCAAGGTGTCACCCCTGAAAGGAATGCAGAGATTCCAACTCAAAGGGAAGCTTGCACCCCGATACGTCGGACCCTTCAAAGTTCTCAGCCGCCGAGGTGAAGTCTCCTATCAACTAGAGCTACCGGAAGAAATGGCGGCTGTGCACAACGTGTTCCACATCTCACTCCTCCGGAAGTGCCTAGAAGTCCCAGAGAAGACCGAGGTGTTCAAGAACATCGATCACCGTTCGGTGGATATCAATCATGACCTGACATACCGCGAAGTTCCGATACGCATCTTGGAAGAAGCATACAGAACCACCCGCACCCGAAGCATCAAGTTTCTGAAGATACAGTGGAGCAATCATACTGAAGATGAAGCCACTTGGGAGCGGGAGGAAGACATGAAGAAGGAGTACCCAGATCTCTTTAGTACCTAGACTTGTTTTCTTTTAGATCTCGGGACGAGATCTTTTGTAAGGGGGAAGGGTTTGTAACACCCCAAATTTCAATAAAAGAGAGAAGAAGAATTTCAGAGACCAAATTTGAGAACCAACAAAAACTTTTCAAATTGCATATAGTACCATGCATAGGATTTGTGCATTTTTGAGTGATATGCCATGATGAGTGTTATCTTGTGTATGTGATGAATTCCAAAACCCTAGAGTGATCATGTAATGATCACCAACCAATTAAATCAAAAAGAGAAAGAAATCAAATATTCATAAAATCCTAAAAACCCTAACATATGGTCCATGTCAAATTTGTAAATTTGACCATAGACCCATTTGATCTTCACCAATACTTGTAATATGATATTAAAGAGTAATTACAACTTTGAGAATCAAAGAAACCCCAATTAAATCAAAGCCAAGAATTAAAATATGATCACATGAGATAATGGTCATTTTTGACTTTTATATTCTGGTCACTACTTTGAGCCTCTCTATCTCAAAATTTCTAAACTAAACAAATCCAAATCTTTGCATGTCATCCAAGTACACAACAAGATGAACAACTTTTGTAAAGGGCCTCACACCAAATTCATCTTGGATCAAGAGATATGATCAAGCAAAGTAGAGACATTTTATTAAGAACAAGATCATCACAAATTCGAAATTGACCAAACCAGACCACTCCTTGACCACCACTTGCCCTAGCTTTGACCAGGGGACACCCCTACACCAAGCCCATGCCAAGGAACCACCAGGAGAGGGCAGCCATGGCATGGACATGGCCATGCCGGCCACGTCGCACCTCGACACCTTCCCCTCTCTTTCCCTCCACGATCGGCCTCGCCACCATGTCCAGTAGCTCGCCAAGGATCCCAGAAGATCGCCAGTACAAGCCCTTGGCCGCGAGGACGACGACAAGCCCCGGACGACGCGCGCCCAGGTACGCCCAGGTACGCCGCGAGCGGCATGGGCGACGTCACTGGCGCACGGACGCGCGCGACCCGGCCACGCGGCGCTCGCCAAATCCCGCCGTACCCCGACCATATCCGCGCGCCCGGGTACCCTCCTCGCCACGCGGAGCTCGCCGGACACGCCGACGTCATGCCTTGGCGACCACGGCCGCCGGAGAGGACGAACGCGCCCGCCACGGCCGCGACAGTACACGCGCCCGCCCGACCACCGTACGCCACCATTAACCGCGCCGTTGACGCTCCGAGGACCGCGGTGACGTCGTGAACACCACGGCGCCAACGCCTAGCTCGCTAGCCCACCAGAAACGCCGCGCCCTTGTCGCCATTGCCACGGCACCCCAGCACCCACGCGCGCCTATAAATAGAGGCCTCCCCTCGACAATCCAAGCACACCACCATGATCACCACTCACCACCGCCTCGCCCAGCACCAGTAGCCACCTCAATCGTCGCCGGAGCAAGGCCAATCGACGCATCCCCGCCGCGGAAGCTCTGCAGCAATCGCCGTCGATCCAGGCCTCCCCAAGCGACGCCACTGCTACCAGGAGCCTCGCCGTCGTCTACAACCTCGTCGAGCATACTGCCAACCCTAGCTGGAGCCACCGTAAGCCCTCCGACCCCCTACCTGCGCCGCCGGCGAGCTTCTCTCTCGCCGTCGACGACGACACACCTGAGCCGTTAGATCACGATCTAATCCAACGCCCCCTGTTGATTCATACCGCTTCGGCGTTAAGCGTCGCTGACGGGTGGAGCCCACTGTCAGGCGGCCCGCGCGTGCACAGATGCGTGGTGGGCTGGCCTTGGGCCGTTTTCAAACGTTTGGGCCCAGTTAGTTTTCCCGCCGGCCTATTTAATTCAAATCCCGTTTAATAAATTTAGTTTGAATTCAATACTGGACCCAACTTTGAAAATGCATAGAATCTGTTTGGCTTGGCCAAATTTAACAAACTTTATATATTTGGAAAGCTTAGGATTTTATCTACACAATGCCACTGGTTTGAACCCTAGATCTATTATAGAATTAAAGTGGAAAAATAAACAAGGCAGGGACTTTTCTGCCTTAGAATAATTATTAAAAATCAACCAAAATAGATATTTGAATAATTCCAACTCCAATAGTTCACATTTGACTTACACTAAATGTTTCTGCAAGAAAATGGTGTGGTCACTTTGCATGATCATGCCCTAGTTTAAGTAATGGACAATATGGCTAGTTTAACTAAGTGATATTGTCCAAAACCATTATGTAGATCTTATGAAGTAAATTACTTCATTTAAATCTTGTCCCAAATGAATTCATGAGATGTTTGCCCCCTGGTCCAAACACTCCTATATGAATATTTGGAGATTTAAAACATTTGGGGAATTATAAATTGGTATGAGGTGATTTACCTCATTTAAATCATTTTCTCAAATAATGATAATGAATGTTTGACTTAGGTCAATATGAATTCATGTATGATTATTTGGGAAGTTAAATCTTAAGAAGATTTCAATGAGAGGAAATTATTTTTCTCAAGAACTAAATGGAAAATTATTAACTACATATGTAATGAAAGGAAATTATTTTTCTTAAATCAAGAAACCAATGCACCTAATTATTTTATGTGTGTGCTTAGCATAGTTTGTGTGAAGTAACTATGAGCATAGTATAGCCTTTGAATTTGTTGAGTGATTATACTTCGTATTCAAATTTAGACGCTAGCACCGGAGATTACCAAGAGGAAGGAGAATTCTACCTAGAAGAGGAAGAAGAAAACCTAGAGAACTACCAAGGCAAGCTAATACTCTTGTAAAGTGCAAAGCCCTCCTTGGGCAAGGCACCATGATTCTTATCTTTCTTATACAAGCTTACCCTAAGTTTGCACCATACAAGTGTTACTTGTTGTCTCAAGGACTTGACCTAACTTGGTCTAAATGAGTAAGCATACTAAAGTAGTAAAGTTAGTCTTATAAATGGCAAAGCAATGTAGCACCCCTCATGATTAGTGCTAATGCTCAAATACTAAAACTTGACTACTTTAGATGGGAACTTATGGTATGTTGAATCTGAAAACTTATAAATACTAAGTCTTTCTATTGATTGAAGTTGAAGTTGAGAATGAATAAGAGAAGATAGTGATTTTTGATAAAAACCTGATATTGGTTTGAATGCGATACCTTTCCAATTTCAAGTACCCCCACAATACCTGATTATGGGTAGGGCTTAACTGGAAGTTTATACACCTTAGTATGGGTTCCCTCTGAACACACATCATAGGGGTTATGCCGAGGCTGCCTCCGTTGTTGAGAAATGATGTGAGTTGAGGTGAATTGTACGGCCAAGCCCTGTGCAGTTCCCAGGTTAACAGTTGGTTTTCACTGGGAGGCCAAGCTCATGGGGAGAGGTGCTCATACTAGGGTTTGTAAGTTAAAGGTTATGGTTGATGATCCGCGTACTGTGTTACGATGATTCGGAGTCATTCCGACGGATGAAATCAAATGTTGTGGCACAAGTGTGCAACCTCTGCAGAGTGTAAATCTATTCGAATAGCCGCGTCCACGGTTACGGACGGTTGGAAAGGCCATACAGTTTCCGGTGTCAGATTTTGAAAATATTGATGAAATACATGGTGACTTGTTGAATTACAACAGATGTTGTGGGAATGCCACTAATGTTCCCACTTGAGTTAGTTAGCACATGCTCAAACACTTATGAACTAAAATTGGCTTATGCAAGTGAACTAGAATTTAGCCTCATTACTCAAATGGTTAGCACTTACTTTAGTACTTAGTTTGCAAGTACTTAAAGTACTTACGGCTTTGTCCCTGGCTATTCAAATGGCCAGAGTATGAAGATGAACAGAACTATCAAGACGAGGACCAGCAGGACGCCTATGACAACTAAGAGCTTTCTGACGTCAAGCGTTGGCCTGTGGACTACAGAGTCCCGTTATCTTTACGCTTCCGCTTTGAACTTGTGTTTGTTCGTTGATCAATAGATCAACTATTCGTGTAATATGGATCATGTGATTCAAGTTGTAAGACAATATGAGTTGTAATAAATGATGACTGTGATACTTAGCTATTATATCTCGCAACAACAATATTCCTGGGATTGCGATGAATGATATAATAGGCATTCGGACTTAAAAATCCGGGTGTTGACACATTGTTGTTGAAATTATTATTCTTAATGAAATTCACATCAACATGCTCTTCTTGAGCAACCAATGAAGCTAAAGGAACATTATTAGGATCGACATGAGATCTACCATTAACAAGCATAGACATAATAACATCAATCTTATCACTCAAAGAAGAGGTTTCTTCAACAGAATTTACCTTCTTACCTTGAGGAGTCCTTTCCGTGTGCCATTCAGAGTAATTTATCATCATATCATCAAGAAGCTTTGTTGCAGCACCCAAAGTGATGGACATAAAAGTACCTCCAGCAGCTGAATCCAATAGGTTCCTCGAGGAAAAATTTAATCCTGCATAAAAGGTTTGGATGATCATCCAAGTAGTTAGTCCATGGGTAGGGCAATTCTTTACCAAGGATTTCATTCTCTCCCATGCTTGAGCAACATGTTCATTATCAAATTGCTTAAAATTCATAATGCTACTTCTCAAAGATATGATCTTAGCAGGAGGATAATATTTACTAATAAAAGAATCTTTACATTTTGTCCATGAATCAATACTATTCTTAGGCAAAGATAGCAACCAATCTTTAGCTCTTCCTCTTAAGGAGAAAGGAAACAAGTTTTATAATATCACCATCTATATCCTTATACTTTTGCATTTCACAAAGTTCAACAAAATTATTAAGATGGGCAGCAGCATCATCATTACTAACACCAGAAAATTGTTCTCTCATAACAAGATTCAGTAAAGCAGGTTTAATTTCATAAAATTCTGCTGTAGTAGCACTAGTGGAAAAAAGGCTAACTGTGGCGCACCAAAATCGAATTCTGTGGCGCATATCCAGGTCGCCACAGTTACCACGCGACTAGTATTGAAACTTCTGTGGCGCATATGTACGTGCGCCACAGAATTTTGAAACTTCTGTGGCGCACCATGCCAATATGCGCCACAGAATTGTCTGTCAAACTTCTGTGGCGCACCATGCCAATATGCGCCACAGAATTTTTTTTCGAATTTCAAAAAAAAGTGGCGGCCAGATCTAGATCTAGATCTAGGGCCGCCGGAATTTCGCCGTTTTTTTTTGTGGTGGTGGTGGTGGTGTTGGCCGGTGGAGGAGGTGGTGGTGTTGGTGGTGGTGTTGGTGGTGGTGGTGGTGGTGGTGGTGGTGGTGGTGGTGGTGGTGTTGGTGGTGGTGATGGTGGCCGGAGGTGGTGGTGGTGGTGGTGGTGATGGTGGCCGGAGGTGGTGGTGGTGGTGGTGGTGATGGTGGTGGTGGTGGTGGCCGGAGGAGGAGGTGGTGGTGGTGGTGGCCGGAGGTGGTGGTGGCCGGAGGAGGAGGTGGTGGTGGCCGGAGGTGGTGGTGGTGTTGGTCGCCGGAGTTGTTCGCCGAGGAGGAGGTGGTGGTGGTCCGGAGTTGTTCGCCGGAGGAGGAGGTGGTGGTGGTCGCGGAGGAGGTGGTGGTGGTGGTGGTGGCCGGAGGAGGAGGAGAAGGTGGTGGTGGTCGCCGGAGAAGGGAGGAGGTGGTGGTGGTGGTGGGAGGAGAAGTGAGGAGATGGAGAAGTGAGAGGAGAAGTGGTGGAGGAGAAGTGGTGGAGGAGAAGAGGTGGAGGAGATTGGCGCCGGCCAAATTCAAAATTTTCGGGCCAAACTTCTGTGGCGCACGGACCAGTGGTGCGCCACAGAATTTTTTTTTAATTTTTCTATTTTGCAGGAAAAAAACTTTAACTGGTCGTAACTTTTTACTCTTTTCGAATTTGGCGATTCTAAAAATTGTCCAACCGGGCAAGCCCCGGTGAATTCGGATGTAGAATTTTCGTGGGAACATTTTGATATATTGTGCGTTTTTTTTCGAGTTCGTATGCAACCAGAAATCCAGTTTGATGATTTTCCCACGCAAATTTGCAAAAAAAGTTGAAATTCATGTTTGTTAAATTTCAGTGGTGCTAGATGACATAATATATGAGAATCTCGAAGGATTTTATTTTTTGAAATTTCTATCTATTTCTTTTATTTTTTACAAAGGTAAAAAAGGCGATCCACGGGGGGGGGTGGAGTTGCGTGGGGAGAAAAAATCCTGCAGAATTCTGTGGCGCATATTGTTGGTGCGCCACAGAAGTTAATAATTCTGTGGCGCACATGCCACCATGCGCCACAGAATTTTGAACTTCTGTGGCGCACATGCCACCATGCGCCACAGAATTCACTTCGCCCATGTGCAGTGCTGGACCCCGCGTGGGCCCCATGGAAATTCTGTGGCGCACCAGCCACAGTGCGCCACAGAAAGTCGACATTCTGTGGCGCATGGAGCTGACGGTGCGCCACAGAAACGGTCAAATTTTTGTGGCGCATGAATGTGGTGCGCCACAGAAATAATTTTGTGGCGCATGGACAGTTTCGTGCGCCACAGTTGTTGTTTCTACCTATAATGGTTTTCCTACTAGTGTAGCAGGTGGAGCAATAGGAGTACTTATAAAATCATTATTATTTGTGCTAGTGAAATCACACAACTTAGTATTTTCAGGAGTATTCATTTTAACAGTAGTAAAAGTAAACTAAGCAAACAGAATAAAATAAAGTAAAAACAAGTAACTAATTTTTTGTGTGTTTTTGATATAAAGAAAACAAGACAGAAAATAAAGTAAAGCAAGATGATGGCGTGTAACTCACACGTTCGTTGGGAACCCCAAGAGGAAGGTATGATGCGCACAGTAGCAAGTTTTCCCTCAGAAAGAAACCAAGGTTTAATCGAACCAGGAGGAGCCAAGAAGCACGTTGAAGGTTGATGGTGGCGAAATGTGATGCGGCGCAACAACAGGGATTCCGGCGCCAACCTGCACAACAAAACCAAAGTACTTTGCCCCAACGAAGCAGTGAGGTTGTCAATCTCACCGGCTTGCTGTAACAAAGGATTAAACGTATCGAGTGGAAGATGATTGTTTGCAAGAAAATAGTAAAACACAAGTGCAGTAGATTGTATGCTATGTAAAGAATAGGACCGGGGTCCACAGTTCACTAGAGGTGTCTCTCCCATAAGATAAAAGCATGTTGGGTGAACAAATTACAGTCGGGCAATTGACAAATAGAGAAAGGCATAACAATGCATATACATGATATGATAAATATAGTGAGATTTAATTGGGCATTACGACAAAGTACATAGACCGCCATCCAACTGCATCTATGCCTAAAAAGTCACCTTCAGGTTATCATCCGAACCCCATTCAGTATTAAGTTGCAAAGCAACAGACAATTGCATTAAGTATGGTGCGTAATGTAATCGACAACTACATCCTTAGACATAGAATCAATGTTTTATCCCTAGTGGCAACAGCACATCACAACCTTAGAACTTTCTGTCACTGTCCCAGGTGTCAATGAAGGCATGAACCCACTATCGAGCATAAATACTCCCTCTTGGAGTTAAGAGTACAAACTTGGCCAGAGCCTCTACTAATAACGGAGAGCATGCAAGATCATAAACAACACATAAACAATAGATTGATAATCACCATAACATAGTATTCTCTATCCATCGGATCCCGACAAACACAACATATAGTATTACATATAGATGATCTTGATCATGTTAGGCAGCTCACAAGATCCAACAATGAAGCACAACAAGGAGAAGACGACCATCTAGCTACTGCTATGGACCCATGGTCCAGGGGTGAACTACTCACTCATCACTCCGGAGGCGATCATGGCGATGAAGAGTCCTCCCGGAGATGAATTCCCTCTCGTGCCGGAGGCGATCTCCTGAATCCCCCGAGATGGGATTCGCGGCGGCGGCGTCTCGGAAGGTTTTCCGTATCGTGGCTCTCGGTACGGGGGTTTCGCGACGGAGGCTTTAAGTAGGCGGAAGGGTAGGTCAGAGGCGGCGCGGGGCCCACACCACAGGACGGCGCGGCCAGCACCGGGCCGCGCCGCCCTATGGTGTGGCCACCTCGTGGCCCCACTTCCTTCTCTCTTCGGTCTTCTGGAAGCTCCGTGCAAAAATAGGACCCTGATACGTCTCCAACGTATCGATAATTTCTTATGTTCCATGCTACTTTATTGATGATACCTACATGTTTTATGCACATTATATGTCATATTTATGCATTTTCTGGAACTAACCTATTAACAAGATGCCGAAGAGCCGTTGCTGTTTTCTGCTGTTTTTAGTTTCAGAAATCCTAGTAAGGAAATAATCTCGGAATTGGACGAAACTTTCGCCCAGGGTCCTATTTTTGCACGAAGCTTCCAAGACCGAAGAGATAACGAAGTGGGGCCACGAGGCAGCCAGGGACAGGCGGCGCGGCCCAAGCCCTGGCCGCGCGGCCCTACCCCCTGGGCACCTCGTGTGGCCCCCGCGTTGACCTTCCGCCTACTTAAAGTCTCCGTCGCGAAACCCCCAGTACCGAGAGCCACGATACGGAAAACCTTCCAGAGACGCCGCCGCCGCGAATCCCATCTCGGGGGATTCAGGAGATCGCCTCCGGCACCTGCGGAGGGGATTCATCTCCGGAGGACTCTTCATCGCCATGATCGCCCCGGAGTGATGAGTGAGTAGTTCACCCCTGGACCATGGGTCCATAGCAGTAGCTAGATGGTCGTCTTCTCCTTGTTGTGCTTCATTGTTGGATCTTGTGAGCTGCCTAACATGATCAAGATCATCTATCTGTAATACTATATGTTGTGTTTGTCGGGATCCGATGGATAGAGAGTACTATGATTATGGTGATTATCAACCTATTGTTTATGTGTTGTTTATGATCTTGCATGCTCTCCGTTATTAGTAGAGGCTCTGGCCAAGTTTGTACTCTTAACTCCAAGAGGGAGTATTTATGCTCGATAGTGGGTTCATGCCTCCATTAAATGGGACAGTGACAATAAAGTTGTGGATGGCTGTTGCCACTAGGGATAAAACATTGATTCTATGTCTAAGGATGTAGTTGTTGATTACATTACGCACCATACTTAATGCAATTGTCTGTTGCTTAGCAACTTAATACTGAATGGGGTTCGGATGATAACCTGAAGGTGGACTTTTTAGGCATAGATGCAGTTGGATGGCGGTCTATGTACTTTGTCGTAATGCCCAATTAAATCTCACTATATTTATCATATCATGTATATGCATTGTTATGCCTTTCTCTATTTTGTCAATTGCCCGACTGTAATTTGTTCACCCAACATGCTTTTATCTTATGGGAGAGACACCTCTAGTGAACTGTGGACCCCGGTCCTATTCTTTACATAGCATACAATCTACTGCAATACTTGTTCTACTGTTTTCTTTGCAAACATCTTCCACTCGATACGTTTAATCCTTTGTTACCCGGTGAGATTGACAACCTCACTCGTTGGGGCAAAGTACTTTGGTTTTGTTGTGCAGATTCCACGTTGGCGCCGGAATCCCTGTTGTTGCGCCGCATCACATTTCGCCACCATCAACCTTCAACGTGCTTCTTGGCTCCTCCTGGTTCGATTAAACCTTGGTTTCTTTCTGAGGCCACTGTGCGCATCATACCTTCCTCTTGGGGTTCCCAACGGACGTGTACATTTACGCGCATCAAGCCTGTTTTCTGGCGCCGTTGCCGGGAGATCAAGACACGCTGCAAGGGGAGTCTCCACTTCTCAAT
Source organism: Lolium multiflorum (assembly GCA_030979885.1). Lineage (NCBI taxonomy): Eukaryota > Viridiplantae > Streptophyta > Magnoliopsida > Poales > Poaceae > Lolium > Lolium multiflorum. The sequence continues at coordinate 130,888,952 of CM061747.1, read as the reverse complement.
CTCTTTACTTTGTTTTTGTCTTGCTTTATTTTATTTACTACTTTGTTTGCTGCACTAAATCAAAATACAAAAAAATTAGTTGCTAGTTTTACTTTATTTATTGTCTTGCTCTCTATATCAAAAACACACAAAAAATTAGTTACTTGCATTTACCTTATCTAGTTTGCTTTATTTACTTTTGCTAAAATGAATACCCCTGAAAATACTAAGTTGTGTGACTTCACAAATGCAAATAATAATGATTTCCTATGCACACCTATTGCTCCACCTGCTACTACAGCAGAATTCTTTGAAATTAAACCTGCTTTACTAAATCTTGTCATGAGAGATCAATTTTCTGGTGTTAGTTCTGATGATGCTGCTGCCCATCTCAATAATTTTGTTGAACTTTGTGAAATGCAAAAGTATAAAGATGTAGATGGTGATATTATTAAATTGAAAGTGTTTCCTTTCTCATTAAGAGGAAGAGCTAAAGATTGGTTGCTATCTTTGCCTAAAAATAGTATTGATTCATGGACTAAATGCAAGGATGCTTTTATTGGTAGATATTATCCTCCCGCTAAAATTATATCTTTGAGAAGTAGCATAATGAATTTTAAACAATTAGATACTGAACATGTTGCTCAAGCATGGGAGAGAATGAAAACTTTGGTAAAGAATTGCCCAACCCATGGACTGACTACTTGGATGATCATCCAAACCTTCTATGCAGGACTAAATTTTTCTTCGCGGAATTTATTGGATTCAGCTGCTGGAGGTACCTTTATGTCCATCACATTGGGGCGGCTACAAAACTTCTTGATGATATGATGATAAATTACTCTGAATGGCACACGGAAAGAGCTCCACAAGGTAAGAAGGTAAATTCTGTTGAAGAAACCTCTTCCTTGAATGATAAGATTGATGTGATTATGTCTATGCTTGTGAATGGTAGATCTAATGTTGATCCAAATAATGTTCCTTTAGCTTCATTGGTTGCTCAAGAAGAAAATGTTGATGTGAATTTCATTAAAAATAATAATTTCAACAACAATGCTTATAGGAACAACTCTGGTAATAACTATAGGCCATATCCTTCTGCTAATGGTAATGGTTATGGTAATTCTTATGGGAATTCTTACAATAATAATAGGAGTGTACCCTCTGGTCTTGAAGCCATGCTTAAAGAATTTATTAGTACACAAACTGCTTTTAACAAATCTGTTGAGGAAAAGCTTGATAAAATTGATACTATTGCTTCTAGAGTTGATAGACTTTCCTCGATGTTAATCTTTTAAAATTGAAAGTTATGCCTAATAATGATATTGATAATAAGATTACTACTACAGCAAATGCCATCCAAGTTAGAATTAATGAGAATATAAGATTAATGGCTGAATTGCGTGCTAGGTGGGATAGAGAAGAAAATGAAAAACTAGCTAAAGAGAATAATGTAGCTAAAGTTTGGACTATTACCACCACTAGTAATGCTAATTCTCCACATGTTGCTGCACCTCCTACTATCAATGGTAATATAATTGGTGTTGGCAATGTTTCTACTCCTAGTGCAAAGCGAACAAAACTGCCTGAAATTGCTAAAACTGCTGAAACTGCTTGTGATAAAACTGCTGAAATTTTTTCCAACCTTGGGAACAATGATCCCATTGCTGTAGCTCATAATAATTTAGATTTTGATGATTGCCACATCTCTGAAGTTATAAAGTTCTTACAAAAACTTGCTAAAAGTCCTAATGCTAGTGCTATAAATTTAGCCTTTACAAAACATATTACAAATGCTCTCATAAAAGCTAGAGAAGAGAAACTAAAACTTGAAACTTCTATTCCTAGAAAGTTAGAAGATGGTTGGGAGCCCATCATTAAAATGAAATTCAATGACTTTGAATGTAATGCTTTATGTGATCTTGGTGCAAGTATTTCTGTTATGCCTAAAAAGATTTATGATATGCTTGACTTGCCACCATTGAAGAATTGTTATTTGGATGTTAATCTTGCTAATAATGTTAAAAAGAAACCTTTGGGGAGGATTGATAATGTGCACATTACGGTTAACAATAACCTTGTCCCCGTTGATTTTGTTGTTTTGGATATCGAATGCAATGCATCTTGTCCTATTGTGTTGGGAAGACCTTTTCTTCGAACTGTTGGTGCTGTTATTGATATGAGGAAGGTAATATTAAATATCAATTTCGTCTCAAGAAAGGTATGGAACACTTCCCTAGAAAGAGAATGAAGTTGCCTTTTGATTCTATTATTAGAACAAGTTATGATGTTGATGCTTCTACTCTCGATGTTACTTGATTTGCACTTTCTGCGCCTAGCTGAAAGGCGTTAAAGAAAAGCGCTTATGGGAGACAACCCATGTTTTTACCTACAGCCATTTTTTGTTTTGTTGAGTCTTGGAAGTTGTTTACTACTGTAGCAACCTCTCCTTATCATGTTTTTGTGCCAAGTAAAGTTTCTATGTCAAAGTTGATGTTATATTTGGGATCGCTGCGCAGAAGCACTGTCTGTCACGAATCTGGGCACAGTTCTCTGTAGAAAATTCTAAAAAATCTGCCAATTTATGAGCGTGATCCTCAGATATGTATGCAACTTTCATTAGTTTTGAGTTTTTCCATTTGAGCAAGTCTGGTGCCAGTTTTAAATTCGTCTTTACGGACTGTTCTGTTTTTGACAGATTCTGCCTTTTATTTCGCATTGCCTCTTTTGCTATATTGGATTTATTTCTTTGATCCATTAATGTCCATTAGCATTATGCAATGTCCAGAAGTGAAAATAATGATTGTGCCACCTCTGAATGTGTGAATTATTAATTGTGCACTAACCCTCTAATGAGTTTGCTTGAAGTTTGGTGTGAAGGAAGTTTTCAAGGGTCAAGAGAGGAGTATGATATACTATGATCAAGAGGAGTGAAAGCTCTAAGGGATGCCCCCGTGGTTCACCCCTGCATATTTTAAGAAGACTCAAGCGTCTAAGCTTGGGGATGCCCAAGGCATCCCCTTCATCGACAACATCATCAGGTTCCTCCCCTGAAACTATATTTTTATTCAGTCACATCTTGTGTTCTTTACTTGGAGCGTTTGTTTTTGTTTTTGTTTTTGTTTGAATAAAATGGATCCTAGCATTCACTTTGTGGGAGAGAGACACGCTCCGCTGTTGCATATGGACACATGTGTCCTTAGGCTTTACTCATAATGTTCATGGCGAAGTTTCTTCTTCGTTAAATTGTTATATGGTTGGAATTGGAAAATGCTACATGTAGTAATTCTAAATGTCTTGGATAATGTGATACTTGGCAATTGTTGTGCTCATGTTTAAGCTCTTGCATCATATGCTTTGCACCCATTAATGAAGAAATACATAGAGCTTGCTAAAATTTGATTTGCATATTTGGTCTCTCTAAGGTCTAGATAATATCTAGTATTGAGTTTTGAACAACAAGGAAGACGGTGTAGAGTCTTATAATGTTTACAATATGTCTTTTATGTGAGTTTTGCTGCACTTGTTCATCCTTGAGTTTGCTTCAAATAACCTTGCTAGCCTAAACCTTGTATCGAGAGGGAATACTTCTCATGCATCCAAAATCCTTGAGCCAACTACTATGCCATTTGTGTCCACCATACCTACCTACTACATGGTATTTCTCCGCCATTCCAAAGTAAATTGCTTGAGTGCTACCTTTAAAAATTCCATCATTCACCTTTGCAATATATAGCTCATGGGACAAAATAGCCTTAAAAACTATCGTAGTATTGAATATGTACTTATGCACTTTATCTTTTATTAAGTTGCTTGTTGTGCGATAACCATGCTTCTGGGGAACGCCATCAACTATTGTTGAATATCATGTGAGTTGCTATGCATGTCCATCTTGTCTGAAGGATCTATCATTTTAGTGGTTGGAGCATGCAAAATTGTTAGAGAAGAACATTGGGCCGCTAACTAAAGCCATGAACCATGGTTGAAGTTTCAGTTTTGGACATATATCCTCAATCTCATATGAGAATAATAATCATTGCTACATGCTTATGCATTTAAGAGGAGTCCATTATCTGTTGTCCATGTTGTCCCGGTATGGATGTCTAAGTTGAGAATAATCAAAAGCGAGAAATCCAAAATGCGAGCATTCTCCTTAGACCTTTGTACAGGCGGCATGGAGGTACCCCTTTGTGACACTTGGTTGAAACATGGCATGCAAAGATCCGGTAGTCCAAGCTAAGTAGGACGAGGTGCGGGCACTATTAGTATACTATGCATGAGGCTTGCAACTTGTAAGATATAATTTTCATAACTCATATGCTTTATTACTACCGTTGACAAAATTGTTTCATGTTTTCAAAATAAAAGCTCTAGCACAAATACAGCAATCGATGCTTTCCTCTTTGAAGGACCTTTCTTTTACTTTTATTGTTGAGTCAGTTTACCTATCTCTCTCCACCTTAAGAAGCAAACACTTGTGTGAACTGTGCATTGATTCCTACATACTTGCATATTGCACTTGTTATATTACTTTATGTTGACAATATCCATGAGATATACATGTTATAAGTTGAAAGCAACCGCTGAAACTTAATCTTCCTATGTGTTGCTTCAATACCTTTACTTTGATTTATTGCTTTATGAGTTAACTCTTATGCAAGACTTATTGATGCTTGTCTTGAAGTACTATTCATGAAAAGTCTTTGCTATATGATTCACTTGTTTACTCATGTCATTACCTTTGTTTTGATCGCTGCATTCATTACATATGTTTACAAATAGTATGATCAAAGATTATGATGGCATGTCACTTCAGAAATTATCTTTGTTATCGTTTTACCTGCTCGGGACGAGCAGAACTAAGCTTGGGGATGCTGATACGTCTCCAACGTATCGATAATTTCTTATGTTCCATGCTACTTTATTGATGATACCTACATGTTTTATGCACATTATATGTCATATTTATGCATTTTCTGGAACTAACCTATTAACAAGATGCCGAAGAGCCAGTTGTTGTTTTCTGCTGTTTTGGTTTCAGAAATCCTAGTAAGGAAATATTCTCGGAATTGGACGAAACTTTCGCCCAGGGTCCTATTTTGCACGAAGCTTCCTAAGACTCAAGAGATAACGAAGTGGGGCCACGAGGCAGCCAGGACAGGGCGCGGCCCAAGCCTGGCCGCGCGGCCCTACCCCTGGGCACCTCGTGTGGCCCCCGCGTTGACCTTCCGCCTACTTAAAGTCTCCGTCGCGAAACCCCCAGTACCGAGAGCCACGATACGGAAAACCTTCCGAGAGACGCCGCCGCCGCATCCCATCTCGGGGATTCAGGAGATCGCCTCCGGCACCGCCGAGGGGATTCATCTCCGGAGGACTCTTCATCGCCATGATCGCCTCCGGAGTGATGAGTGAGTAGTTCACCCCTGGACCATGGGTCCATAGCAGTTGCTAGATGGTCGTCTTCTCCTTGTTGTGCTTCATTGTTGGATCTTGTGAGCTGCCTAACATGATCAAGATCATCTATCTGTAATACTATATGTTGTGTTTGTCGGGATCCGATGGATAGAGAGTACTATGATTATGGTGATTATCAACCTATTGTTTATGTGTTGTTTATGATCTTGCATGCTCTCCGTTATTAGTAGAGGCTTTGGCCAAGTTTGTACTCTTAACTCCAAGAGGGAGTATTTATGCTCGATAGTGGGTTCATGCCTCCATTAAATCTGGGACAGTGACAGAAAGTTCTAAGGTTGTGGATGTTGTTGCCACTAGGGATAAAACATTGATTCTATGTCTAAGGATGTAGTTGTTGATTACATTACGCACCATACTTAATGCAATTGTCTGTTGCTTAGCAACTTAATACTGAATGGGGTTCGGATGATAACCTGAAGGTGGACTTTTTAGGCATAGATGCAGTTGGATGGCGGTCTATGTACTTTGTCGTAATGCCCAATTAAATCTCACTATATTTATCATATCATGTATATGCATTGTTATGCCTTTCTCTATTTTGTCAATTGCCCGACTGTAATTTGTTCACCCAACATGCTTTTATCTTATGGGAGAGACACCTCTAGTGAACTGTGGACCCCGGTCCTATTCTTTACATAGCATACAAACTGCAATACTTGTTTTACTGTTTTCTTTGCAAACATCTTCCATTCGATACGTTTAATCCTTTGTTACAGCAAGCCGGTGAGATTGACAACCTCACTGTTTCGTTGGGGCAAAGTACTTTGGTTTTGTTGTGCAGATTCCACGTTGGCGCCGGAATCCCTGTTGTTGCGCCGCATCACATTTCGCCACCATCAACCTTCAACGTGCTTCTTGGCTCCTCCTGGTTCGATTAAACCTTGGTTTCTTTCTGAGGGAAAACTTGCCAATGTGCGCATCATACCTTCCTCTTGGGGTTCCCAACGGACGTGTACATTTACGCGCATCAGACCCTGGGCGAAGATTTCGTCCAATTCCGAGAATATTTCCTTACTAGGATTTCTGAAACCAAAAACAGCAGAAAACAGCAACTGGCTCTTCGGCATCTCGTTAATAGGTTAGTTCCAGAAAATGCATAAATATGACATATAATGTGCATAAAACATGTAGGTATCATCAATAAAGTAGCTTGGAACATAAGAAATTATCGATACGTTGGAGACGTATCAGCATCCCCAAGCTTAGTTCTGCTCGTCCCGAGCAGGTAAAACGATAACAAAGATAATTTTTGAAGTGACATGCCATTATAATCTTGATCATACTATTTGTAAACATATGTAATGAATGCAGCGATCAAAACAAAGGTAATGTCATGAGTAAACAAGTGAATCATATGACAAAGACTTTTCATGAATAGTACTTCAAGACAAGCATCAATAAGTCTTGCATAAGAGTTAACTCATAAAGCAATAAATCAAAGTAAAGGTATTGAAGCAACACAAAGGAAGATTAAGTTTCAGCGGCTGCTTTCAACTTATAACATGTATATCTCATGGATATTGTCAACATAAAGTAATATAACAAGTGCAATATGCAAGTATGTAGGAATCAATGCACAGTTCACACAAGTGTTTGCTTCTTAAGGTGGAGGGAGATAGGTAAACTGACTCAACAATAAAAGTAAAAGAATGGTCCTTCAAAGAGGAAAGCATCGATTGCTGTATTTGTGCTAGAGCTTTTATTTTGAAAACATGAAACAATTTTGTCAACGGTAGTAATAAAGCATATGAGTTATGTAAATTATATCTTACAAGTTGCAAGCCTCATGCATAGTGTACTAATAGTGCCCGCACCTCGTCCTACTTAGCTTGGACTACCGGATCTTTGCATGTCATGTTTCAACCAAGTGTCACAAAGGGGTACCTCCATGCCGCCGTACAAAGGTCTAAGGAGAAAGCTCGCATTTTGGATTTCTCGCTTTTGATTATTCTCAACTTAGACATCCATACCGGGACAACATGGACAACAGATAATGGACTCCTCTTAAATGCATGAGCATGTAGCAACAATTATTATTCTCATATGAGATTGAGGATATATGTCCAAAACTGAAACTTCAACCATGATTCATGGCTTTAGTTAGCGGCCCAATGTTCTTCTCTAACAATTTTGCATGCTCCAACCACTAAAATGATAGATCTTTCAGACAAGACGGACATGCATAGCAACTCACATGATATTCAACAATAGTTGATGGCGTTCCCCAGAAGCATGGTTATCGCACAACAAGCAACTTAATAAAAGATAAAGTGCATAAGTACATATTCAATACTACGATAGTTTTTAAGGCTATTTTGTCCCATGAGCTATATATTGCAAAGGTGAATGATGGAATTTTAAAGGTAGCACTCAAGCAATTTACTTTGGAATGGCGGAGAAATACCATGTAGTAGGTAGGTATGGTGGACACAAATGGCATAGTGGTTGGCTCAAGGATTTTGGATGCATGAGAAGTATTTCCTCTCGATACAAGGTTTAGGCTAGCAAGGTTATTTGAAGCAAACTCAAGGATGAACCGGTGCAGCAAAACTCACATAAAAGACATATTGTAAACATTATAAGACTCTACACCGTCTTCCTTGTTGTTCAAAACTCAATACTAGATATTATCTAGACCTTAGAGAGACCAAATATGCAAATCAAATTTTAGCAAGCTCTATGTATTTCTTCATTAATGGGTGCAAAGCATATGATGCAAGAGCTTAAACATGAGCACAACAATTGCCAAGTATCACATTATCCAGGACATTTTAGAATTACTACATGTAGCATTTTCCAATTCCAACCATATAACAATTTAGCGAAGAAGAAACATCGCCTTGAACATTATGAGTAAAGCCTAAGGACATATTTGTCCATATGCAACAGCGGAGCGTCTCTCTCCCACAAAGTGAATGATAGGATCCATTTTATTCAAACAAAAACAAAAACAAGAACAAACCGACGCTCCAAGTAAAGAACACAAGATGTGATTGAATAAAAATATAGTTTCAGGGAGGAACCTGATGATGTTGTCGATGAAGAAGGGGATGCCTTGGGCATCCCCAAGCTTAGACGCTTGAGTCTTCTTAGAATATGCAGGGTGAACCACGGGGCATCCCCAAGCTTAGAGCTTTCAATCCTCTTGATCATAGTATATCATTCTCCTCTCTTGACCCTTAAAAACTTCCTTCACACCAAACTTCAAGCAAACTCATTAGAGGGTTAGTGCACAATTAATAATTCACACATTCAGAGGTGACACAATCATTCTTTACACTTCTGGACATTGCATAAAGCTACTGGACATTAATGGATCAAAGAAATGAATCCAACATAGCAAAAGAGGCAATGCGAAATAAAAGGCAGAATCTGTCAAAACAGAACAGAAGACGAATTTAAAGTGGCACCAGACTTGCTCAAATGGAAAAACTCAAAACTAATGAAAGTTGCGTACATATCGGAGGATCACGCTCGTAAATTGGCAGATTGTTTCGAATTTTCTACAGAGGCCTGTGCCCAGATTCTTGACAGACAGCAATGCTGTTTCTGCGCAGCGATCCCAAATATAACATCAACTTTAACATAGAAACTTTACTTGGCACAAAAACATGATAAGGAGAGGTTGCTACAGTAGTAAACAACTTCCAAGACTCAATAAAACAAAAAATTGCTGTAGTAAAAACATGGGTTGTCTCCCATAAGCGCTTTTCTTTAACGCCTTTCAGCTAGGCGCAGAAAGTGCAAATCAAGTAACATCAAGAGTAGAAGCATCAACATCATAACCAGGGGTGTTGGGAGTTTTCTCAACTAAGCATAGTATATTGGATACATAAGTTTTAGCGTCTCCCTTTTCATTAGTCTTGGGCTTGCTACTCTCATCGAACAAATTTTCAGGAACAAGCCAAGCATAGTTATTTTCTAGTGCATCATTCATAGCTAGGAGTTTACATGGTATTGGTGCTTTGATCTCCCCACCATCATTAATATTATTAGTGTATCTTATTCTATCTATGTCCATTTTTTCAAGGAGACCAACAAAATTAGTATGAGAGCCTAGCATATTAAATTTAGCAAAGACCTTTCTAGCCTCTCTTGCTAATCCCCCAAATTCTCTAAGAAGAGTTTCTAGAACAAAATCTTTCTTTTCCCCTTCTTCCATATCACCGAGTGTAAGAAACATGTGTTGGATTATAGGATTGAGATTAACAAATTTAGTTTCCAACATGCGAACTAAAGCAGCAGCAATTTCATAGGTAGGTGCAAGTTCTACCAAGTGTCTATCTTCAAAATCTTCAGTAATACTAACATGATTGAAAAATTCTTCTATATTATTTCTCCCAACTATGGACCCACGTCCTACCGGTATGTCTTTTGTGGTGAAATTAAAAGGAAACATGATGCAATAAGCAAAAAGTAAACTAGGCAAACAAAGTGAATACACATAACTAATTTTTTTTGTGTTTTTGATATAGTGAGCAAGACAGTAAATAAAGTAAACTAGCAACTAATTTTTTGTGTTTTGTTTAGGTGCAGCAAACAAAGTAGTAAATAAAATAAAGCAAGACAAAAACAAAGTAAAGAGATTGAGAAGTGGAGACTCCCCTTGCAGCGTGTCTTGATCTCCCCGGCAACGGCGCCAGAAAAAGAGCTTGATGGCGTGTCACACGTTCGTTGGGAACCCCAAGAGGAAGGTATGATGCGCACAGTAGCAAGTTTTCCCTCAGAAAGAAACCAAGGTTTAATCGAACCAGGAGGAGCCAAGAAGCACGTTGAAGGTTGATGGTGGCGAAATGTGATGCGGCGCAACAACAGGGATTCCGGCGCCAACGTGGAATCTGCACAACAAAACCAAAGTACTTTGCCCCAACGAAACAGTGAGGTTGTCAATCTCACCGCTTGCTGTAACAAAGGATTAAACGTATCGAGTGGAAGATGATTGTTTGCAAGAAAATAGTAAAACACAATTGCAGTAGATTGTATGCTATGTAAAGAATAGGACCGGGTTCACAGTTCACTAGAGGTGTCTCTCCCATAAGATAAAAGCATGTTGGGTGAACAAATTAGTCGGGCAATTGACAAATAGAGAAAGGCATAACAATGCATATACATGATATGATAAATATAGTGAGATTTAATTGGGCATTACGACAAAGTACATAGACCGCCATCCAACTGCATCTATGCCTAAAAAGTCCACCTTCAGGTTATCATCCGAACCCCATTCGTATTAAGTTGCAAAGCAAGAGACAATTGCATTAAGTATGGTGCGTAATGTAATCGACAACTACATCCTTAGACATAGAATCAATGTTTTATCCCTAGTGGCAACAACACATCACAACCTTAGAACTTTCTGTCACTGTCCCAGTGTCAATGAAGGCATGAACCCACTATCGAGCATAAATACTCCCTCTTGGAGTTAAGAGTACAAACTTGGCCAGAGCCTCTACTAATAACGGAGAGCATGCAAGATCATAAACAACACATAAACAATAGATTGATAATCACCATAACATAGTATTCTCTATCCATCGGATCCCGACAAACACAACATATAGTATTACATATAGATGATCTTGATCATGTTAGGCAGCTCACAAGATCCAACAATGAAGCACAACAAGGAGAAGACGACCATCTAGCTACTGCTATGGACCCATGGTCCAGGGGTGAACTACTCACTCATCACTCCGGAGGCGATCATGGCGATGAAGAGTCCTCCGGAGATGAATCCCCCCTCTCCGGGTGCCGGAGGCGATCTCCTGAATCACCCGAGATGGGATTCGCGGCGGCGGCGTCTCCGGAAGGTTTTCCGTATCGTGGCTCTCGGACGGGGTTTCGCGACGGAGGCTTTAAGTAGGCGGAAGGGTAGGCGGAGGCGGCGCGAGGGGCCCACACCACGGCCGGCGCGGCCAGGGCCTGGGCCGCGCCGCCCTATGGTGTGGCCACCTCGTGGCCCCACTTCCTTCCCTCTTCGGTCTTCTGGAAGCTCCGTGCAAAAATAGGACCCTGGGCGAAGATTTCGTCCAATTCCGAGAATATTTCCTTACTAGGATTTCTGAAACCAAAAACAGCAGAAAACAACAACTGGCTCTTCGGCATCTCGTTAATAGGTTAGTTCCAGAAAATGCATAAATATGACATATAATGTGCATAAAACATGTAGGTATCATCAATAAAGTAGCATGGAACATAAGAAATTATCGATACGTTGGAGACGTATCACAAGACAATAAGTAGTTGATACCAATTGAATGTACTAGGACGTCGCCTAGAGGGGGTGAATAGGCGGTGTATAAAAACTTCTACTTGAGAGCTAAACTAGGCGGAATAAAACTACACATGTGTTTACTAGTTTAGCTCAAGGCCTATCAACTAGGGGTTTGCCTAAGTGCTCCAACAACCTATGCTAGCATGATGAGAAACAAGGTGATAACAAGATAGGTATAGCATCAAGCATGATAGATATCACAATGTAAAGCACATAGGTAAAGGAGCTCGGGTTGAGAAGTAACCGGTGCACGAGGAGACGATGATGTATCCCGAAGTTCACACCCAAGGGTGCTACGTCTCCGTTGGAGCGGTGTGGAGGCACGAGGCACTCCAAGAAGCCAACTAGGGCCACCGTATTCTCCTCGAGCCTTTCCACCAAAGGAAAGCCTCGATCCACTAAGGGACACTTGAGGGTGGTCACCGAACCCGTACAAGCTTGGGCAAACGCCAAGTATCGGCTTGAGGCAACTCCACAACACGGAGGCTCTCAAGTATATAGCCACAAGAGGCTATAACACACCACCAAGCCACCAAGATGCTAATGAGCCACAAGAGGCTAACACACTCCACAAAGGCCACACCGCCACAAAGACCACCACGCCACTAAGACGATGGGATCACTAAGGCTACAAGGCCACAAAGGAGACACGGTGCCACAAGAGGCAATATGGCCACTAAAGGCAAGATGGCCACTAAGGCAAGAACACCACTAAGAACGAACACACACTCTACGAGATCGAAACCCCGGAGAGAACTCAAACCGATGCACCTAATGCAATGGCTAAGAACACCACTAAGATGCCCAAGTTCTTCTCTCCCAAATTCCAACAAAGCTAGAAAAGCTATTGGGGGAATAAGGGAGGAAGAACAAATATGAGGAGAAACACCAAGCAACTCCAAGATCTAGATCTAGCAAGATCCCCTCACTTGGAGAGGGATTCAATTGGTGAAGCTCTAGATCTAGATCTCCTCTCTCCTTTCCCCCAAAAATATGCAACAAATAGTGGGGGGATCAAGAGGAGGAAGCAAGAACTCAAGGTCAACAATGGAGGAGAGAGAATGGAGGGGAAGAAGTGTTTGGGTCGGAGGTGGAAGAGAGGTATAAATAGGGGCCCAAAAATATGACTGTTGGGGGCTGAAAAACGGTCAGATTCGCGCCCGAGCGGTACTACCGCTTGTCAAAGCGGTACTACCGCTTGCGCGCGAAGCGCAAAACGGTCAAAACGCCCAAACCGGTAGTACCGCTCCACGGAGCGGTACTACCGCTGTGCTGAAAATCGAGCATAAACGAATCGGGGAGAGAGAGGAGACAGCATGGCGGGCAGAAGCAAGCATGCATGCGCGGCAGCGGGTGGGCGCCGGCCGCACCCACCGATCGAGGCGCGGGCGGGAGCGCGTTGACTCCCGCGGGATCGAGCGGGGCGGCTCTCCCGCGCGGGCAGCGAGCGGCCAGCCAGCGTGGCGGTGGTGGGCTTGCGGGGCGGCAGCGGCGCAGTGGTGCTGCGCCGTGCGGGGCACGGCGGCCCAAGGCGAGGTAGAGGCTGGGTGGTGGCAGATGGAGGAAGGTTGGGCCGGTAGTACCGGGCCCGGTACCGGCCTGGTACCGTAATTGGGTTACGGTACTACCGGGCCGGTACCGGCCTGGTACCGCTGGGTAAGGAAAACCGGTATTTAGGGCACCGCCCGCGGTAGTACCGCCCGGCCCATATGCTGTTTTTCTTTTCCAAATAATATGCAACACGGAAAACACAATAAATTGAGCAAGGAAAATCGGAATGACATGAAACCAATTTCGTTGGAAAGAGGACGACAAGAGCTACATCTTTACAAGGTGAAATCATGCAAAAGAGTGGATGATGATTTTCTTATGGTCATAGAGGTGTAACCTCTCAATACGGTATATCGGGAAAACCATCATCCTCGAACATGCAACATGCGATGCATCCGGAATCCGTTTCCGATGAGCTAGAGCTTGTCATGAGAATGAACACAAGCTCTAACCCATCTCATGGATAAGAACCAAGAAACACGATGCAATGCATGCAAGGTTTGAGCTCTCTCCGATGATGCGACCCACTATCCTATCGAGCACAAACCTTGTCCTCGCGCGTTCCTCTCGAGTCGGCAAGCTCCGTCTTCATCCTCTTCATGATTGTACATGCACGCCATCTTCCTTCAACATACACGCCACCGTCTTCTTCCATCTTGTACGCACGCCACCGTCTTCATCCATCTTCAACGCCGTCTTCTCTCTTCATCTTCAACACCGTCTTCGTCTCTCTTCGACACCATCTTCATCATTGTACTCCGTCTTCTCCATCTTGCAACCTTGAGTCCAACATGGCTATGGACTTGACCTAAGATTGATTCTCAAAGCAACCGTTTATATCCCAGGTTTAGAGGCTATAAAATAAGAGAACACCAAAGTGTGCATTGCATTCATGCATAGAAAATCCGGGGAATTTTCGCGCTTTCAAATAAAACTTACCACAGTAACTGAAGTTTCACTTGACTTGCTGGAATTGAACTAGATCATCAAGTCAAGCGCTATAAACTTCACTGTGATCTTTACTAAAACCCTGTTTTGGGTAGAGATGATTTGATCTATGGGCTAGATCAAATGGAAGTAGTTTTACAACAAACAACACCTTAAGTAAGGGTCAACTACAAGATCTTATAAAAGATCTCAACATGACATTCCTTACAACAACACATGAATAATTATTCAACCATAAATCAAAGAATTAAGAAACTATTCTTTACTTATCTTTTCCATATCTTTTACTAAATAAATGTTTTTACCATGATTCTCATGGTGTATCTTCAACTACTTTTGTGTGTAATATAACTCAATTCTAAACTTATTAATAAATAAGGTAAATCATAGGGTCTAAAGTGCATAAAGGCCACACATTCTTATTTAAATCATAACTTATTAAATATATGGAATATCATAAAACTGAATCCATTTACATTACAAGTTATAGTTCAAACTATTTGAATAAAACTACTCATGAGTATTTTGAAACTCATATGATCATGCCTTGGTGAATTCAAACACCAATTATCCAAAATTAAGGAATAACCCTCAACCATTGACTTTTGACTAATATTATAATATAAATCAAATCAAATATGATATAGTGACTCATCCACCATAATAAAACCATCCAAAAGATATTTAGTAACAAATGCCACTTGGCTATCCAAATATAAATCATATGAGAGGATAATGATCATGCCACATAGGATGAAAATATCTACATGACTTGTATCCCAAGACTTGCCACCTCATGCTCAAAGGATTGCTATGGATGAGGGCATGACAACCAAGCACCTTACTCATCAAACCAAAACAAGAGTCACCCACCTATGTGTCATGATACTAGAGCTTGCCCAAGCCTATAAAAGGAGCCACACCCTTCATCCATTTGCTCATCTACTACCATGATACATGGGAACAAACATATAGAGCCACTCCATATAAATTAGCTAGGATCAAGATGAAGAAGCTAGGAGGTGGAAGCATACCACAAGATGCAGGTTTATCAGATTTCCTGAAGAACAAGCTACAAAAGATACCAAGGTAGAATTCCTAGGCAAACCATATATTTAGAGGATCATATCATCATCTCCTGAGTAGGATCTTAGGATTTTACAAGACATTTAGAAGTGAGAGAGATTATAGATGCTAACCATAGCCATGTCTATCCTAGAGAATACTAGAGTAGTATTAAATCTTACTTGTTCAAATCAACCTTTAATCTTGGAGGTGAGAGCCATGTTCTATTAGTGAAACATAACCAAAGCTTATGACTATATCCTAATCCTAGTTGTGTATCACATGGGTGATCACCACTAAAACCCTAGACTACATCTGAATTCCAATCCAAGGATCACTTAGGATCATAAATAGAACCCTGCCATGCCTCATGCCTATTTATACTTCAATTTAGTGAAGCTTATGCAAAACCCTAAACCTTTCACATATGATTCACTCCACATAAAATATTTAGCCCTAACTTGTGCATCATGGATCACAAGTATAAACCAAGCAAGTTATAATTAAGCTTAAATGATATTTAAGTGATTAGAATAAAACCAATATTCAATTCTATTTTGCCTTCCAAGTAATTTGTTTAGTTGACCAATAGAAATAATATATTATAGTTTGGACCATAACCTTAGCAAGTGAATTAACCCTGATGAGCTTAGGATTCATTTCAAGTAAGTCAAGCTAGAATTTTCTAAGCAAGATTATTAAAGATAGGGTTTATCAAACCATCTTCTTAAAACCTTAGAAATAATTTTTCACATAAAATCATGAAACAATCCATTCCCATTACCATTTAATTTAAACCCTAGCCATAATTAAATTGTATGTGAGTAATCATTATGGTTAAGCACTAGAGGATTATAATATGTTCACCTTGCAAATGTTCTAAATTCCAAATCATTTAAACAGATTTGATTTCTAAATTTAAAGGCAATTGAGATGAACCCTAAAATTATATTTATTTGAATCTTAACTTATGCCTCATAAGAACCACAATTAATCAACAATAAATGGTTGTTTAAAAACAAAACAATAAAGTGAGTATCATTATCAAATTGTTTTGAAATTTAAATAATTTAGAACCTACAAAATAAGACAGAATTCAAATTTGGATTCAAATAACAAAATAGAAAACAGAAAATATAAAACCAAATTTGAAAAGGAAAAAGAGAGGGAAACTTACCTGGCTTACCTGGCCGTGCAGCCCAGCTGCTGGGCCCAGGACCAACCCACCACCACGCCAACCAAGCCCAACACCAGCCCAGCCCACCGAAGAAAACGACCCAAACCACGTAACGTTTCAACGAAGAAGAAAATGGGTGTCGTCTTCTTCTCCGGCGTCGACAGCGCAGAGGAGAAGCCGGCCACCTCACCATGGATGGATAGGGACACCCTGGACGTCGCAGGCCATCTCAGAACCCCTCCCTATGCCTCTCGCGTCCGAGTCTATCCCTTCTCGCCAAGATTCGTGCCCGACAGTAGCTCACCGTCACTCGCAGTATCCCGGCCATCACCGTCGACGAAAGGACGAACCAGACCTTGCCTCACTCTATAAATATGCCAGGAGCTTCTCCAGGAAACCCTAGAACCTCGCTGCCCATCTATTTCTTCTCAGACACTCTCCAGCTCTCGCGTTCTTCCACTTACTGTCACCGGCGTTGAGCATGGTACCGTCAACTGGGGTCATCCCAGAGCCCGTGGCGTAGCTCAGTCGACGCGCCTGGTCTCGTACACCATCTGGGTAGAGTACAGCATCAAGGGGAGCTCGGTGTTGTGCTAATTTTGGGATTTCCTTTCTCGGTATTTCGCCAGTAATGGCTAAATCGAGGTCGACTCCAGCGGCAATCATCGTCACCGACTACACCATCAAACTCAGGGTAAGTTTGCGCGTCTATAGAGCCCGATCTCGCTTCCTAGAACCGTCTCTAGCTCGCAATCGATATTTGGTCGGAGCCCGCCGCCGCAGACGTGTTCACCGGCGATGCTCCGGTGACCATTGGGTGGAGGCGTTCACGCTCGTTTGCTCAGCATCGAGTACTGGATCGAACGCACCTAGTTAGGATGTCTCTGGAGGTCTCTAGCCGTCGTTCCGTCGCTCGCCGGAGCATCACCGGCGTTCTCTCCGGCGAGAGTGACGTGTCACCGCCACCTCAGCTCTGTTGACTGGTCGTTGCCCGCGTGGCAATTGACTCAGTCAACAGGCCCACATGTCTGTGTCTGTGGGTAAAAACGAACCGGTATGTTTAGTAATAGCATTTGAGTTTTAAACCAGTAAATAGTTAAAACTTTGAAAAATCATATAAAATTCATTTCAACTCAGGAAAATATAAATAATATATCAAAATGCTCACAAAAATAAACTCTATTCAAATAAAATATAAAACAAAAATGTGTGTCAAAATAAAAATTCACTTATTTTTAACTTTATTAATTGTGCCATTTCATTTATTTAAAACACAATTTGAATTCAATAATTAGTGAAGTTTCAAAATTAAATTTTAACTATTCAGTAACTAATTAAAATGTTAAGATTAATTTTCTTTATCATAGTTGCATTAACTTAATTATTAGTGGTAATTCATAAACCCTAATTTGCAAATTACCATTTACCATTTTCTTTAAATAAAATAAAGCAAGAAAATACTAAAAGTTAATGTTATTTTGGTAATTCAAAATTTGTATATTCAAACATATTTAATTCTCAAGTTAATTAGTTAAATCTTAATAACATTTATAAAACCCTAGTTTCTAATTAAACCCTAACTAGTAATTATTTTAATTCTTAAACCCTCTAAAAATTGCTAGCATGTTAAAATTATTAATAACTTTATTTCAAGTACTTAATCACATTAATTCTAGTACCAAGTATTACTTTAAGAATTGGTTCATAATTAAGAAACCCTAGTTTTATTATAAGTTAGAATCTGGATCCCATTATTTTAGGTGATCATGTCAAAATGTTTTAAACCCTAAAACCCTAGTTGTTTATCACATGTGATCATGTGAATTTCACCTCACATAGAGAACCTTATTATATGACCAACAAATACAAGTCATGATCCACCAACATAGAACCAATTCACATGAGTCATCATTTCATGTCCATATTCTTAGTTAAAACCTATATGATTCACTAGTGCCACCTAGGTATAAACCCTAATTTGTTAATTGGATTAGTACCAATGATCACTATCCTATATACCATACCATTAAGATCAACCTCAATCATCAAACCCTAGTAGCACCATAATGATCAACTCTAATACCAATCTTGTGTAGTAATATACATCACATGCTCCTATTCCATTGAACCCTATTCAGGAAGTGTTAAACCACTTAACTTAGAAACCATTAGTGAGTACTTAGTAAAGCAAATGTGAAGCCATAGTAAACCCTAGCTCATAGCAACACCTTGATAATCATCCTTTGATATGATGCTTAGGAGAAACCATAATAATAAACCTGCCAATACTTGCTACATATAGATCAATACAACTTAAGAACCAACTAGTTCCTATTAGTAAACTAAATGAACCCATTAGTAGACCATAGAAGCCCATAGCTCCTATTCATAGTAGTTCTTGTTCTTATTTAACCTGTTCTTCAAAAGTTATTCTTTTGAAGTACAAATGTCAATTAAACCATAGAAGCCATAGTTCTTATTTGAAATACTTATTATTTCTTAATCAACATGTTCTTCAAAAGTTATTCTTTTGAAGTATAATACATATAATCCTCAACCATGAATCATAGAACTTAAAAGTGACAACTGTTCTTTACATATTGTTCCACCACTATTCTTTATGTGTATGATTGTTATGATGCATTATATAACTTGTTTATGCTATTAATATCACCAACCCTAATAAGAACCTTGTTTGAGAACCATCCTAAAAGTGCAACACACACTAAAGAAATCTTTACAACTCATTCATCCTAAATCATCGAGGTTAGGTTACGCTCGGGACGATTGCATCTCATATTATGCATTATAGCATCTTTGCCAATTCTTTAAACATTGTCCTTACCGGACAATGATGGTATTTCAGAATTTGGAGTTCTCACGTATCGAAGCTTTTGCCTGCATAATCTTGCAGTCAAGAAAGGCAAGTTCATCGCTTGCTCATGTCATTTGATTATTTTTATCAAATTATATGCAAAGTACTATACTTATCACTCATGCATTGAAAAGCAAAGTATTATTTTACAATTATGAATATGACTATGTGGTGGGCAATGGAACCATGGTATGTGTTGATTGGTGGAGGTTCCATTGCACGGGTACTATTCATCTAGGACTAAGTACCAATGCCGTCCAGTGATTCTAGCGCCGTACATACCGCGTTGACCATAAGATCTATAATGGCTCTGGGGAAGTCAGCTGTATCTTTTCCCTCTCGCATGCCAACGGACTGGTAATAAGGGTTGCCCGTATCAGTCTATCTTTGGTAAAGGTGGGGACATGTGGTCCTGCACAGTCTACCATTAGATATAGGAGAGGGTAGACTTATTATCGGTCTATGAAGGATTGTAAGGGTTGTCCGGATCAGTCTATCTATGGTGTATAGAACAGGGCACATAAGTTGTTCGGATCAGTCTATCTTTGGTAAAGGTGGGGACATGTGGTCCTGCACAGTCTACCATTAGATATAGGAGAGAACAAGTGCCTGTGTTAGTCTACCCATAGATATAGGAGAGGACAGACTTACAAAAGGGTGGGTCTGCGGGGTCGCGGAGAAGGCAGTGATTGGCTTGGATCTTACACCTGGCCCCACACCAAGGAAGTGTGGACGGGAAAGCGCACCCGGTTGGTATCAAGGATAAGTTCTCTTATGGGAAAAGTAACGCACCTCTGCAGAGGATACTGAATTGTGACTGTCACTCCCTGTTCCGGGAAGGAAGCGAACGCGGCAGGAAAGGAACTCCATGAAGTTCTAGTCAATGAAGACTGACGGGCATAGTTTTCAGAATAAAATAAACCTTTTGAAGAAATGTTTATGAAAACTTGCATTGCCTATGACTTTCTGGTCTGTGGCTGTAGCTAGTGCATGATACACCTATTTCCCTAATATGAACTTGCTGAGTACGCTCGTACTCATCCCACTCTTAAATCCCCTGCTTAGTTATGGAGGCACCGGAGGATGAACTACCGTGGAACTCGAAGACAAAGGAGTCAACTGCAACAAGATGGAGAATCCAAGCAAAGAAGTCAATGAAGTCAACTGCTGCAGCAACTTAAGTGGAAACTTAGACTAGTAATAGAAGGGAGCCTTTCCCTAATCTTAGCACCTAAGTAGCTAGAATTCTATAGCAAGCCCAGTATCTCTGGAGATAGTGTTAGCAATAAGTTAGATTACGAGTCGTTCTTCTGGAGCTTTATTTGAAGTTTTACCTCACTGTAAAGTAGGAGGCTGTGTTGATCTTTTGTAAACAGCTTGTGTATCCTTCTATAGACATACCTTGGACTCGCATATGTTTCTGTTGTACCACTCTGAGGGATGTAATATGAGTGGAACGGTGTTTCACTTGTGTTATGTCAACGACTTGTGTACTACACCATGCAGTGGTACGCTGGGTCACCACAGCTGGTATCAGAGCAAATGCTTTGACCCTAGGATTAAACCCTTTAAAGGAGACCTATAGGTTTGGTAGTGTCTATAGGAAGTTATCTTAGTTAAACCAACTATTCTTTGGACTTGAGATGGGTATTCACTTGAGAATAATCCTGACACACTTGAGTCAATCTTTCTTATCTATCTTTCTTAAGTACAGTTGATTAGTTATCTTGCTTCATTCCAAATAACTAGAACACCATTGGAGCTTAAGATAATTGGGTGGTAGTAGACCACAGTTGGTATACAATACTTGGTAGTCCAAAGAGAGGATACAACCATAAGGAAGATATCCTATTGGAAGAAGTATACCAATGTTTGTTATGGTTAAGTAAAAGTCATTTAAAATACCAAATGACTGGTATTAAGTGTTGTAAATAAGTTATATAAGGTAGTATATACCTATGATGAGTCAATCATGGGAGGTAAGGAAGAGTGATAGGAGTTACATGAGTCTACTTTAAATAATAAACTAGGTACTCATATATGATTCACTTGAGAGTCATGATGTGAGGGAGTAGAACATCATAAGTACGATAATAGAAGTATGGTAAGGAGTAGGATTTAGGGAATAGTTCGAAAGCTTAGGCCTTAAAATCCTAATAACGGTACTAAGTATGTTAGAACCATAGTCTTTAATTTAAAGAAGGCTTATTTAGAGCATATCACATAGAAAAATCCTAGAGTTATAGGTGGTATATTCTAAACAATCATGTGTTTAGAGTAGACATGTTAAAACTAATTGTATTATAGGAAGTAGTCCTCAATAGCACATATATATGGTATACTATTTTGTTAGTACTTCCAAAGAAAACTAGGTTAACTTCAACTATCCCAGGCCATTTTGTTTCAAGTTTGTCTCATTGCAAATGTGCAATTACAATAAATGTTGAGACAAATAGTAGAAATTCACGTATTCGTGCTAAGTATCACAACCTAAACCTATCTTATGTGGTGTTATATACTACACATCTTAGCCTGATGTTTAGGGATGTCTTACCCAACTATTATATTCAGGCATATAAAGATGTGTATTGTATGCACAAAGCTGGATTTTCTTGGATTTTATTGGATTTTCATTGTTTGACTAGATCCATACATGAAGTTTGACTTTGATATGCAAATGCATGTTGCAATATCAAGCTCTTACTTGATGTTATAGGTCTAGAGGGTAAAGGTATTCGTGTGAGGAAGTGACGAACTCTGAAGATTTTGAAGACAAGATGAAGGTTCACTAGAAGAAGGAAGTAAAGTTGTGGGAAGTTACCACAATAATCTGAAGGAAGGACCAATCAAAACTCACTCTTATCCTCAATCGAGGAGTACTTCAACATGGAAGTACCATGGAAGTGAGAAAAATAGTGAATATGGAGCAGTAGAAGTGGAGTCGTATTCATTATGGAAGAAGGGAATGCAAGTGGAGTCACTTACGATACTATCTTTATAGTGTCAACAAGTGGTTCTCTTGCAAAACAAACCCTGGAAGTAGGAAAATGGACCAGTAAAGTCGCAGCTGGTATCATCAGACCGCAGCTAATATAGGATAATCATGAAGAGAAAGTATGTGAAGTGAGGTATATCTTAACTAAAACTATAAAAGTGGCCACAACTGGTAGGTAGATGTGGACTAGAACCATAACATAGCCACAGCTGGTATCCAATAAGCCACATCTTGTGTTAGATAGTCTGCAGCTGGTAACAATTAGTCCACAGCTTAATCGTTCTTTCACTCTAAAGGAAAGAGGGATTCCGTAGCTGGTATTCCGTAGCTAATAAATATTTAGTCGGAGGATTCACATCGGATACCCACAACTGTGTGGATACACCGCAAAGAATTCTTCGTGAGACTTTAGAATGGTACAAAATATAAACCAGACTTAAACCAATCTTCTATCTTGGGGTTTAATGATTAGAAGAAAAGGAGTTTGAAGATCATTAGTAAACTCCAAGGGGGAGAGGAAGATTGAAGGAGAAGTATTAAGATATGATTTGGAGTATGAAAGACGAAGAAGAAGGTCTGAACTGAGAGGAAGTCCGATCCTATTTTCATAAGATTGGTGGAAGTATCCATATAATAGTACTCTCAGGAGGTTGTCAGACCAGAAGCCAAGGTTCATATCTCGAGGAAGTAAGGGTTATACCTTAACTTGAGTGGGTAATTGATAATTACTCAGAAGTAGAAAAGTTCAAGTAAGTCTAAGTTAATGAAGTTGGATGAAGAAGATGTCGGAGGACAATCAAAGTCTAAGAAAACAAAAGACCGAAGGGTTTGACCATACCAAAACATAAGCCTATTAGAAAGATTCCTTTCATGGAACCTAAAGAAACCAAAAGGAAGATAACTAGTATGAACTAGAAGCCATGATTGGATGGACTAAATGAGTCTAATCCATTCGTAGGGCTAAACAACCAGGACCATGCCTATTATAAATACCTTACGAAGTACCATTACATTCGTTATGGTAGTAAGGGAAAAACAATACCTTACTTTAAACCAATCCTTTAGACTTAAGGTTTGGGCACCGCAGCTGGTAGAACCAAGCTTTGAGTACCCAAATGGGAAGATGTCACCACAACCATTAGTAAAGTCCATTAGCATAAGAAGATGTCCTAATCCAAGAATCTTTGGAGAGTAAGCCTATAAGCTTAGAGTGTTGGAAGAAATCATAGAATTGAAGAAAGTATCAGTGCCAGACATCAGAAGACTTCATGAAGGATCGAGACAAGGGATATATCCAATTATATCTAGTGAGATCACTATGGAGTTTGAAGGATTGTGATCTGTTTAAGTCGGTTCAACATTCCGAAACATGAGAGCGTTCGAACTTCGGGACGAAGTTCAGTTTAAGGGGGAGAGGCTGTAATATCCCAGGTTTAGAGGCTATAAAATAAGAGAACACCAAAGTGTGCATTGCATTCATGCATAGAAAATCCGGGGAATTTTCGCGCTTTCAAATAAAACTTACAGTAACTGAAGTTTCACTTGACTTGCTGGAATTGAACTAGATCATCAAGTCAAGCGCTATAAACTTCATTGTGATCTTTACTAAAACCCTGTTTTGGGTAGAGATGATTTGATCTATGGGCTAGATCAAATGGAAGTAGTTTTACAACAAACAACACCTTAAGTAAGGGTCAACTACAAGATCTTATAAAAGATCTCAACATGACATTCCTTACAACAACACATGAATAATTATTCAACCATAAATCAAAGAATTAAGAAACTATTCTTTACTTATCTTTTCCATATCTTTTACTAAATAAATGTTTTTACCATGATTCTCATGGTGTATCTTCAACTACTTTTGTGTGTAATATAACTCAATTCTAAACTTATTAATAAATAAGGTAAATCATAGGGTCTAAAGTGCATAAAGGCCACACATTCTTATTTAAATCATAACTTATTAAATATATGGAATATCATAAAACTGAATCCATTTACATTACAAGTTATAGTTCAAACTATTTGAATAAAACTACTCATGAGTATTTTGAAACTCATATGATCATGCCTTGGTGAATTCAAACACCAATTATCCAAAATTAAGGAATAACCCTCAACCATTGACTTTTGACTAATATTATAATATAAATCAAATCAAATATGATATAGTGACTCATCCACCATAATAAAACCATCCAAAAGATATTTAGTAACAAATGCCACTTGGCTATCCAAATATAAATCATATGAGAGGATAATGATCATGCCACATAGGATGAAAATATCTACATGACTTGTATCCCAAGACTTGCCACCTCATGCTCAAAGGATTGCTATGGATGAGGGCATGACAACCAAGCACCTTACTCATCAAACCAAAACAAGAGTCACCCACCTATGTGTCATGATACTAGAGCTTGCCCAAGCCTATAAAAGGAGCCACACCCTTCATCCATTTGCTCATCTACTACCATGATACATGGGAACAAACATATAGAGCCACTCCATATAAATTAGCTAGGATCAAGATGAAGAAGCTAGGAGGTGGAAGCATACCACAAGATGCAGGTTTATCAGATTTCCTGAAGAACAAGCTACAAAAGATACCAAGGTAGAATTCCTAGGCAAACCATATATTTAGAGGATCATATCATCATCTCCTGAGTAGGATCTTAGGATTTTACAAGACATTTAGAAGTGAGAGAGATTATAGATGCTAACCATAGCCATGTCTATCCTAGAGAATACTAGAGTAGTATTAAATCTTACTTGTTCAAATCAACCTTTAATCTTGGAGGTGAGAGCCATGTTCTATTAGTGAAACATAACCAAAGCTTATGACTATATCCTAATCCTAGTTGTGTATCACATGGGTGATCACCACTAAAACCCTAGACTACATCTGAATTCCAATCCAAGGATCACTTAGGATCATAAATAGAACCCTGCCATGCCTCATGCCTATTTATACTTCAATTTAGTGAAGCTTATGCAAAACCCTAAACCTTTCACATATGATTCACTCCACATAAAATATTTAGCCCTAACTTGTGCATCATGGATCACAAGTATAAACCAAGCAAGTTATAATTAAGCTTAAATGATATTTAAGTGATTAGAATAAAACCAATATTCAATTCTATTTTGCCTTCCAAGTAATTTGTTTAGTTGACCAATAGAAATAATATATTATAGTTTGGACCATAACCTTAGCAAGTGAATTAACCCTGATGAGCTTAGGATTCATTTCAAGTAAGTCAAGCTAGAATTTTCTAAGCAAGATTATTAAAGATAGGGTTTATCAAACCATCTTCTTAAAACCTTAGAAATAATTTTTCACATAAAATCATGAAACAATCCATTCCCATTACCATTTAATTTAAACCCTAGCCATAATTAAATTGTATGTGAGTAATCATTATGGTTAAGCACTAGAGGATTATAATATGTTCACCTTGCAAATGTTCTAAATTCCAAATCATTTAAACAGATTTGATTTCTAAATTTAAAGGCAATTGAGATGAACCCTAAAATTATATTTATTTGAATCTTAACTTATGCCTCATAAGAACCACAATTAATCAACAATAAATGGTTGTTTAAAAACAAAACAATAAAGTGAGTATCATTATCAAATTGTTTTGAAATTTAAATAATTTAGAACCTACAAAATAAGACAGAATTCAAATTTGGATTCAAATAACAAAATAGAAAACAGAAAATATAAAACCAAATTTGAAAAGGAAAAAGAGAGGGAAACTTACCTGGCTTACCTGGCCGTGCAGCCCAGCTGCTGGGCCCAGGACCAACCCACCACCACGCCAACCAAGCCCAACACCAGCCCAGCCCACCGAAGAAAACGACCCAAACCACGTAACGTTTCAACGAAGAAGAAAATGGGTGTCGTCTTCTTCTCCGGCGTCGACAGCGCAGAGGAGAAGCCGGCCACCTCACCATGGATGGATAGGGACACCCTGGACGTCGCAGGCCATCTCAGAACCCCTCCCTATGCCTCTCGCGTCCGAGTCTATCCCTTCTCGCCAAGATTCGTGCCCGACAGTAGCTCACCGTCACTCGCAGTATCCCGGCCATCACCGTCGACGAAAGGACGAACCAGACCTTGCCTCACTCTATAAATATGCCAGGAGCTTCTCCAGGAAACCCTAGAACCTCGCTGCCCATCTATTTCTTCTCAGACACTCTCCAGCTCTCGCGTTCTTCCACTTACTGTCACCGGCGTTGAGCATGGTACCGTCAACTGGGGTCATCCCAGAGCCCGTGGCGTAGCTCAGTCGACGCGCCTGGTCTCGTACACCATCTGGGTAGAGTACAGCATCAAGGGGAGCTCGGTGTTGTGCTAATTTTGGGATTTCCTTTCTCGGTATTTCGCCAGTAATGGCTAAATCGAGGTCGACTCCGGCGGCAATCATCGTCACCGACTACACCATCAAACTCAGGGTAAGTTTGCGCGTCTATAGAGCCCGATCTCGCTTCCTAGAACCGTCTCTAGCTCGCAATCGATATTTGGTCGGAGCCCGCCGCCGCAGACGTGTTCACCGGCGATGCTCCGGTGACCATTGGGTGGAGGCGTTCACGCTCGTTTGCTCAGCATCGAGTACTGGATCGAACGCACCTAGTTAGGATGTCTCTGGAGGTCTCTAGCCGTCGTTCCGTCGCTCGCCGGAGCATCACCGGCGTTCTCTCCGGCGAGAGTGACGTGTCACCGCCACCTCAGCTCTGTTGACTGGTCGTTGCCCGCGTGGCAATTGACTCAGTCAACAGGCCCACATGTCTGTGTCTGTGGGTAAAAACGAACCGGTATGTTTAGTAATAGCATTTGAGTTTAAAACCAGTAAATAGTTAAAACTTTGAAAAATCATATAAAATTCATTTCAACTCAGGAAAATATAAATAATATATCAAAATGCTCACAAAAATAAACTCTATTCAAATAAAATATAAAACAAAAATGTGTGTCAAAATAAAAATTCACTTATTTTTAACTTTATTAATTGTGCCATTTCATTTATTTAAAACACAATTTGAATTCAATAATTAGTGAAGTTTCAAAATTAAATTTTAACTATTCAGTAACTAATTAAAATGTTAAGATTAATTTTCTTTATCATAGTTGCATTAACTTAATTATTAGTGGTAATTCATAAACCCTAATTTGCAAATTACCATTTACCATTTTCTTTAAATAAAATAAAGCAAGAAAATACTAAAAGTTAATGTTATTTTGGTAATTCAAAATTTGTATATTCAAACATATTTAATTCTCAAGTTAATTAGTTAAATCTTAATAACATTTATAAAACCCTAGTTTCTAATTAAACCCTAACTAGTAATTATTTTAATTCTTAAACCCTCTAAAAATTGCTAGCATGTTAAAATTATTAATAACTTTATTTCAAGTACTTAATCACATTAATTCTAGTACCAAGTATTACTTTAAGAATTGGTTCATAATTAAGAAACCCTAGTTTTATTATAAGTTAGAATCTGGATCCCATTATTTCAGGTGATCATGTCAAAATGTTTTAAACCCTAAAACCCTAGTTGTTTATCACATGTGATCATGTGAATTTCACCTCACATAGAGAACCTTATTATATGACCAACAAATACAAGTCATGATCCACCAACATAGAACCAATTCACATGAGTCATCATTTCATGTCCATATTCTTAGTTAAAACCTATATGATTCACTAGTGCCACCTAGGTATAAACCCTAATTTGTTAATTGGATTAGTACCAATGATCACTATCCTATATACCATACCATTAAGATCAACCTCAATCATCAAACCCTAGTAGCACCATAATGATCAACTCTAATACCAATCTTGTGTAGTAATATACATCACATGCTCCTATTCCATTGAACCCTATTCAGGAAGTGTTAAACCACTTAACTTAGAAACCATTAGTGAGTACTTAGTAAAGCAAATGTGAAGCCATAGTAAACCCTAGCTCATAGCAACACCTTGATAATCATCCTTTGATATGATGCTTAGGAGAAACCATAATAATAAACCTGCCAATACTTGCTACATATAGATCAATACAACTTAAGAACCAACTAGTTCCTATTAGTAAACTAAATGAACCCATTAGTAGACCATAGAAGCCCATAGCTCCTATTCATAGTAGTTCTTGTTCTTATTTAACCTGTTCTTCAAAAGTTATTCTTTTGAAGTACAAATGTCAATTAAACCATAGAAGCCATAGTTCTTATTTGAAATACTTATTATTTCTTAATCAACATGTTCTTCAAAAGTTATTCTTTTGAAGTATAATACATATAATCCTCAACCATGAATCATAGAACTTAAAAGTGACAACTGTTCTTTACATATTGTTCCACCACTATTCTTTATGTGTATGATTGTTATGATGCATTATATAACTTGTTTATGCTATTAATATCACCAACCCTAATAAGAACCTTGTTTGAGAACCATCCTAAAAGTGCAACACACACTAAAGAAATCTTTACAACTCATTCATCCTAAATCATCGAGGTTAGGTTACGCTCGGGACGATTGCATCTCATATTATGCATTATAGCATCTTTGCCAATTCTTTAAACATTGTCCTTACCGGACAATGATGGTATTTCAGAATTTGGAGTTCTCACGTATCGAAGCTTTTGCCTGCATAATCTTGCAGTCAAGAAAGGCAAGTTCATCGCTTGCTCATGTCATTTGATTATTTTTATCAAATTATATGCAAAGTACTATACTTATCACTCATGCATTGAAAAGCAAAGTATTATTTTACAATTATGAATATGACTATGTGGTGGGCAATGGAACCATGGTATGTGTTGATTGGTGGAGGTTCCATTGCACGGGTACTATTCATCTAGGACTAAGTACCAATGCCGTCCAGTGATTCTAGCGCCGTACATACCGCGTTGACCATAAGATCTATAATGGCTCTGGGGAAGTCAGCTGTATCTTTTCCCTCTCGCATGCCAACGGACTGGTAATAAGGGTTGCCCGTATCAGTCTATCTTTGGTAAAGGTGGGGACATGTGGTCCTGCACAGTCTACCATTAGATATAGGAGAGGGTAGACTTATTATCGGTCTATGAAGGATTGTAAGGGTTGTCCGGATCAGTCTATCTATGGTGTATAGAACAGGGCACATAAGTTGTTCGGATCAGTCTATCTTTGGTAAAGGTGGGGACATGTGGTCCTGCACAGTCTACCATTAGATATAGGAGAGAACAAGTGCCTGTGTTAGTCTACCCATAGATATAGGAGAGGACAGACTTACAAAAGGGTGGGTCTGCGGGGTCGCGGAGAAGGCAGTGATTGGCTTGGATCTTACACCTGGCCCCACACCAAGGAAGTGTGGACGGGAAAGCGCACCCGGTTGGTATCAAGGATAAGTTCTCTTATGGGAAAAGTAACGCACCTCTGCAGAGGATACTGAATTGTGACTGTCACTCCCTGTTCCGGGAAGGGAACTGCGAACGCGGCAGGAAAGGAACTCCATGAAGTTCTAGTCAACCTGTGAAGACTGACGGGCATAGTTTTCAGAATAAAATAAACCTTTTGAAGAAATGTTTATGAAAACTTGCATTGCCTATGACTTTCTGGTCTGTGGCTGTAGCTAGTGCATGATACACCTATTTCCCTAATATGAACTTGCTGAGTACGCTCGTACTCATCCCACTCTTAAATCCCCTGCTTAGTTATGGAGGCACTGGAGGATGAACTACCGTGGAACTCGAAGACAAAGGAGTCAACTGCAACAAGATGGAGAATCCAAGCAAAGAAGTCAATGAAGTCAACTGCTGCAGCAACTTAAGTGGAAACTTAGACTAGTAATAGAAGGGAGCCTTTCCCTAATCTTAGCACCTAAGTAGCTAGAATTCTATAGCAAGCCCAGTATCTCTGGAGATAGTGTTAGCAATAAGTTAGATTACGAGTCGTTCTTCTGGAGCTTTATTTGAAGTTTTACCTCACTGTAAAGTAGGAGGCTGTGTTGATCTTTTGTAAACAGCTTGTGTATCCTTCTATAGACATACCTTGGACTCGCATATGTTTCTGTTGTACCACTCTGAGGGATGTAATACGAGTGGAACGGTGTTTCACTTGTGTTATGTCAACGACTTGTGTACTACACCATGCAGTGGTACGCTGGGTCACCACATTAGTCCATAGGGATTGTCATCAATTACCAAAACCACACATGGGCAATGGACATGTTCTTTCAATCTCCCCCATTTTGGTAATTGATGACAATCTCTTTGAGAGGGTTTAAATATGGAATTTAGCGAACAACCCCAAGTTGAATATTTAGAACAAACTCCCCCATAATATATGCATGTGTGAATGAACTTGAATTTCATTGCATATACCGGCAATTAAAGCCTAGCGGAGTATCCTCTAAATATTCAACCATGCAAAGCAACAAATGCAAGGCATGAAAGGCAAATGCTTAAGAACCAACAAAAGCAATTCCCTTAAACCCTCCAAACTTCTCCCCCATTGGCATCGATTGCCAAAATGGACGAAAGGTTTGGAAGGCCAATATAGTGAGCGTTCCTCCATAAGTTGTGCATTTCTCATAATTGTGAGTGAAATCAAATGCACATATTCAATGACGAATATTCGGAGGAAATCAAACTATATTGAGGATCAAAGATTGCAAGAGGATGTGAAGGTGAGAAAGCTTCGACAAATGAAGCAAGCAATCAATGAACCAACAAAATGCTCTAAGTAATATGTGGAAGCTCGCCAAAGTTTGTGCACAAGATAAACAATTTGCATTGAAGAATAAGGTGCACAAGCATGGCATCATCACTCCCACAAGACCACTCAAAGCTTGTGCCAAAATCAACTATGAGTGCTTGAAGATGCAAATAGGATAAAACGAGCACTCATAGCCAAGTTCTTTGTGGAGTCATCAAAGAGTCAAATAAGAATAAAGGAATGGACTCCAACAAAGAGGGATATCAAAAGATATGCACCATCTCTTATGTGTATAAGTTTCTCTAAGTGGACAACATCACGAAGACGTTTATTCACAAAGAAACATGCACACACAAGATAGGTACAAGAGAGATAGAGCAAGATATCCAAAACAAGCATGCTCAAGGACTTATCTCATTTTAGGAAAGTAAAACCAAATATCAAGTAATGAGATAACCAACTCCCAAAGAAAGCAAGGTTCCAAATAAACCAAACCCTCAACGCTTTTCATGATGGCACAAAGTACCGAAAAGAAAAGGTTTGTCTTCCAAGTCAAATTCTTGAAACAAGAGAGTGTTCTAGCAAACATAGGAGAGCTCCCCCAAAATTAGTGCACTATTTAGAATTTTGCATTTGAATACAAAATGCACAAATGCGGGATTATTGCTCAACCATGTTTATCAAAACACTAACAAGGTTCAAGTGAAATAAGGAGATCCAAAAGAAGCAAGGAAGACATATGGGAGTCTAACCCACAAGGACAAATTCTTGGCAAGAAATGAAGCAATTAAGCACATGAGCCAAGTGTGAGGATGATCCGGAACAATACCACACAATTTATTACCAATTGTCCAAGGACAAGAGGTATTTAGGAAATATCCATATGGTAGTTTGTGAGTATGTCCAAGATTATCTTCACAACAAAGAAATCATATGGTAAAGTGGGATTTGTTTGAGCAAACATGTCACATAGGAACAAGATAATCTATCATATCAATTCTATGTGACACAACCTCAAATATTCACATTTTCTAGGCTTGTAGAATGCACAAAGCACAATACTCCCCCATAATGTGATAAAGACATTTTTCGTGCAAGAGGCAAATAAGAACCAAGTGAGATAATTAATGGACATTATAGAATTTTAATTCATCATGTCGCACATTTTAAGATTGTGAAATGCACAAAGCATATCACTCCCCCAAAATGGGATAGTCCATTAATTTCTCACATGAGCCAACAACTAAGATATCAATAAGATGCAATAGGCTCAACAAACAACAATTGTACATGATGTGCCACCCAACATATATAAGCATGGAAGCAAGATAAGCAAGTAGGAAGCACAACATACACAACCACATGCAAGGTACAAAACCAACACATGTAAAAGGGGAGCGAGTAACTTTCAATGTAAAGGAGTTGAGGACTCGTTACCGCAAGGAGGTGCATGGGTAAAGGATGAAAGGAATAGTACTTGACTTGAGGAAGTGAGAATGATGAAGATCCCCCAAGTCTTCATGAACTAGTCAAGCCTCCATGCCCTCCACTTGTACCTATTGATCAAATTTTGGCTTGTTGGTCCCCAACCAAGTTGGGTCCTAAGAAGTTAGTCACAATAGGCTTGGCAACCCAAATGGTTCTTTTTGAGAAACCACATTGAGTGCCCATATATTTGGCAAACACATTTCCAACCTTATCCTTGCAAAGAGAATAAGCACCATCGATCAAGATAGGGTTGGATGAGTTACCAATAGTGCAAAAGGAGGAGATGTGGCCCTTCTCACGGCATATGTAGCATGTTCTTCTCTTCTCCTTCTTCTCACTTGATTTCTCCACAACGGGAGCCTTGGCTTGATCCTTCTTGGGTAGCGGCCTTTCTTCAAGTCGAGGTAGACCTTGAGCTTGGCCTTGAGGTAGACCATGAGCTCCATCTTGAGGCCGCTTCCCTTGTTTCTTCTCGCCATGTGGCTTCTTCTTCAAGGGGCACGATCTAACATGGTGCCCTTCAATCTTGCACTTGAAGCACACAATCTTGGCGGGGTCCTTCACATGCCCATGGCCCTTCTTCCGCTTGTGCGTGGTGGACTTGTTCTTGTTGTTGGAGTTGAATCCAAGTCCACCCTTGTCATTGGGGGATTGCTTCCCTTCATGACCCTTTACCAAGTCCTTCTTCAAAGAAGTGACTTGGGCCTCGAGCTCTTCGATTTCCCCTACATGGTTAGTAACAACACAAGTACTAGAGGAAGTGGAAGCTTCATTGTTAGAGCAACAAGGCAAGGTATGTAATTCACCGCAAGATATAGCAATAGCATGGGTGGGTGAATTACTAGCACATGGAATTGTAGAGCAACAAGGCATAGAAGGTAGTTCACCACAAGATAAATCAATAGCATGAGTGGGTGAACTAAAAGCACTAGCACATGGCAAAATATCATTTTGAGAGGTAGTGCTAGTACTCACATGAGGCTCACAAGATTTTACCTTTGACATGATAGCCTCATGAGCTAACTTTAGCAAATCATGAGAGACTAGAAGATCATCATGGGAGCTAGAAAGCTTTCCATGACTTTCTTCCAATTTCTCATAATTGCTTGTTAGCAAAGCAAGTTGAGCCCTTAGCTCAACATTCTCCTTCAAGATGGATGCTTCACAAGAGGTAGAGTTAGTAGCACAAGCATTATCAATTATAGCACAAGGAGAAGGCAACTTAGCAAGCTCTATTAGGTTGAGAGCCTTAAATTGCTCATGTGACTCGGTGAGTTTGATGAGCTCACTCTCAATAGCCCTAGAGCTACTTTTGAGAAGCTCAAAATCCTCAAGGAGTTTAGCACGAGCACTTACTAGCTCAACATTTTTAGTTCGAAAATCATGTGCCACCTCTAAAGCTCTATCACGAGATTCCTTTACCATAGATAGCTCTAGAGTAAAGGTCTCCTCAAGAGATTCATTGGTGGTTTGTTGTTCTTCAAGAGCTTCACTAAGCGTTGCAATCTCAATTGCATACTCGCGCTCATGCTCTTCCTTTTTCTCAATAATTTTTGTGCTCTTAATGGCAAAAGCCAAGATTTTCATGAAGTTAGAGCAAGCAAATTTCTTCTTATGAAGAGCATGAAAAACCAACTCACCCATCATGTTTAAGGAAGCAACATTAAGTTCTTCCATATCATCATCCTCATCATCACTAGATAGATAGGGTTCCAAGGAAGGAGATACCTTAGAAGCCTTAGCCATAAGGCAAGTGTAAGAACCGTGAGATGAGGAGGATGAAGTAGTTGAAGCTCCATCCAAGATCTTGTCTTGGCCCATAGTATCTTCGGTTTTCTCTACATTGTTAGTCACACAAATACTAGAGGAAAACGAAGCATTCTTATCATGGCCACAAGACAAGGCAAGCATATCAACATGGGATGAAGATATGCAAGGACTATCAACACTAGCATGTAAAGCATTTATAGTGCTATAAGTGTTCAAGTCCAAAGATGAAACATTGCAATGGGATAGGGATGAAGAATCATCAAGAGAAGGCTCACCATCAACAATGCAATGTTCATCACCACTCACCATAGCATTACCTTGTGTCTTACCACACATTGGTGAAGTGGAAGGAGTGCAATCATCCTCAATGGTCTTGGACCCACCATATGTATCTCCGAGCTTTGTCCAAAACTCATGAGCACTCCGGAAAGGCGCGATGGAGGAAATCACTACATGACTCACAACACGGCAAAGCACTTTAGTAGCTTGAGCATCTAGATAAGAGTTTTTCTTCTCCTCAAAAGTTGGATTTTGTGGATCCTTAGGAGGAGAAAAACCCATATCAAGAATTTGCTCCACATGTGGGTGCATGCCCCTAAAATAATCAAGCATGTAGAATTTCCAAGCATCATAATTAGTGCCATCAAATGTATAAGAGGAAATGTGCACTAATCCTCTAGTCGACGTCATACTCTCTAGGCGGTGAAGCCCAACAAGATAAGAGAGCCCTAGCTCTGATACCAATTGAATGTACTAGGACGTCGCCTAGAGGGGGGTGAATAGGCGGTGTATAAAAACTTCTACTTGAGAGCTAAACTAGGCGGAATAAAACTACACATGTGTTTACTAGTTTAGCTCAAGGCCTATCAACTAGGGGTTTGCCTAAGTGCTCCAACAACCTATGCTAGCATGATGAGCAACAAGGTGATAACAAGATAGGTATAGCATCAAGCATGATAGATATCACAATGTAAAGCGCATAGGTAAAGGAGCTCGGGTTGAGAAGTAACCGGTGCATGAGGAGACGACGATGTATCCCGAAGTTCACACCCAAGGGTGCTACGTCTCCGTTGGAGCGGTGTGGAGGCACGAGGCACTCCAAGAAGCCAACTAGGGCCACTGTATTCTCCTCGAGCCTTTCCACCAAAGGAAAGCCTCGATCCACTAAGGGACACTTGAGGGTGGTCACCGAACCCGTACAAGCTTGGGCAAACGCCAAGTATCGGCTTGAGGCAACTCCACAACACGGAGGCTCTCAAGTATATAGCCACAAGAGGCTATAACACACCACCAAGCCACCAAGATGCTAATGAGCCACAAGAGGCTAACACACTCCACAAAGGCCACACCGCCACAAAGACCACCACGCCACTAAGACGATGGGATCACTAAGGCTACAAGGCCACAAAGGAGACACGGTGCCACAAGAGGCAATATGGCCACTAAAGGCAAGATGGCCACTAAGGCAAGAACACCACTAAGAACGAACACACACTCTACGAGATCGAAACCCCGGAGAGAACTCAAACCGATGCACCTAATGCAATGGCTAAGAACACCACTAAGATGCCCAAGTTCTTCTCTCCCAAATTCCAACAAAGCTACAAAAGCTATTGGGGGAATAAGGGAGGAAGAACAAATATGAGGAGAAACACCAAGCAACTCCAAGATCTAGATCTAGCAAGATCCCCTCACTTGGAGAGGGATTCAATTGGTGAAGCTCTAGATCTAGATCTCCTCTCTCCTTTCCCCCAAAAATATGCAACAAATAGTGGGGGGATCAAGAGGAGGAAGCAAGAACTCAAGGTCAACAATGGAGGAGAGAGAATGGAGGGGAAGAAGTGTTTGGGTCGGAGGTGGAAGAGAGGTATAAATAGGGGCCCGAAAATATGATTGTTGGGGGCTGAAAAATGGTCAGATTCGCGCTCGAGCGGTACTACCGCTCGCGCGCGAACTGCGCAGAAACGGTTAGAAAACGCCCCAAACCGGTAATACCGCTCCACGGAGCGGTACTACCGCTTGTGCTGAAAATCAGAGCAAAAACGAATCTGCAGGAGAGAGAGAGAGGAGACAGCATGGCAGGGCAGAGAAGCAGCATGCATGCAGCGCGGCAGCGTGGCAGGTGGGGCAGCGCGGGGCCAGCACCCACCGATCGAGGCGCGGGCGGGAGCGCGTTGACTCCCGCGGGATTGAGCGGGGCGGCTCTCCCGCGCGGGCAGCGAGCGGCCAACCAGCGTGGCGGTGGTGGGCTTGCGGGGCGGCAGCGGCGCAGTGGTGCTGGGCCGTGCGGGGCACGGCCCGGGCGAGGTAGAGGCTGGTAGGAATTGGGTTACGGTAGTACCGGGCCCGGTACCGGCCTGGTACCGTAATTGGGTTACGGTACTACCGGGCCGGTACCGGCCTGGTACCGCTTCAGGTCCGAAGGAAACCGCGCGTGCGGTATTTAGGCCGGTACCGCCCGCGGTAGTACCGCCCGGCCCATATGCTGTTTTTCTTTTCCAAATAATATGCAACACGGAAAACACAATAAATTGAGCAAGGAAAATCGGAATGACATGAAACCAATTTCGTTGGAAAGAGGGCGACAAGAGCTACATCTTTACAAGGTGAAATCATGCAAAAGAGTGATGATGATTTTCTCATGGTCATAGAGGTGTAACCTCTCAATACGGTATATCGGGAAAACCATCATCCTCGAACATGCAACATGCGATGCATCCGGAATCCGTTTCCGATGAGCTAGAGCTTGTCATGAGAATGAACACAAGCTCTAACCCATCTCATGGATAACAACCAAGAACAACCAAGATGCAACATGAGGTCTCCGATGATGCGACCCACTATCCTATCGAGCACAAACCTTGTCCTCGCGCGTTCCTCTCGAGTCGGCAAGCTCCGTCTTCATCCTCTTCATGATTGTACATGCACGCCATCTTCCTTCAACATACACGCCACCGTCTTCTTCCATCTTGTACGCACGCCACCGTCTTCATCCATCTTCAACGCCGTCTTCTCTCTTCATCTTCAACACCGTCTTCGTCTCTCTTCGACACCATCTTCATCATTGTACTCCGTCTTCTCCATCTTGCAACCTTGAGTCCAACATGGCTATGGACTTGACCTAAGATTGATTCTCAAAGCAACCGTTAGTCCATAGGAATTGTCATCAATTACCAAAACCACACATGGGCAATGGACATGTTCTTTCAATGTCCCCCATTTTGTCTTGATCTCTCGGAGAGGCGAAAAAAGTAATGCTAGCGTAGAAGCTTCCTTGTGACGGTACAGCACACGTCCGTTGGGAACCCCAAGAGGAAGGTATGATCAGCACATCAGTAAATTTTCCCTCAGTAAGAAACCAAGATTTATCGAACCAGTAGGAGATGAAGGCCACGTGAAGGTTGTTGGTGGAGGAGTGCGGAGCAACACCAGTGATTCCGGCGCCAACGTGGAACCTGCACAACACAATCAAAATACTTTGCCCCAACTTAACAGTGTGGTTGTCAATCTCACCGGCTTGCTAAAAACAAAGGATTAAACGTATCGTGTGGAGAATGATGTTTGCTTGTAGAACACAACAGAGAACAATGATTGCAGTAGATTGTATTTTAGATGTAAAAGAATGGACCGGGGTCCATAGTTCACTAGTGGTGTCTCTCCAATAAGATAAATAGCATGCTGGGTGAACAAATTACAGGTGGGCAATTGACAAATAAAGATTCATATACATATCATGATGATCACTATGAGATTTAATCAAGGCATTACGACAAAGAACATAGACCGCCATCCAGCATGCATCTATGCCTAAAAAGTCCACCTTCGGGTTAGCATCCGCACCCCTTCCAGTATTAAGTTGCAAACAACAGACAATTGCATTAAGTATGGTGCGTAATGTAATCAACACAAATATCCTTAGACAAAGCATCAATGTTTTATCCCTAGTAGCAACATCACATCCACAACCTTAGAACCTACTGTCACGATCCCAGATTCAATGGAGGCATGAACCCACTATCGAGCATAATTACTCCCTCTTGGAGTTACAAGTATCAACTTGGCCAGAGCCTCTACTAGCAACGGAGAGCATGCAAGAACATAAACAACACATATATGATAGATTAATAATCAACTTGACATAATATTCTATATTCATCGGATCCCGCCAAACACAACATGTAGCATTACAAATAGATGATCTTGATCATGTTAGGCAGCTCACAAGATCTAAACAATGATAGCACAAGCGGAGAAGACAACCATCTAGCTACTGCTATGGACCCATAGTCCAAGGATGAACTACTCACGCATCAGTCCGGAGGCGGGCATGGTGATGTAGAGCCCTCCGTTGATGATTCCCCCTCCGGGGTGCCCGGCGATCTCCTGAATCCCCCGAGATGGGATTGGTGGCGGCGTCTCTGGAACTTTTTCCGTATCGTGGCTCTCGGTACTAGGGTTTTCGCGACGGAGAGTTTAAGTAGGCGGAAGGGCAGAGTCGGAGGAGGCTCGAGGGCCCACCCATAGGGTGGTGCGGGCCCCTCCTTGGCCGCGCCGCCCTATGGTTAGGCGCCTTGTGGCCCCTCTCAGTCTCCTCTTCGGTCTTCTGGAAGCTCCGTGGAAAAATAAGACCGTGGGCTTTTGTTTCGTCCAATTCTGAGAATATTTCCTGTGTAGGATTTCTGAAACCAAAAAGAGAACCGGCGCTTCGCATCTTGTTAATAGGTTAGCCGGAAAATGCATCAAAACATCATAAAGTGTGAACAAAACATGTAGGTATTGTCATAAAACTAGCATGGAACATAAGAAATTATAGATACGTTGGAGACGTATCAGGAACCTGCCCGGCCCAGGGCCTGGTTGGACCGTCCTAGGGACCGGCTGGTCCGGCCCAGGGCCCGGTTTGACCGGCCTGGTGACCGGCCTGGCCGGCATGAGGCCCGGTCTGACCGGCCTGGACACCGGACTTGGCGCCCGTACCTGGCCGGTTGGCACCAGCCTAGGTCCGGTTTGACCGGCCCGGCCGGCCCAGATCCCGGTCAACCGGCCCGTGGACCGCGGGTCGCGAAATTTCGTCTTCTTCCCGATTCCAGTCGCGATTTTTCGCGATTTTGACCTCCGAAACAACCATGGATGACCTCCAAACTGCACCAAACAACGCCAAACTTCCTCCAACCAACCTCCTTCGACCGAAAGCCAATCTCCTCCGATCTAGAACCAATCTTCTCCGATGCAAACCGATCCAAAGAGATCGATCAACAAAACCTCGCCGTGAGCAACCCAGAAAGCTGATACCACATGATACGGTGGATCCCAGCCGACCTAGATTGATGCCCGATCTTTCACAGCGAGAACCTGGGGTAGAGAATCCTCCCAACAACGCGATGAACGCAGCCTGGAGAAGAGGGAACGAATCCAGCAAGCAACGGATCGATGAACGATACGCCTCAAACCAAGAGCTAGATAATCCTTGATGAACACAAGAACCTTCGCAGCGGATAATAATATAGATAAATGGCAGCGCCGTACCCCCGGAGGGATGATACACGTGAACACACGCAATGGGGAAAACCCTAATCTTTAGTCTAAACTTGTCTATTTTCTAACCCTAGCCGCCCCTCCACCTTATATGAGGGTGTGGTGGCCGGCCAGCCCTAGTGGGCCTCTCTAACTTGGTTTGGACAGGCCCAAACCAAAACTAACTCGATTTATTAAAAACCCTAATTGGCCCACATATGACCATTACCTAAACTAAGATAATTAAGCTGGTGGAGTCCTGAATCTGGGCTCCACATAGGCCTCCATGCCCATATCATCCTCCCCCCTTCAAGAAGCG
Source organism: Lolium multiflorum (assembly GCA_030979885.1). Classification (NCBI taxonomy): domain Eukaryota; kingdom Viridiplantae; phylum Streptophyta; class Magnoliopsida; order Poales; family Poaceae; genus Lolium; species Lolium multiflorum. Next base: position 130,848,799 of record CM061747.1, on the reverse strand, counting down.
TTGTCCCCAACGCGTGAGGGTCTTCTGGAAAAGGTGACGTGATATGAACATGACACGTCCTCGCCGTCCTCAAGTCTTGCTTGCCTTCCACACCACATCCTCCCTCGCGGCCCGCTTGACTTGACACAACACTTGGCGCCTCCTTTCTTCTCCACATGAGCTTGGACTTCGGCGCCAATTCCTTCTTCTTGCGAGGTTTTGATGGACCCCTGTGTCGCTGCACATGACCCTGCACAAGATGTGTAATTCCTGGGCCACATAGATGTCTCACACGTCCATCCTTGCCTCGATGCATCCGCGGTGTCACGGAAAACTGGACTGCAGTACTCCTAGCACGGTAGTGCCGCTGCCCACTGTCTCCACTGACGCGCTCGCCTCCCACTCCTCCCATGCGCATCTGCGCCATATGTACTGACACACCATCAACACAAACATCATCAGTCTGTATACTGGCATCAACACAAACTGGAACTGTAGCACATGCTGCAACATCCGCATCAACAATAGGACTAGCTTCATCCGGCTTGTCACCAACAAGAACTGGCTTGTCATCTACAGGCATGGCTGAAACATCACCAACATCAATGCTCGGAACATCATGCACCTCTTGCTGCACTTTAGACTTGTGCAACTTCTCTTTACGCACCACTGAATGTACTAGGACGTCGCCTAGAGTGGGGGTGAATAGGCGGTGTATAAAAACTTCTACTTGAGAGCTAAACTAGGCGGAATAAAACTAAGTGTTTACTAGTTTAGCTCAAAGCCTATCAACTAGGAGTTTGCCTAAGTGCTCCAACAACCTATGCTAGCATGATGAGCAACAAGGTGATAACAAGATAGGTATAGCACATCAAGCAAGATAGATATCACAATGTAAAGCGCATAGGTAAAGGAGCTCGGGTTGAGAAGTAACCGGTGCACGAGGAGACGACGATGTATCCCGAAGTTCACACCACAAAAGGTGCTACGTCTCCGTTGGAGCGGTGTGGAGGTGCGAGGCACTCCAAGAAGCCAACTAGGGCCACCGTATTCTCCTCGAGCCTTTCCACCAAAGGAAAGCCTCGATCCACTAAGGGACACTTGAGGGTGGTCACCGAACCCGTACAAGCTTGGGCAAACGCCAAGTATCAAGCTTGAGGCAACTCCACAACACGGAGGCTCTCAAGTAGGCCACAAGAGGCAACACACACCACCAAGGAAACACACTCCACCTAGGATGCTAATGCGCCACAAGAGGCTAACACACTCCACCAAGGAAACGATGCGCCACAAGAGGCTAACACACTCCACCAAGGAAACGATGCGCCACAAGAGGCTAACACCCTCCACCAAGGAAACCCTACCACTAAGGCAAGAACACCACTAAGAACGAACACACACTCTACGAGATCGAAACCCCGGAGAGAACTCAAACCGATGCACCTAATGCAATGGCTAAGAACACCACTAAGATGCCCAAGTTCTTCTCTCCCAAATTCCAACAAAGCTACACAAGCTATTGGGGGAATAAGGGAGGAAGAACAAAGAGTGGAGAAACACCAAGAAACTCCAAGATCTAGATCTAGCAAGATCCCCTCACTTGGAGAGGGATTCAATTGGTGAAGCTCTAGATCTAGATCTCCTCTCTCCTTTCCCCCAAAAATATGCAACAAGTAGTGGGAGGATCAAGAGGAGGAAGCAAGAACCCAAGGTCAACAATGGAGGAGAGAGAATGGAGGGGAAGGGTTAGTTGGGTCGGAGGTGGAAGAGAGGTATAAATAGGGGCTCCAAAATATAGCTGTTGGGGCTGAGAAAACGGTCAGATTCGCCCCCAGCGGTACTACCGCTTTGGTAAGCGGTACTACCGCTCTAGATTCGAAATCCCCACAGAACTTGTCCATGTGGACACAAAGCGGCACTACCGCTCGCGGACCGCTCGAGGTACCGCAATGGGCTCCAAACCCACTGGATCCCAAGCGGTACGGCAGCTGTACCGAAGCGGTACTGCCGTAACACTAGTTACGGTACTTAAGCGGTACCATAGGCGGTACTACCGCTCAAGGTACCGCAAAGGTACCGTAACTTGTTCTGTGGGACTTTTTCAGCGCAATGTAAAATCCATAACTTGAGCTAGGAAACTCGGAATGACATGAAACCAATTTTGTTGGAAAGAGGGCGACAAGAGCTATCACTACAAAAAGTGAAAATATGGAAAAGAGTGGGTGATGATTTTCTCATGGTCATAGAGGTGTAACCTCTCAATATGGTATATCGGGAAAATCATCACCCTCGCACATGCAACATGCAATGCATCCGGAATCCGTTTCCGATGAGCTAGAGCTTGTCATGGAGATGAACACAAGCTCTAACCCATCTCATGGATAAGAACCAAGAACAACCAAGAAACACGATGCAATGCATGCAAGGTTTGAGCTCTCTCCGATGATGCGATCCACTATCCTATCGAGCACAAACCTAAACCTTGCGCGTTCCTCTCGAGTCGGCAAGCTCCGTCTTCATCCTCTTCATGATTGTACATGCCACCGTCTTCATCCATCTTCAACGCCGTCTTCTCTCTTCATCTTCTACGCCGTCTTCTCTCTTCATCTTCAACACCGTCTTCGTCTCTCTTCGACACCATCTTCATCATTGTACTCCGTCTTCTCCATCTTGCAACCTTGAGTCCAACACATGGCTATGGACTTGACCTAAGATTGATTCTCAATGCAACCGTTAGTCCATAGGGATTGTCATCAATTACCAAAACCACACATGGGCAATGGACATGTTCTTTCAACCACTAACTCCACATCGAACTTGATATGATCATCACCCATAGGCTTCAAAGTCCGCTGTTTGCCACCATGCATAAAAGAATATGTATTTGCTCTCCCAGCATGTGTCACATTGCGATCATACTGCCAAGGACGCCCAAGTAGCAATCCACACACCTCCAATGGCAACACATCGCACTCTATCTCATCAACATAATCATCAACTGTAAATGGCACACGCACCTTGTGAGTAATCTTCAGCATACCATAGCTATTCAACCACTCAAGACGTTTAGGTTCAGGAAGACGCCATGTAGACAACCCCAATGCTGCCACCATCGCCTTGCTAATGCCATTAGTACAGCTACCACCATCAATCATCAACTTGCAAGCCTTGCCCTTGATAAAGCACTGAGTCTGAAACAAACTCCACCGCTGAACCTTGTCAACTGTCTTGCAAGCATCACCTTGTACCTTCTTGAGTTGCATATTCAGCCCACTCAATGGTACATCCTCCTCAACAGTCACAGTAGTGCTCTTGGTATCAGAGCCAGGTTTCCTCTCCTCAGTGACTGTCTGTACTGGAACCACCTCCTTCACGGTAGTGTTAGAGCACACCACCGCTTTGTTCAAGCGTGCAAACTTGAATCTATCACGCAGAAACTTCTTGAAATCTGCCCAACTAGACCGTAGTCCAATGATACCCCGACAATTAAGAAATCACGGTACCAAGCAGCCGTAACATCATCAACACGCCTGTATGCAAGATCAAATTCTATTTGGCCACCAAACGTACTATCCACGGCCTTGCATCTCTCAAAACCACCGTCAATATGTGACACCCAAATCTGAAATTCCATAGGCATCGCGGAACTAGACAACCTCCACTTGATTGTAGATGCATCAAATTGTGTACCCGTCCTCATACCGAGGTAGTCATAGTAGATGTCTCCCTTCCAACCCAGAGCACGCACACTTAATGTAAGTGCAGACGGAACAGCCGAATGAACAACAGCAGCACCAGTAGTCATCACCGGAGAAACAACAGCAGCAACAGGGGAAATCACCGCGGAATGCACCGCCGCGGCAGGGACCTTCCCGGCCCAGGGCCCGGTTGGACCGGCCTGGGGACCGGCTGGTCCGGCCAGTGGCCCGGTTTGACGGCTGGTGACGGCCGGCGCCTGAGGCCGGTCCACCGGCTGGACACCGGCAGACTTCGCGCCCAGACCCTCGGCCGGTTGGCATCAGCCTAGGGTCCGGTTTGGACCAGCCCGGCCGGCCCAGATCCCGGTCTACCGGCCTGTGGACCGGGCCGGGTCACGAAATTTCGTCTTCTTCCCGAATCCAGCCTCGATTTTTCGCGATTTTGACCTCCGAAACAACAATGGATGACCTGCAAACTGCACCAAACAACGCCAAACTTCCTCCAACCAACCTCCTTCGACCGAGGGACCAATCTCCTCCGATATAGAGCCAATCTTCTCCGATGCAAACCGATCCGCAGAGATCGATCAACAAAACCTCGCCGTGAGCAACCCAGAAATCTGATACCAGATGATACGGGGAATCCCAGCGGATCCACCTAGATTGATGCCCGATCTTTCACAGCGAGAACCTGGGGTAGAGAATCCTCCCAACAACGCGATGAACGCAGCCTGGAGAAGAGGGAACGAATCCAGCAAGCAACGGATCGATGAACGATACGCCTCAAACCAAGAGCTAGATAATCCTTGATGAACACAAGAATCTTCGCAGCGGATAATAATATAGATAAATGGCAGCGCCGTACCCCCGGAGGGATGATACACGTGAACACACGCAATGGGGAAAACCCTAATCTTTAGTCTAAACTGATCTATCTCTAACCCTAGCCGCCCCTCCACCTTATATGAGGGTGTGGTGGCCGGCCAGCCCTAGTGGGCCTCTCTAACTTGGTTTGGACAGGCCCAAACCAAAACTAACTCGATTTATTAAAAACCCTAATTGGCCCACATATGACCATTACCTAAACTAAGATAATTAAGCTGGTGGAGTCCTGAATCTGGGCTCCACATAGGCCTCCATGCCCATATCACGCTCAAGGACGACGCCGCCAACGCGAGGCTGGAGCGGCCGCGCGGGAGGCGGCGGAGAAGCAGGCGACGGAGCGACGCAACGACGGTGCCGGCCCGTCCGGAAGCAAGTAGTCTAGTCATCTAGGTCTACATTGTATAGTTTTTATGCATTTATATGTACTACTTTCTATGTTTTTAACTATGTTGCAATTCAAAAAATGGGTCGCCCCGGTAAGAGCACACCCAGACGCAAACGGACGCGCGGTCAAAATATGTCCGCGGGGCGACGCAAACGGACGCTCGCGACTACTTTTGGGCGTCTGAAATGCGTCGTGCCGCTGGAGATGCCCTTAGTCAAAAGTGAGCAGGGGAAATGAGAGCACATTTTGTTAGGAAGAAAATAATGATTCCCCTGCGGTTAACCGATATATTCCAGGGAGATCCTCTCCGGAAAAGAGCACCACCGCGTCCGCGAGAAAGGGAAAGAGGCGGGGACGCGCGTAACTCCGGAGGAAGCACCCCTCGCATTCAATCCGTCCTGCGAATGGAGCACGGGCGCGCGGAGGCTGCGACGACACGCAAGACGGAACCGGCCACCGGGACGGATTCGGATCGGACAACCCACGCACGAACGCGTCCGCAGGCGCGCACACAAGTCGACATAGGGCCGGCTGAGTCGCTTTCGCTATAGGAATCGCGCGGCCCGCTCCCTCCTCTCCCATTTTCACCACCGGCCCACCGCCGAAGCATGCCGTTGTCGGTTCTCGCCGCCAAATCCTCCCCCCTCCACGTAACCGAGCATCGGCGCTGTTGACACGCCTCCACGCCGCCGCAAACCGCTCAACTCCTCCGGCTACCGCGACTTTACCGGCTAGCTGCAATTTCAAATACGATCTTGCCTATGTAGCTTTTTTTGTCATTGTCCAGATGGGACGCTTGTATACCGCGACTTCACGCCCGGCCAAGCTAGCCTCCATAGGAGCACTTCCTCCAAGATCCCACAATAGAAACCCTAACTCCCAGATCCATTAAGGACTAGCTGGTATTGGTGAAATCTCTCTTGGTAGAACTATAGATCGAGGCCTCCTCCACCACTCCTCAAAGTTTGGGCAAGATTGGTTGGGCAGGTGGGGAGATCCTCAAGGTTTGAGCTCAGCAACAATGAAGGAGAGAGAAGAGAAGAGAGATAAAATCGAGCTGGAGAAGAAGGGGCCCTTTTATAGGCTCCCGAAATCCAACCGTTATCTGCAGATCCCGCACAACCGGTACTCCCGCTTGGGCAAGCAGTAGTACCGCTCTGGGGTTCGAATCAGCCCACAGATTCGCCACGTGGGCTCGAAGCGGTAGTACCGCTGCCGGTACCGCTGAGGTACCGGCATGGCCTCTGCGAGCCCCGGACTCCATCCGGTACCTTGGCGGTACTAGAGCGGTAGTGCCGTAACTCGAATTACGGTACCAAAGCGGTGCCATGCCGGAACTACCGCTTGGGATCGGTACTTCCGGTCGAGGTACCGTCGAGATACCGCACTTCGCTCTGTGGGCTTTTCCGCGTGCAATTCCCATAGCGGTACTTTGGGCCGGTACCAATAGGGTAGCGGTACTACCGCTACTGGTACCGGTAGTACCGGTTAGGCAGATTCTGCACCTCACGACACACACACAAAACCAGAAAACCTATAAGCTACGCTTCAGTCTTCCGATCATGATGTGTTCATCGAGGGCACCGTGCACCTGCAAATCTATCAAAGACAATCTATGCGCACGGTTAAATTCATTCAAATGTTGTTATCAAACACAAAACACGAGACACAAAACACGAGGTATAGACCTTGCTCTTTCACAAGTGAGGAATATTCTAGAAGTCGGTTACGTGTCAAGCATGTAGACGTGTGTTACCACGTACACACACCCAATGCACTAAGCAAAAAGATGGTCTTTCATAATTCCAGTTTCTAACTTAAACCCGATTCACGAAACGCGATATATGAGTTTACCTTATAAAACACTATCTATAAGCTGCTACCATAGGTGTGGGCCCTAAAATTTCAAAAACCTAGGTTGCATGGGTTTGCTACTTGGCTGCAGCCAATCTATCAAACAGATAATACTCGCAGTGCTAGTATTGCGGAGTACATTTTCCAGAAAATTTGTTATCGTGTATTGCTGTTTTTCTAGCGTGCGTGCTACACATGGAAGAAGTAGCCTTCCAAGCTTCTGGTTTCTTAATACTTTTTTTAATAAGGCAAAAGATTTGCCATTTTTATTGAGGAGAATATTTTAGAAGTTTTACATCCCGTGTCGGCTAAAAGCCAAGACCAAATATTACAAGCAACTACTCTCGCGACATTACATTACTTAGAGCCTTCGCACCAACTAAACGCCACAAATTCGCCTCCTCTTTGATTTTTGTCACAAGTATAGCGATGGTGACGGATTTGTTACGGGAGACCCGAGCATTCCTTTCTTTCCAATTTCCGAAGAGACGAGCATTGCGAGAGAGGTCAAATCTTTCCTTGATTGTCCTCTCTTGTGACGACGTGGGCTTAGCCTAGTGGTTGGGGTCGCAATGACGCATCCCAATGATTAGGTTCGATCCAGTGACTTTAATTTCATACGCTGCCCACTTCTACTATATCAAAAAAAATGTCTAGCTCCTCCTAGACACGGTTTATTATTGTCTCTCTTGTGAATCACCTCCGCCCACCACCTTTTGACGGAGTGGAAGTCATGCCAAGTTGTTGGGTCGAGATCATCGATACCAAGTGAATTCTTTAAATTGGACCACACTCGAATTGAGTCCGACACTTGAAAAGAAGGTGGGCTGCCGACTCTTGGTGTTGGTTGCAAAGCTTACAAATGCCACAATTTTGTCACCCTCTCTTTGCAAGCTTATCCGCCATCCAAACCCGGTTTTAAAGGACCAACCAAGCAAAGATCTTGCAGTTAATAGATTCCATATGTAAAGTGCAATCAAGAAAGGATAAGTATAATTTTCGTGGAGGCAAGAGTATCTAAACTTGCAGCGGTTCGCAGTCTCCGAGCTAACTCTCTGTCTACAAGGCCATTGCTTACGCAGATAAACCTTTCTTCAGTTTATTCTAATCCGGCGTCGCCATCCAGTAGTAAAGATGTGGATGGGTGATGTGTGAGGTATACGCTCTAGTCTCACCTGCACCGCTACTTGGAATACAAATCTGCGTCCCGGCCGCGCGCCATCGAATCGACGCCGCAGCTTTCAGACGAAAACGATGATCAGCTCGCCGCCATCACTAGGGGTAGAGTTGTTCCGAGGCTGGACGGGTCACAAGCAGGTTGCTGTCGATCGAGCTCCCGAGAAGATTTCAGCTTTTTGATACTCCCGCGTTTATATTTAATTTCTTTTACAACGAAATTAAGAGAGGGTCTCTCTCTCCTGGCTCCTGACACCGTCCAACCATCAATCGATGCATGCACACACGATTTTGGCATCCATTTTTATCACCGGTTTGGAGTCGACAGAGAACTAGCACAGGCTATTTTTGGTTCAACGATAAACCCTAATGTTCCGCCGGCCGACATGTCTTTATTCAGGAATATATCCCTTTTTTTTGCGGGGGAGGAATATATCACTTTAACCTGAATAACTTTGCTGCAAAAATCGAGCACTGCATCTGGATTCTGTCGCGGCATCGCTTATTATCTGAAAGCGACTATCTTTTTTTCCACTTCATGTAAATCTGTACTGCAATTGTGGAAAATGTAAGTATGTAACATTGTGGTATCTATGCGATCTGCGCTAACCATAATGCATGTGCACACACTTCAGACACGTCTAAGCCTAGCTAGCTTTCCGCGCCTTTCTCCAGCCGAACAGGGCGAGCTTTGCAGCTGGAATAGCATTTGGACACGCCGGCAAGTGTAAGATGGAATCGAAGATTCGAAGCCAAAGAAACGACTGCTCACATGAAAAAGTCGAATAGGAACTTTCCCAACCAGAGTCGTCCAGAGATTTTCTCCTAGATTGATTCCTACGCTGCCACAGCAGACACTGTAGCTTTAAAGCATTGGTTTGACAGAATATCTCTCCAAATTATGGAGAAGAAAAAGGGAAGATGCTTACAGTGGATTGCCTAACATGATCTGCGGTAAGAATCGTCAACATGCATGCATGTATATGCACATTTGCTATATATATTCGTGCTGACGATGAGCGCGCTTTGTTCTACCTTCCGAGGGCGAGAGCATGCTGTGCGCTCTAGTTTCGCTTCAGAAAGCGACCTATAGCTTTGAACCTTACGTGTTAAGAAATCAACAAATCTGAAATTCTCATATGCGGATAGTTAGAATTAGCAGGCCTCTCCGAGAAATATTGGCCACGGTGACCTACTGATGACCAATACGAGCAGACCACAAAACATTTCACAGTGCAGTGCTACAGCGGCACATACTCCAAGACAAACTCAGCTGCGCACAAAAAATTGCACAACGTATATTTGATTCATTCGAAGCCTTTGACAGGAAGATAAGGATCTGTACTTTCTCAAAAAAAAAAGGTTCCACTCAGAAGTAACTTAAAAGAAATATGGATGAACTAGGAAGATGGTGTCATTGGAATTTGGAGAAGGGGAGTGGCAAAGGCACTCAGTCCATAAGACAATCTGCCTGCCGTAAGCAAAGTATTTTGTCAGTATAACCACGGCCATGAGGAGTTATAGAAATAGTCGGCCAAAAGTTCACAACAATACCCTGTTGTGATGTTAACATCTATTTACTACCACATGAGAAATTTATTTTCATCTTTGGAGTATCCACGAGAAAAATTCCAAATTGGGATCGTTCTACAATTATTCTATGACTAATCTAAAGTAATTCGTGGAACCTACTTTCTTTGTCAATTCTTGTCGTCACTCATCAGTACAGAAGATTTGACTTCTTTATTTGTATAACTAGCTTTTGGTGGACAAACCTTTTATTCAAGCTTCAGAAGTTACAGGGGGAAAAGAATTGTCAGGGACATGTGTAACGCCATTTTGGGAGGCGACAATTTTCAGAAGATGCAATGAAAACACCGACTGTTACCACATCGGCTCGGCCATACCCTCTGCCGCGTGCCATCCCATTGAATGGCGCTCAAAAAAGGATCAATGACTGTCAACCCCCGAGGAGGAGAGAGTCGGGGTGTTTGTCAGATGGATGCAGTGTGTGAGGTTTCTAATGTATAGTTAGTTATCAGGGATGCCCCTCACTTCACGAATTACTACGAGCATTGGAAGTTCGGGAGTTCAAGAATAGGGACCAGCCTCACTACAGGAATGGCGACATACCGCCGACGGCCGTGACGTACGCCGACGGCCAAATGCTCGGGGCCGTCGGTGTATGGCCCGGCACGGCCAGCCAGCCGTCTGACACTCGGCGGATCGGATCTGTCGGCGTAGCGAAGTCTACGCCGAGGGCAGCCCTCGGCATATATTTTATCCCTAGGCGTAGATAGGGCTACGCCGACGGTCACCTCGGCGTAGACTATTTTTCAAATTTATCTAATTTTGTAAAAATCATAACTAATTCATATGACGTCAGAAAAATGCGTATAAGGTATCAAAATGTTCAGAAAAATATGCTCTATCCGTTTATGTCAAAATCATGCATATTTGAATCATGTACAGTACCATGTTAACATAGTAAAAATTCAATCATTTTTTATATGTCCTCGGGTTCCCGTTTTGGCCAGATGGCAATTTAAACGAAGTCGAAATCCCGCGGAGCCGATGGCGTCATTTTATGTGTCCTAGTAACCACCAAAAGACGGAATTGGGATACGTATTATTTGGAAAACCCATCACAAACAAGGCTATCAAGTCTGGAGTTATATGGCTTTTAGGGGAATGAGTAGGAAACGGCCCGTGACACTGCATAGTTTGTCGGAACGAGGCCATATTTTGCACGTGCGTGGTCCCTGGGATGGGAAGCAACACCCCGGAAGCGGATTTCCAATCCGACCCATGGGCGATGGTTTTTTCATTTTCGGGGTGCCAAAATGGTTTTTTTTGTGAAGCAGCTACATGAGGCGTATTTTTGTATTGCGCGAGACCTCCGCGTAGTAGTAGGACTCCGCCTCCGCACCACATATCACATGCCATATGTGCGTGCTAGCTATCTGGGAATCCCTGCGGCTTCCTGCGGTGTCCTGCCGAATCCGCTGGAATGACCGGATTTGAACTAGGGGTACACTTTCCGTCGCTCAATAAATTCCACGAAAAATGTTTTTAGGTCTACACACATCACTTTATGTGCAAATTTTCCGCCGGCGATGACAGAACGGGTGCACCAGCGCCGTACACCATACCGCATCTCCGTGGGGCCGTTTTGGCCGGATGGCAATTTAAACTAAGTTATAAAATCCCTTGGAGCCGCATGCGTCATTTTATGTGTCCTAGTAACCACTCAAAAATTGGAATTAGGATACACATTATTTTGGAAAACCCTTCACAAACAGAGCTATCATGTCCGGAGTTCTATGGCTTTTAGGGCAAATGAGTAGGAAACGGCCTGTGACACCGCATAGTTTGTCGGAACGAGGCCATATTTGGCACGTGTGTGGTCCCTGGGATGGGAAGCAAGGCCCCGGGAGCGGATTTCCAATCCGACCCATGGACGATGGTTTTTTCATTTTCGGGGTGCCAAACGGGTTTTTTGTGAAGCAACTACATGGGCGCATTTTAGTATTGCGCGAGACCTCCACGTAGTGGTAGGACACCGCCTTCGCACCACATATCACATGCCATATGTGCGCGCTAGCTATCTGGGAATCCATGCGGCTTCCTGCGATGTCCCGTCGAATCCGCTGGAAACTGACAGGATTTGAACTAGGGGTACACTTTTCGTCGCTCAATAAATTCCGGGAAAAATGTTTTTATGTCTATGATACATCACTTTATGTGCTAAAGTTTCCGTTTAGCGTGATGGTGAACAGGTGCACCAGCGCCGGTACGGCCATACCGCATCTCCGTGGGGGCCTGCTTGGTCAAATGACAACATAAACGAAGTCAAAATCCGTTGGAGCCGAGACATCATTTTATGTGTCCTGTAACCACTCCAAGTCGGAATTAGAATATGAAATTATTTTGGAAAATCCTTCACAAACAGGGCTATCACGTCCGTAGTTCTATGGATTTTAGGGAAATGAGTAGGAAACGGCCCGTGACACCGCATAGTTTGTCGGAACGAGGCCATATTTGGCACGTGCGTGGTCCCTGGGAAGGAAGCATGGCCCCGGGAGCGGATTTCCAATCCGACCCATGGGCGATGGTTTTTTCATTTTCGGGGTGCCAAAACGGGTTTTTTTGTGAAGCAGCGCATTTTAGTATTGCGCGAGACCTCCGCGTAGTGGTAGGACACCGCCTTCGCACCACATATCACATGCCATATGTGCGCGCTAGCTATCTGGGAATCCATGCGGCTTCCTGCGGTGTCCCGCCGAATCCGCTGGAAACTGACCGGATTTGAAATAGGGGTACACTTTCCGTCGCTCAATAAATTCCGCGAAAAATGTTTTTAGGTCTATAGCACATCACTTTATGTGCTAATTTTTTTCCGTTTAGCATGTTGGCGAACGGTTACGGCCATTTCGCATCTCCCGAGGGGGCCGTTTTGGCCAGATGGCAAATTGGACGTCATATTTGGATTCCTCTAATTTTTAGGTTCAAATGATGATATGGATGTTATATTTAGATTCCTCTCATTTTTCTGATCGATTTAGACATATTATTTGTGGAATTTCGATTTTTCGATTTAAAGATATTAATTATTCCATATTAAATAGAAAAAACCAAAAAATAAAATCATTTTATTGTTATTTGAATTCAATATTATTAATCATTGTTACTTATATATTCATTATTGTTTACTTAAGTAATTGTTTGGAATTCAAAAATAAAGAGTTGTGACATCACGGTCCAAGGGTTAATAGGGTTGATAGGCTATTATTATCAGCAAGGTGTCAATTCTTTAAGGGAAGCTCATCCGAATGGAACCAAGAAGTTAAGCGTGCTGAGGGTGGAGTAGTGTGAGGATGGGTGACTGACTGGAAAGTTTAACCATGATTGTAATTTGACTTAACTGGGAAGTTTAACCATGATTGTAATTTGACCTAAGATTAAGTGTACTTAGAGTTAAAAGTGTATGGTGAAAGATAAACAAGTAAAAAAAGAACAAAAATGGTGTAAAAAATTTAAAATTTGAAAAACTTTAAAACTCTATGCCGAGGGCTTTATTAGGTAAAAAAAAAGTATTTTTTCGATTTTTTTGAATTTCTTTTGGAAAAAGAAAATTCGAATTTTAAAATTTGTATGCCGACGGTTTTGCCGTCGGCGTGCTACGCCGAGAGCCGGGCTACCCGACGGCAATATTGTCTATGCCGAGGGACCTAACGCCGATGCCACGCCGAGGGTGCCGTCGGTGTAGCCTACGCCGAGGGCCAGGCGTGGCTACGCCGAGGGCAGCTAGCCGTCGGCGTATGCGTCCATTCCTGTAGTGCCTTGTGGAAACTAGCAAGCATCATAGCTAGAATCTTCGCAATAGCATGGAAAAAGCTGATAGTTTATTGTACCGGATATTTCCAGCGCATTCCTTCTTTTGGGATGAAAACGATATTAACACAGTTAAGCTACTGAAAATTGTTTGGGGTCGAGGTACGGCTGGATTGCCCTCAGGTTATCACTTTTATTTTTTTCGAAATGGGAGCTTATAGCCCCAGCCTCTGCATCTAGAAGATGCACACAGCCGTTTTATTAAAGCATAGTTGTAGAGTATCAAACATCCAGTAAACTGATATTACACCCCGCTCACGGGTCAATCAAAGTGGCTGTAAAAATCAGCCAAAGAAATAGATATGAAACGAAAAGAAGTCTAATTGCCATCTTCAATGCGTCTAGATTGCAACCAGCCACCCTCGCTGAAGATAGCCCGAACGACCGCCATCAAACGATTGCATCCGGTATCCGAAGGTTCCTGCTGCTCCACAGGGAGGAGGTATGACCATAGGTGAATCAATGAAGCTGCCCTGTGAATAACCTGTAAGAAATTTGGATTAGCACACCTATTAAAAACGACCTCATTCCGACAATTCCAAATTGTCCAGACTAAACCACAAACCCCAATGCGGATTCGTTCCTTTGTTTTTTTTATCAATCCCATTTAACCAATTACTAAACAAATTAGTTATATTCATGGGTGGAGGTATATTAAAAGTAAAATGCACTACTCTCCAACCTAAACGGGAAAAATGGCAAGCAATGAAAAGGTGATCTATTGTTTCTTTTGACCACAATAGACACAACCGGTACACCCATTCCATCTTCGTTTTGCCAGGTTATCTTTCGTTAGAATCACCTTGTTGTAAAGGAACCACATAAAGATCCTAATCTTGAGTGGTACCTTCATCTTCCACAAGTATTTTTTCAAGAAAACAGTATGTCCATTCAAATAATCAACATACAAAGATTTAACTGAGAAAATACTAGTGGAAGATAGTTTCCATACAAAACTATCTCGTTCATTTGTTAAGTGGACAGCCATCAACCGTCGCACTAAAGAGATCCAAGCATCCCATCTATCTCCAGTTAACATCCTATTAAATCTTATATTTAGTGGTACATTACCTAGGACGTCGGCGACTAAGACATTTTTAGTTGTGGCCACATTATATAAACTAGCATATTGGATATTCAGGGGTGTGTCACCTAACCAGGTGTCTTCCCAAAACCTGGTTTCACACCGTCTCCTACAAAAATGAACCCAGCTTAAAAACATCATCTTTAGCCTTCATAATCCCCTTCCAAAAGGGGGAATCTGTAGGCTTAGACTGAACTTGAGACAAAGATTTACTCCCAAGATACTTGTTTGTCAACAACTCTTGCCAAATTCCTTCCTCTGTCAGCATTTTGAATAACCATTTGCTAAGTAAGCATATGTTCTTAATATCAAGCACCTCAATGCCAAGACCCCCCTGGTCTTTAGGTCTACAAACAATGTTCCATTTAGTTAGTCTATATTTCTTATTCTGTCCATCACTTTGCCAGAAAAATCTAGACCTATAAAAATCAAGTCTTTTTCTTACCCCCTTAGGTATTTCAAATAATGAGAGTAGAAACATTGGTAGACTAGATAAGACCGAGTTTATTAGAACGAGCAATTTTCCGACCCATGCAGCAAGCTTTCGCTCAAAACGATTTTCTATCGGCTTCCATTCCTTATTTCTAAGTTTCCGAAAATGAATAGGAATTCAGAGATATTTGAAAGGAAGTGAGCCAATCTCACATCCAAAAATACTCCTATACTCATCTTCTTCATCTTTGGCCTTGCCAAAACAAACAAAAAGTTCACTCTTATGAAAGTTTATTTTCAAACCAGATAGTTGTTCAAAAAGAGAAAGAATTAATTTCATGTTTACAGCTTTTGCCAAATCATGCTCCATAAACAATATGGTATCTTCTGCATATTGTAGAATCGATATACCCCCATCCACCAAATGAGGAACTAAACTACCAACTTGCCCATCCTCCTTTGCTCTTGCAATGAGAATAGCAAGCATATCTGCGACGATGTTCAAAAGAATAGCTGAAAGTGGATCTCCTTGTCTAAGACCCTTTAGTGTTTGGAAATAATGTCCAATATCATCATTGACTTTAATTCCGACACTACCTCCCCGAATGAAGCGTGCTATCCAATGACACCACTCAGGTGGGAACCCTTTCATTCTAAGAGCTTGTTGTCGAAGGATCATTTCACATTATCGTAAGCCTTTTCAAATTCAATTTTGAAGAGAACCCCATCCATCTTCTTCATATGAAGTTCATGGATGGTCTCATATAAAACAACAACCCCTTCTAGGATGTTTCTACTGGGATAAAAGCAGATTGAGTTGGACGAACAACCTTATGTGCAATAAGCTGCACGATTGGTACCAACCTTTGTGAAAACTTTAAAGCTAACATTGAGTAGACAAATTGGGCGATATTGTTCTATTTTCCTCGCATCCTCTTTCTTAGGCAAGAGAGTAACGAGGCCGAAATTAAGTTTATATAATGGTATATCCCCCTCTTGTAATCGCGAACATTCCCATCATATCGCTTAATGACAGCGAACTTCTGATAAAACTCAGCAGGCAACCCATCTGGCCCTGAAGCTTTATTATGTTCCATATTAGACACTACAAGAAAAGTTCTGATAGACAACGTCCCAAAATCGTCAAGTAAGGGGCATTTTTCGTCGCCTATGGGCCTAACCCGACGATATGGGTTCCGTTGTCGAAACTGCGTCAGGCAAAGTCCAACGACGATTTTTTTCGGTCCGTCGCGCTTGGGCGCCCTTCCGCCACGGAAAATCGGACCGTTGCGGAAGTGTTTTCGGGAGCCCGTTGACCGACGTCATGCAAACTGACACGTGGCAGACGCCGTTAACTGCCAGTTAACGGCGTTAACCTGCTGAAACCCCGTGGTAGATGGTAGGCCCACACGAGGCCTGCCACGTCTTAAGCGGGCCGGGCCAGATGACATAGTTTGACCGGTCAACTATATAGCCGGGCTGGTCCATTAGTTACGTGGGCCGGGCCTAACCTCTAAGGTTGATCGGTCAAAACTTAAATGGGCCGCCCATTTAAATGTGGGGTCCACCTACAGAACCGGGCCGCCCAAGAAGCGGGCCTGGCCAAAACACGTGGTCCCACTTTCCCGTTAAAAGGCCGGCCCATTTAGTTTGTGGGGTCCACCGTATAGCAAGTGGGCGGCCCAACAAGCTAGTGGGTCGGCCAAAAACACAGTGGGTCCCACATTCCATTTACAGGGTCGCCCATTAAGTATGTGGGTCCACCATATAGCAAGTGGGGCCCAACAAGATAGTGGGTCGGGCCAAAAACACAGTGGGTCCCACCTTCCCGTTAAAGGGCCGACCCATTTAGTGTGGGGTCCACCATATAGCAAGTGGGCTGGCCCAAGATAGTGGGCCGGGCCAAAAACACAGGTGGTCCCACATCCCCGTTAATGGGCGCCCAATTGGTATGTGGGGTCCACCATATAGTGGGCCGCCCAACAAGATAGGGGGGCTAAACACAAAGTGGTCCCACCTTCCTATTAAAGGCCGGCACTTACCACGTGGGACCACCATATAGCAAGTGGGTGGCCCAACAAGATAGTGGTCGGCCAAACAGTGGGTCCCACTTTCCCCGTTAAAGGGCCACCAATTAGTATGTGGGGTCCACCCTATAGCAGTGGGTCCCAACAAGGTAGGGCACGGGCAAAAACACAGCGGTTCCACTTTCCTCTTAAAGGGCCGGCCCATTTAGTATGGGGTCCACCACAAAAGCAATTGCCGGCCCAACAGTAGTGGGTGGGGTCCACCTTAAAGCAAGTGGGCCAGCCCAACTAGAGTGTGGGTCCACCGTCAATCAAATGGGCTGGCCCAATAAGTAAGTGGGCCAGCCCGTTTAGTTGATGTTTATATGCCGGCATAATATGCGCTTTAGGATTTTGCGGGCAGGCACATATGTGATTTTGCTTAATTGGGCCGTTTAAGGGATGGGAATTCGTGATTTAGATACTGAGAATATTTACGCAGCATTGATTTCTGTCGGATAGCCTCACTTACCACAAGCACCAAAGAAAAAATGCGCGAAAGAACTATAAAAACTAACTAAATATTACATCAGCTGCAAGGCATTGAAAAATATACAGAACCCAGAGAAATTGAATGGTAATTAAACCTAGCAATACAATGAAGCGATCCGGCAATCTTTTAAGTTGTCCATGCAGCACCTATATCTGAAACAAAGACATTACAAGTTAAGACAACAACAATGGAAAGGCAAAGACACTACAATATTGTTTGCCAAAGAATTTGGAACTCATCATTTCGTCGTTATAACAAGATCATTGTAATGCGCACAATAAGCAAACAAAGAGTGCATGCCGCATACCAACAGCCAATATAACAGAGCATGTTAGAATGAAACAGCAGACTTACTACTGTCGAGTCCCATGCAAACCAACATGTTCAGGGAGTACAAAATTGGCATGAACAACAGAGTAGCAGGCTATAAATTTTGTAACAACGACTGAGCAAGATGAAGTTATGATGGCTACATCTACAGAGCAGGGAATGTAAACCAAAAATAGAAGTTACGATGGCAAAAGCTAAAGAGGAGGGAATGTGAACCAACATGTGCCAAGTGCAATTACTTCATTTTGGCCGTGAACTAAATAATACTCCTGAACTTATAGTGAAGGGGATGCAAATCAAGATGTTTCGGGATATAAACTTGTAATGAGCAACACATAGAGGATAGTTGATGCTGGAGCTTAGGATGGACCAGATACAGAATATAGTGGGATCACCTGTGAACTTGTATAAGAGGGAATGCAAACCAATATGTTCAGCTTTCCATATGTGAGCGTCATGCCAAGTCAGAGAAACAAGTCAATAATGCAGCTTTTGAAGAACAAGATGGCACGCAAAATTATTATCTAGTAGTATGACAAGTTTATTTGTACTACAGGCTAGATAGCAGAGTGATAGCATGCCAAACTAAGTCCTTACTTTGTTAGCTTACAATGAACTAGATACAAAACAATGGCATCACCTGTAGTACAGGGAATGCAAGCCAACATGTTCATGGAGTAAAAAATTGGCACAAACAACATAGTAGCAGGCCATAATTTTTGTAACAACGACTGAGCAAGATAAAGTTATGATGGCTAGATCTACAGAGCAGGGAATGTAAACCAAATATAGAAGTTACGATGCCAAAAGCTATAGAGCAGGGAATGCGAACCAACATGTGCAATTACTTAAAATTGGCCATGAACTAAATAATAGCAGGATGTTACTATAATACCTACAGTATAATTTTTGTAACAACGACTGAGCAAGATAGAAGTTATGATGGCTACATCTACAGAGCAGGGAATGCAAACCAAAATGTTCAATCGCTTAAAGTTAGCAATGAAGTAGAAAATAGCAACGTGTTACGGTCATAGCTAGGAATGAACTAAAAGAGCTTCAGACAAACAAGAATCTGAACCCAGAACATGGCGCTAAAACAAGGGACTTACATTAGGAGAAGCACTCTGTGGGAGTCACAGCAGATCTTCCTGGGGTTGATAGATCCGGTGATGAAGTACGCTACATGTGCTACTTGGGGTTGGAGAGACGGCCATTACACTTCATGGTTACTCATCTCATCTGCAAAAACGTAACGGCGCGTCGTTAGCACAAACAGGTTCCCCCAAGATTAAACAAGAACTTGCAGGCAAGCAATAGAAAAGCGACAGTAGAAGAGTTTAGATCATGCACTGCGCCGGTGAAGCAGATCCGGTTCATGCACAGCGGTGTCGGTGAGCAAGATCCGATGCGGTGGACGACGGATCCGGCGAAGCGGCTCCGGCGGGGTGGACGATACCGCAGCTGAAGCGACTGCGGTAGACTGCTGGATGAGCATATGGTTTCGAGGTTCGGCGGGGATGATCCGGTCCGGTTGATGACGGCGTCGATGAAGCGGCTCCGGCAGGCAGCCGGATGACGAGGATCGCGAGGCCTCGGGTAGGCCAGGGAAGTCCGGCGGGGATGTTCCGGTGCGGTGGTCGTGGAGGTGGGAGAGAGGGACTTGGGAAGTTCCGGTGGGTGGTCTGAGGGAAATGAATTTTTTTGGGAGGGTTTCCGGGCTAGGGAGGTGGTGATCCAAAAAATGACGGGCAGACCCCCCCACCAACCGACTTTGCTGCCATCTCCACAGGGGTAGAATGGGAATTTGGAAGCGTGTGAAATTTTTGTATTTTGTGGGCGGGAAGTTTTGCCGCTATGAGATTTTGAATTTGGCCACCGTCCAAGTATAATGATAAAAAATTGTGAGACCGTACTAGTACCTCTGTTCAAGGCCGAGTGCAAAATCAAATCATCATCACCTTGAATATTGGTCACTACCATGGTCATGATCTATCTCTGAAATTAGCGTATCCGCTATATCAAAGTATAATGATAAAAAAAATTGTGAGACCGTACTAGTACTTCTATTCTAGGCCGAGTGCAACATCAAATCATCATCACGTTGAAAATTTGTTACCATGATCATGATCTATCTCTGAAATTGGCGCATCCGCTATATCTTTCAAAGTATAATTATAATAAAAATTGTGAGACCATACTAGTACTTCTGTTCAAGTTCGAGTGCAACATCAAATCATCATCACGTTGAAAATTTGTTACCATGATCATGATCTACCTCTGAAAATGGGCGCATCCGCTAAAACTTGCAAAGTATAATGATACAAAATTGTGAGACCGTACTAGTACTTATGTTCAAGGTCGAGTGCAACATCAAATCATCATTACATTGAAAAGTGTGTTACCATGATCACGATCTATCTCTGAATTTGGCGCATCCGCTAAATCTCGCAAAGTATAATGATAAAAAAATTGTGAGATTGTACTAGTACTTCTGTTCAAGTTCGAGTGCAACATCAAATCATCATCACGTTGAAAATTTGTTACCATGATCATGATCTATCTCTGAATTTGGCGCATCTGCTAAATCTTGCAAAGTATAATGATAAAGAAATTGTAAGACAGTAGTAGTACTTCTGTTCAAGGTCGAGTGCAACATCAAATCATCATCACGTTGAAAATTTGTTACCATGATCCTCTGAAAATAGGCGCATCCGCTAAAACTTGCAAAGTATAATGATACAAAATTGTGAGACCGTACTAGTACTTATGTTCAAGGTCTAGTGCAACATCAAATCATCATTACATTGAAAATTGTGTTACCATGATCATGATCTATCTCTGAATTTGGCGCATCCGCTAAATCTCGCAAAGTATAATGATAAAAAAATTGTGAGACTGTACTAGTACTTATGTTCAAGGCCGAGTGCAGGATCAAATCATCATCATGTTGAAATTTGTTACAACGATCATGACATATCTCTAAAATTGGCGCATCCGCTAAATCTTGCACGTGGCGCATCTCGGTGCGGAGCAACAAGCCGGTGCTATCAAGGTTGAGGCGTCGGTAGCGTCATCGGGCTCTCCTCTTTTGATAGATCTTCTACATGGCGTGGCGCACCGCCCACCGAGAAGCAGTCACATGTGAGATCGAGGTGGAGACGTCGCCGGCATCCTCGAGGCGCGACCGCCCTTCTACGAGCCAGAGTCGACTCAAGGTATGAATCCATGCGCTGTCGCGTCCCTTCTGCATATGAAGTGGAATGCCTTAGATTTATTGTTCTTCTCTTACGATTATTTGCCGGACATGTGTGCTCTTTCTCTGAATATATTGCTTGAAAAGCTAACCAAGTTACTTAAATTCACTTCGTTCTTAATCTTGCGTGCTAATTTTGTTATTTTTGCTGACAGTGGTGCGCGCAAGGAAATTTATTTCTGGGTGTGCTGAGCTGTTAGGCCTAAGTCGAAATCCTCAGCTAAACAAGGCCTCAGCTTAACACATAAAAAGGTGTTCAATCTCGCCCACAATGTCCTCTTCTTTCCTCTTCCTTTATTGGAACTTGTTTTGCAGACAAGGAAAGTGGCACGTGTAATGTGAGTAAAACCCTCTTAGCCAAAATCAGCTACGAGCAAGATTTTATGTATTGTAGATTCCCCAATTGACTCTCATCCCCAATGTAGTCTTTTTTATGTCAGTATAGACTTCTTTACTGGATGTATACTATCGTACATGGCATGCATTTGCCTAATGAGGAGCATTGTATTGCCATTCTAGCCAACCTGATCGATCTGTCAAGCTTCATGCACGAGATGCCATGTTTAATTTACTCCCTCGCTCCGATCCATATTTATTGGTGTAAAATGAATGTGAATCGGAGGGAGTACTCTTCTTAGATAGTACTATACCAGTTCAAAAAAAAGTACTGTACTACTACATCACAAATGCATCAAAAGAGTACTACATCACAAGACCACCACGGTTGTACTAGTAGAGTTTAATGCTTAACTTCCAAAGGGAATAAGATTACACATATGAACTTTAAACAGGCGCTGTCCGATGTCTGCTTGTTTGGGAGCACAACATAAATAATACTACCCCCGTCCATACATAAGTGACTAAACTTTGTCTGAAGATGTTTCATCTATATATGTTTTTAGTGTGTAGATACATCCGTATCTTGAAGGAAAAAGGTGAGCCGCTAACTTTTTGAATAGAGTGAGTAATACAATTCGGATAAACAATGGTGTAGTAAAACAAATACTCCTGCCCATCATAAAACAAAACACAGACTGACTCAAATATATGTACAGATCACAAAAAAGGTTTCATCAGAACCCGAACATATACATGCAGAGATGACCGTTTGATCACATAAAACAAAGGTTTCGTGGCATATTTATGCCCCCAAAACAAGCAGACGTAGGACAGCGCCAACGTACTAGCAGCTAGCACTATGGAGCTGCAGTACAAACAAATGGTGCAGCGACATTTCCACCAGAACGAAAACTAAAAGACATCAGACCAAACAAAAGCTGGGCTATCACTTCTTGCCCAAACAAGCCTTGCTCCTTCATATGCGACTTCCTTTTCTCTTATGGATGTTGAACTTTGAATTAGATGGGTTCCTGACAGCGCGTTCTTTTTCGTGTCCTTGATGTTGCACTCTGGATCAGGTCGGTTACTGTCAGGAAATGAACAAATTGATCAGCAAAAGTCATATGTAAATGAATGCAAAGGTTACATATGAATGACTAACCCGGTCTAACTGAGTAGGGATGTAAAGTGCACCAACGTCTAGCAGAATTGTACTTTCTCCACTGCCAGTTGCTCATATCTAATTGGAATACTCCCTCCTTTGCCCGTACAACCAGCTCATTTTTGTCCTCAAATACGCAGAGTAACCTTACTGCATGTTTCCAATTGTATGGAAATGATGTGTCAAGGCCAAAAAAAGTATCCAATTCAAAATTTATATGACATGTCCATGACTCGTGATCGCCTGTTGATGATCTTGTACTGGTCCATGTTTGTAGGGTGAAGTCTCTTATAACAGCAAGGGCAACATCTCCATTATGTCCCTTGAAGATGTGAATGTTAAGCATGAATATATCATGCGTCTCATGAGGGCACTGAATATATTTCAGAGCCTTCTTTGCATGGTCAAGCTCAATGATATATCTAGACTTCGTTGGCCAGTACAAAATACCCCCTATGAGAGTTGCCGGTCTACGGTCAATCTCTGACAGCATCGGAGTTGATCGAGCTAGAAACTCCCATTCTTTTGAATCTGGTGAGTAGATATGAGCCTGTGCATCGTAACGTTTAGTTGTTATCCAAACAACCGAGAACTTGCCACAATGTGTAAACGGTTCAGAGTTGTTTCTCGAACAGAGAATTGAGCCGCTGCTTTCAATTGTGTGATTGCGCCACAATGGTGGTTCTGGTATCGCTGTGAGAACTTGCCTAATTGGATCCCAGACTGATATATACCCTCTGGATACATTAGAATGGAGTAGCACCATACCATCGCGGCATCCCAGGACATAGATTTTGGGACCGTTCACTTGAGACGGGATTGCCAGCATCTTCAAGATGGCCGGGTGAAGATCATGCTCTGTGATGAATCGATTGTCCTCGGAGTTGTTGGTGAAAAACCCTAGCAACGGGTTTCCTCCGTTGTGTGACACAGTTAGCTTTCTGAAATAATTGCTTCCCATACATTGCCTCCATGCTTTCTTGGTGCCTGATGCAGCTAGTAAGCAGGTTGGATGGGGAGGAAGCCTGACAAGAATCTGAGAGACTACATCTCCAGGCAGATCGTTGATTGTTGTGGGTGTCCTTCGACTGAAGCTGGTAGGATTATGCAAATCGCACGATGCATCGTCAAAATTATGTAAACAGCACACTGCATCATCTATTTTTTAAAACAAAATGCAACATCTAATTTGACTAAGCAGCAAAATGCATCATCTAATTCATCATCAAAGTTTCCTAAACTGCACGGTGCATCAGCAAAATCAAAATAGTGTAAACAAGCACAATGCATCAGCAAAATCAAAATAATGTAAACAGGACAATGCATCAGCAAAATCAAAATAATGTGAACAGCACAATGCATCAGCAAAATCAAAATATTGTAAACAGGACAATGCAATTGTAATCCTGTTGCATAATCAATGAAGCCCTTAATTTGCAAAAAAAAAACACCACAAAAATAGGACGCACCAACGGAAGGCAATCTCGCATATACAGTAATAATTGCTAACGTGTCAACACGATTGGAGGAAAAAGAGACCTCTACAGGACCCAAAACGCTGTGGTAACATCAGATGGGGTTAGCTTTGATATAGGTAATAAAATGTAAAAAGCACAATACATCATCTAAGTTGACAGCAAAATTCTTCATCGAAATTTCCCACACTGTTCAAGGAATCAGAAAAATTACCTAAAAGGCTAAAAGAGCAAAATGCATCATCAGAGTAAAATATATGTAAACAGTACAATGCATCATCCAACTTTTGGCTAAACAGCAGAGAGCATTAGCTAGGTTGACAGAAAAACAAAAACAAAAAAAACCATGAAAAATTCCTGAAGAGGTGAGTGCATCAGAAAAATTACTACCTAAAAAGCATAATGAATCACCCAAATTACAAAAGAAGCAGAATGCATCATCAAAAATACAAAAACATCTCAATGCATCATCACGTCTGGTTTGGGCAAAAAACCCAATCCACCAGATCTAACCTCATTGCAGTTGGGGAAGGTAGAACTTACAAAGGGGTTGACGAGTCACGATCAAATGCAACAAGCGCCGCCTTAGATGAAGTCACCATCCAAGCTCTCGACGCGTTCAAAGCAGCCAGCTTCGAAGCCTCCGACGGTTCTCCCGGCTGCGCCGCCAAAACTCTCGAAGCACGCGCCAAGACTTTCCAACAAAATGCAGCTTCGATACGAGCATTTGCCAGCGCCACAGCGCCCGGGCCCGTCCTAGCCACCGCCTTCGCCTTTGCCTCCGCATCCGCTTTACATGTCTCCGCCGATGCATGCAGAGCATCCGTCTCCGCTTTCCATGTATCCGCCGACGCAGTGTAGGCATCGAGCGACGCCGTTTTCATTTCCTAGAAAACCCAGTAAGTTACTCACATTGCAATCCCCAAATTAAGGTTATATCGAACACAATGACCGATGAACCTCTGTACTCGCCGGAGGTTGGAGATGTACATACCTGCGAAGATCGGTCCGGTGGTGCTTGACGGTGGTGCGTCGGGGACGGGGGAGAACTCGGCGGGGAGAATGGTGGCGCGGCCCAAGACGGCGGCGCGGAGAGGGGCGACGGTGCGGTCATCGAACCTCGGCAGACAGTATTTTGTATATATATATGAGAAGAAGAATAAAGTCTGGTCGAATGAGGCAGCGCGACCGGCAGAGTACAACCGAAGGCTACTAGTGCTACCTTGGAGTATTGTAGTAATATAACATAATAAAAATAATGGCCTTGTTTAAACCACTCTTGTCAGTGTGGCATCGCGTCCAAATTTAATGCATTCTGTGGAAATCGGAATAATGCTGTAAAAACTCTCATACTAGTGTGGTATATAGCATGCACCGACACTTTTCAACAAAATGTCGTCTCCATTTCATAGGAGACTGCTTGCACACTGGGATACGATGCTGACATGACGAAGGGCGCAGAAGTATTTTGGAGTATTTCATTCGAGCAGATCGGGGCGACGGTGCGTCTTTGGAGGGAATACCGTGTGGTGTGTCTTTGGAGGGAATACCGTACGTACTTAGGAGTATTTCATTCGAGCAGACTGCTTGCACACTGGGATACGATGCTGACATGACGAAGGGCGCAGAAGTTTGCGAAAATGGTTGTACTACCATCCGACCATTAGTATAATCGAGCAGCCTAGTATAATCATTGCGCGATAGCTTACACGAGAAGGAAAAGAGCCGAACAGCTGTGGATAATAAAAGCATTTGGCTCTTCGAGGATCCTTCTTCTACTGCCTTCTCAAAGGAGTACTACTATTGTAATCTTTTTTTTGTTTTTCTGGGACCTTCGGGTCCCTTCCCCGTTGAAAAGTGAAGTGTTTCGAATACATTCATATGCCTATGTTTCTATTTTTACAAGCAAATAAATAACAAAGGATGACTCAATGCACAAGTTGATCTCATTTTGAAATTTTTTAAACTTCTTCTATTGTATTCAAATTTGATTAGAAGGAGTCGATCGATTGTACATGCCAATCGTATAGCTTGGTGGGTGGATTGGCATTTGAAGTTTGGTCATTGTGTTCTTGTTTGTTACCACCCTCGCAAGGCACGTCCAAGTATTTCCTGTCAGAATTTATGGCATGTATGTAGTTAAATAACCTACATTATTTCAATTATGAGTTTAATTACTAGGCAAAAGCTTAAAAATCCATATATAGTTGCAGATTAAGATGAACAAATCCTTGAACCTATATCTACAAAATTGATGGCACTAACACATCCTACCAAGCGGAAAGCATGTCTACCCTACTGCTTCCAAAAGGTGGAATTATGACAATAATGTGCAACTGTTAAAATTTGGTAGCCCTCCTTCACAATTAACACACATCTAGCCATTTTTGTACAGTAATAAAAAAGGGAAATCATTCTTTCATGCATGCATATAATTGTTAGAATCTCTTGTTTGTGAAGTTGCTTAAAATACGATCTCTTCCAAACTTGAGGTCATATGATAACTAAAAAGTTTTGTATGGCGGGATTTTGCATCAAAGTACATGCGCACAATACTCACTTGTGGGCAGAAAGCCAAACAAACTCATATTACTAGGTTTGTATTAATTTGTTCAAGAAATTTCACCATCACACATGATTTTGTGCTTGCGTTAATTTTACTTTAAAAACTTCTTCCAAATTCAAATTTTCTTCAAACATGCCAACGGTACATGTCTACCAATTAATAATTAAGGGTACACCACACGTACTGCCTCGTAGGGTACATAAAAATTTACTATATTTTATGGCATGTACTAATTTCACATAATCTACAACTCAATGTTGAGTTTAATGATCAGCCCAGAACTAGAAAACAAATATACATATAGTTGCAAATTAACCTAGAAAAGCTCTAGTATCCTTTAAAACCCTAGAAAATGGACATGCATGCATGCATCCTACTCATAATAATTAATTAAGGTCTCGATCTCTATACTGCTCACGAAGTTTGGAATTCTGGCAAATATGCAACTTGTTTCATTAATTTACCATGGCGAGATAGATGCATGCACATCGATCACTTAAAAAATATAAAGTTTGTAAAGGATTTGGCATCCATATATGCTCACCGGATATATAGATAAGGCCAAGCAAACACATCGAATATTTGTGAAGAAATGTTTTTGCTAGAACCTTCAAATTTTTAGATTTACATCACACACAAAGAACACACCTTTAATTTCGCCAGGTTTGTGCACTAATAAAGTACTCCTACAGTACTAGAAATTGGATTGTTCTACTCCGGAGTGATATGCTCACCGGAGTATTTTTGGATCTTAGCTGGAGCGGCGTTTGGCGGTTGCACGAAGCCGTGCTGGATGTTAAGCCTGTCGAGGCACGCCTGGTGGAAAGCGTGCGCCACCTTAGCCTCATCGGCGCGCCGCTGCAATGCTGCGTCCCTGGGATTTGCAGCCGCCGCATTCTTAGCCTGCACGAAAGCTTGCAGAGCATCCCGGCATCTATAGAGTGCCGGGAACATCACGTTATATACGAGCTCCTTGGCGGTGTTGCTCCTGCAAAGGGCGTCGCCGTGATGCGCTTCGAAAGAACGGCCTGGCTCCACGGCCGGCACCGCCTGAAGTGCGGTCGGATTAGGCGGCTGGCCACGGGAGCTCCCTGCCTCCGCATCGTTCGCGCCGGCCGGGAAGGGGATCTCACCTGCTGGCAAAGAAAACCATGCGGCATGCGCGGGCGGAAAAGCCGGCCAGGGCCGAGCGGGCGTCGCATGCGGGGTTGCGTGGGAGATCCCTGCCTCTGCATCCATCGGCCCGCACGGGAAGCGGCTGGCGAGGGGCTCCACGGCCAGCGCCGCCGCCGCGGGCTGAACAACCGGCCAGTGCAGAGCGGGCGGGTTATGCCTTGGTGCGCGATGGACGAAGCGAAGGCGGCGCTGATGCTCCGCTTCCTCGTCGGTGGTAGGACTACGCGCGCGGCGACCAGAGCCAAGTCGGAAGGCCATAGATATGTCGATTGGTCACTTAAGCTGGAGAGGTTCTCTTACCATTTCGGAGAAGCGGAGTAAGAGGAAGTTGTTGCTTATACGGGTTCACTGCCACGTTGGGTTAAGAGGGGCAAAGTTGGTCAATGCCTAGGAAGTTGGAATCGTTTTGGCCCCAATTTTTTAATTACCTTGCGGTTCATCTCTCGGTCTCTCCCACCTCTTCACTATCCCTCCCCTTGCCTCCTTTCATGCTTCATCGTAGTGCATCTTGTTTTTCTAGCACCTTCACAAAAATCATACACATTTGGCCGATTCTGTCATTGTGTGCACTAATAAAGTAAAAAATCCATTATATGTGAATAAACGTTTAATACACTAGCTCGCAAAGATGTTTCTCAAGGCGATATGCACAATGCCTGCCAAAAATGGGTCATGATAACTAAATTTCGTGTTAATTTTTGCATGACATGTACTCACTTGTGTATGAAGCCAAGCAAACTCATAATCTATACCAAAAAAATGTGAAAGAGTTCTTTTTAGTATCCTTCATACATGGGGTTCCTATTTTTACTTTCTATTTTTACTAGTTACAAGAAAAAATGCATGAAAACTTTTGAAAATATGTGCATTTTGGGCTGTGTGGAGACATGGTACAATAATATATTCAAGTTGATATACAAAGTCTAGACATATTCAAACTAGACAAATAATGTATCTAACCCCCTAACCCTAAACTCTGTCTTATGAAGTCAAGCATGCATGAAGAGAATTGGTTTTGGGTTTCAAACATGGAAATTTCAAAATCATCCCAAAAGCTTCATTTTAGAGCGACTAAGAAGGATCCAGGCTTACCTTTCCATTTTCATGTTTTAAACTTGTTTAAATCTTGGTCAAATCTAGGATTTGACCAAGATTCAAATGGGCATAAAATAAAAAATGAAAAAATGAAAAACCAAAGCGCACATAGTCTTCTTATATGTCATATAGTAAGCATTAAAGTTGGTAAACAAGGTCTAGACATATTCAAACTAGACAAATCATGTATCTACCCCCTAACCCCTAAACTCTGTCTTATGACGAAGTCAAGCATGAAGATTAAGTGGTTTTGGGTTTCAAACATGGAAATTTCAAAAACCTCCCAAAAACTTCATTTTAGGGTGACTAAGAAGGATACAGGCTTCCCTTTTCATTTTCATGTTCTATACTTGTTTAAATCTTGGTCAAACCTAGGATTTGACCAAGATTCAAATGTGCATCAAAATTCCAAAAAAATCAGAAAAATGAAAAACCAAAGCACATAGTTTTCTTATGTCATATAGTAAGCATTAAAGTTGATAAACAAGGGTCTAGACATATTCAAACAAGAAAAATCATGTATCTACCCCCTAACCCTAAACTTTGTCTTATGTAGTCAAGCATGAAGAGAAGTGGTTTTGGGTTTCAAATATGGAAATTTCAAAAACCTATCAAAAGCTTCATTTTAGAGTGACTAAGAAGGATCCATGCTTACCTTTTCATTTTCATATTTGAAACTTGTTTAAATCATTGTCAAACCTAGGATTTGACCAAGATTTAAATGGGCATAAAATTAAAAAATCGGAAAAATGAAAAACAAAAGCACATAGTCTTCTTATGTCACATATATATATAGTAAGCATTCAAAAGTTGATAAACAAGGTCTTGCTAGACATATTCAAATAAGACAAATCATGTATCTACCCCTCTAACCCTAAACTCTGTCTTATGAAGTCAAGCATGAAGAGAAGTGGTTTTAGGTTTCAAACATGGAAATTTCAAAAACCTCCCAAAAACTTCATTTTAGAGTGACTAAGAAGGATACATGTTTCCCTTTTCATTTTCATGTTTTAAACTTGTTTAAATCTTGGTCAAACCTTGGATTTGACCAAGATACAAATGGGCACAAAAAAATGAAAAACAAAAAGCACATAGTGTTCTTATGTCATATCGTAAGCATTGAAGTTGATAAACAAGGTCTAGATATATCCAAACCAGACAAATCATGTATGTACCCCGTGTCGATCTTATGAAGTCTAGCATGAAGAAAAGTCGTTTTGGCCGGGTTTCAAACATGGAAATTTCAAGAACATCCCAAAAGCTTCATTTTAGAGCGACTAAGAAGGATCCAGGCTTACCTTTCCATTTTCATGATTTAAACTTGTTTAAATCTTGGTCAAATCTTGCTCAAGCATGAAGATAAGTGGTTTTGGGTTTCAAACATGGAAATTTCAAAAACCTCCCAAAAACTTCATTTTAGGGTGACTAAGAAGGATACAGGCTTCCCTTTTCATTTTCATGTTCTATATATACTTGTTTAAATCTTGGTCAAACCTAGGATTTGACCAAGATTCAAATGTGCATCAAAATTCTAAAAAAATCAGAAAAATGAAAAACCAAAGCACATAGTCTTCTTATGTCATATAGTAAGCATTAAAGTTGATAAACATGGTCTAGACATATTCAAACCATACAAATCATGTATCTACCCCTAACCCCTAAACTATGTCTTATGAAGTCAAGCATGAAGAGAAGTGGTTTTGGGTTTCAAACATGGAAATTTCAAAAACCGCCCAAAAACTTCATTTTAGAGTGACTAAGAAGGATACGTGCTTCCCTTTTCATTTTCATTTTCATGTTTTAAACTTGTTTAAATCTTGGTCAAACCTAGGATTTGATAAACATGGTCTAGACATATTCAAACCAGACAAATCATGTATCTACCCCTATCGACCCTAAACTTCGTCTTATGAAGTCAAGCATGAAGAGAAGTGGTTTTGGGTTTCAAACATGGAAATTTCAAAAACCTCCCAAAATTAAAGCTTCATTTTAGAGTGACTAATTAAGAAGGATCCAGGCTTACCTTTTCATTTTCATGTTTTAAACTTGTTTAAATCTTGGTCAAACCTAGGATTTGACCAATATTCAAATGGGCATAAAATAAAAAATAAATAAAATAAAAAACCAAAGCACATAGTCTTCTTATGTCATATAGTAAGCATTCAAGTTCATAAACAAGGTCTAGACATATTCAAACCAGACAAATCATGTACCCCCTAACCCTAAACTTTGTCTTAATTATATATGAAGTCAAGCATGAAGCAGAGAAGTGTGGTTTTGGGTTTCAAACATGGAAATTTCAAAAACCTCCCAAAAGCTTCATTTTAATTAGACCGGCTGGTTAATTAAGAAGGATCCATGATTAATTACCTTTTCATTGTCATGTTTTAAACTTGTTTAAATCTTGGTCGAACCTAGGATTTGACCAAGATTCAAATGGGCATAACAATTCAGAAAAAAATCGAAAGAATGAAAAACCAAAGCACATAGCCTTCTTATGTCATATAGTAAGCATTCAAATTGATAAACATGGTCTAGACATATTCAAACCAGAAAAATCATGTATCTACCCCTAACCCTAAACTCTGTCTTATGAAGTCAAGCATGAACAGAAGTACGGTGGTTTTGGGTTTCAAACATGGTAAATTCAAGAACCTCCCAAAAGCTTCATTTTAGAGTTACTAAGAGAAAGATCCAGACTTAATTACCTTATCATTTTCACATGTTAAACTTGTTTAAATCTTGCTCAACAAACCTAGGATTTTACCAAGATTCTCAAATGGGCATAAAAATCAAAAAATGAAATACCAATGCACATAGTCCTCTTAAGTCATAAAGTAAGCATTCAAGTTGATAAACAAGGTCTAGACATATTCAAACAAGACAAATCATGTATCTACCCCCTATCGACCCTAAACTTCGTCTTATGAAGTCAAGCATGAAGAGAAGTGGTTTTGGGTTTCAAACATGGAAATTTCAAAAACCTCCCAAAATTCAGCTTCATTTTAGAGCGACTAAGAAGGATCGATGCTTACCTTTTCATTTCCATGTTTTAAACTTATTTAAATCTTGGTCAAACCTAGCTAGGATTTGACCAAGATTCAAATGGGCATAAAAATTCAGACAAAAAATCTAAAGAATGAAAAACCAAAGCACATAGCCTTCTTAATTATGTCATATAGTAAACACTCAAGTTGATAAACAAGCTAGGTCTAGACATATTCAAACCAGAAAAATCATGTGTATATCTACCCCTAACCCTAAACTCTGTCTTATGAAGTCAATCATGAAGAGAATTGGTTTTGGGTTTCAAACATGGAAATTTCAAGTACGTCCCAAAAGCTTCATATATTTTAGAGTGACTAATTAAGAAGGATCTTGGCTTACGTTTTCATTTTCATGCTGAAACTTGTTTAAATCTTGGTTGAACCTAGGATTTGACCAGAATCAAATGTGCATAAAATTCTTAAAAAAATAGAAAAATGAAAAACAAAAG
The DNA here is from genome assembly GCA_030979885.1 of Lolium multiflorum. Lineage (NCBI taxonomy): Eukaryota > Viridiplantae > Streptophyta > Magnoliopsida > Poales > Poaceae > Lolium > Lolium multiflorum. The sequence continues at coordinate 130,816,458 of CM061747.1, read as the reverse complement.
CACATGGTCTTCTTATGTCATATAGTAAGCATTCAAGTTGATAAACAAGGTTTAGACATATTCAAACCAGACAAATCATGTATCTACCCCTAACCCTAAACTCGGTCTTATGAAGTCTAGCATGAGGAGAAGTCGTTTTGGGGTTCCAAAAGCCCCATTTCAAATATTTCAAACTTATTCAAATTTGGTTCAAATTTGAAAGACACACAAGTTATAGCACACATAGTGCATACATTCTCACACATACTGCACTAGATGCTAACCCGGCCTATAGTTTGAGGCCATTGGATGAGGTCGAAAAAAATCTTGGATTAGAAATGGGGTTGTTCGAACCCCGTAGTTGGATTTTTTGAACCTTGATCTGTAGTACTGGGCAAAACCCTAGTTTAACCTATTTAATTATAGATTCGTAGGTCGATTTTTCTACCTTTTTATTATTACTATGCAGCACATGTGTGTTTGCCCGTCGAGTGAAACTCGGAGGAAGAGGGATCACTCGGAAGGAGAGAAGAAGGGAGAGAATTATGGTGTCTCCCCTTTTTCGGGTGATGATGTTGACTTTTGTGCAAGGTTTGTCAGTGAGCAGGAGCGAGCGAGCGAGCGAGTCGAGCGAGGCCGAGAATGAGAGAGATTTGTTTTTTTTGTGCGAGGGACAACCGAAGGATCCAGAAGGACCCACATACTTCCAATACGCATCCCTGATGCGTCTTCTCTTGACAAAGAAAATGGCTGGGAGTTTGCGTACCTATTGCACGTGACTTGTGCTCACTGAAGTGTGGGACCTCACGCATGGGCACCACACGTAAGTGACAGACCTGTTGGTGTAAAAACTCGGTTGATTATTATAGTGCATTAGAACAAAGTTTCCTATGGATTCAAGGGTAGGAAATCCAAGTTAACTCATTTACATGACATTATTTTTTCCATGAAGCAAAGTTAACGCACCTATCAATTGGTACATTTTGGAGTGACTAAGAAGGATCCAGGCTTACTTATTCGTTTTCACGTGTACAACTTGTCTAAATCTTGGTCAAACAAAATTGGCAGAAAATTCAAAAAAAACAAAATTGAAAAACCAAAGCACGTAGTCTTCTTATGTCATGTAGTAAGCATTAAAGTTGATAAACACGGTCTAGACATATTCAAACCATACAAATCATGTATCTACCCGCTAACCCCTAAACTATGTCTTAAGAAGTCAAGAATGAAGAGAAGTGGTTTTGGGTTTCAAACATGGAAATTTCAAAAACCTCCCAAAACTTCATTTTAGGGTGACTAAGAAGGATACATGCTTCCCTTTTCATTTTCATGTTCTATACTTGTTTAAATCTTGGTCAAACCTATGATTTGACCAAGATTCAAATGGGCACAAAAAAATAAAAATAAAAGCACATAGTGTTCTTATGTCATATCGTAAGCATTCAAGTTGATAAACAAGGTCTAGATATATCCAAATTAACCAGACAAATCATGTATCTACCCCCTATCGACCCTAAACTTCGTCTTATGAAGTCAAGCATGAAGAGAAGTGGTTTTGGGTTTCAAACATGGAAATTTCAAAAACCTCCCAAAATTCAGTCATTTTAGAGCGACTAAGAAGGATCGATGCTTACCTTTTCATTTCCATGTTTTAAACTTATTTAAATCTTGGTCAAACCTAGCTAGGATTTGACCAAGATTCAAATGGGCATAAAAATTCAGACAAAAAATCTAAAGAATGAAAAACCAAAGCACATAGCCTTCTTAATTATGTCATATAGTAAACACTCAAGTTGATAAACAAGGTCTAGACATATTCAAACCAGAAAAATCATGTGTATATCTACCCCTAACCCTAAACTCTGTCTTGTGAAGTCAATCTCTAGGATTTGACCAAGATTCAAATGGGCATAAAATAAAAAAACAGAAAAATGAAAAACCAAAGCGCACATAGTCTTCTTATATGTCATATAGTAAGCATTAAAGTTGATAAACAAGGTCTGGACATATTCAAACTAGCTAGACAAATCATGTATCTACCCCCTAACCCCTAAACTCTGTCTTATGACGAAGTCAAGCATGAAGATAAGTGGTTTTGGGTTTCAAACATGGAAATTTCAAAAACCTCCCAAAAACTTCATTTTAGGGTGACTAAGAAGGATACAGGCTTCCATATTCATTTTCATGATCTATACTTGTTTAAATCTTGGTCAAACCTAGGATTTGACCAAGATTCAAATGTGCATCAAAATTCCAAAAAAATCAGAAAAATGAAAAACCAAAGCACATAGTTTTCTTATGTCACATACATATATATAGTAAGCATTCAAAAGTTGATAAACAAGGTCTAGCTAGACATATTCAAATAAGACAAATCATGTATCTACCCCTCTAAAACCATAAATAACTCTGTCTTATGAAGTCAAGCATGAAGAGAAGTGGTTTTTGGTTTCAAACATGGAAATTTCAAAAACCTCCCAAAATTAAAGCTTCATTTTAGAGTGACTAGTTAAGAAGGATCCAGGCTTACCTTTTCATTTTCATGTTTTAAACTTGTTTAAATCTTGGTCAAACCTAGGATTTGACCAATATTCAAATGGGCATAAAATAAAAAAAATAGATAAAATAAAAAACCAAAGCACATATTCTTCTTATGTCATATAGTAAGCATTCAAAAGTTCATAAACAAGGTCTAGACATATTCAAACCAGACAAATCATGTACCCCCTAACCCTAAACTTTGTCTTAATTATATATGAAGTCAAGCATGAAGCAGAGAAGTGTGGTTTTGGGTTTCAAACATGGAAATTTCAAAAACCTCCCAAAAAGCTTCATTTTAATTAGACCGGCTGGTTAATTAAGAAGGATCCATGATTAATTACCTTTTCATTGTCATGTTTTAAACTTGTTTAAATCTTGGTCGAACCTAGGATTTGACCAAGATTCAAATGGGCATAACAATTCAGAAAAAAATCGAAAGAATGAAAAACAAAAGCACATAGCCTTCTTATGTCATATAGTAAGCATTCAAATTGATAAACATGGTCTAGACATATTCAAACTAGAAAAATCATGTATCTACCCCTAACCCTAAACTCTGTCTTATGAAGTCAAGCATGAACAGAAGTACGGTGGTTTTGGGTTTCAAACATGGTAAATTCAAGAACCTCCCAAAAGCTTCATTTTAGAGTTACTAAGAGAAAGATCCAGACTTAATTACCTTATCATTTTCACATGTTAAACTTGTTTAAATCTTGCTCAACAAACCTAGGATTTTACCAAGATTCTCAAATGGGCATAAAAATCAAAAAATGAAATACCAATGCACATAGTCCTCTTAAGTCATAAAGTAAGCATTCAAGTTGATAAACAAGGTCTAGACATATTCAAACAAGACAAATCATGTATCTACCCCTATCGACCCTAAACTTCGTCTTATGAAGTCAAGCATGAAGAGAAGTGGTTTGGGTTTCAAACATGGAAATTTCAAAAACCTCCCAAAATTCAGCTTCATTTTAGAGCGACTAAGAAGGATCGATGCTTACCTTTTCATTTCCATGTTTTAAACTTATTTAAATCTTGGTCAAACCTAGCTAGGATTTGACCAAGATTCAAATGGGCATAAAAATTCAGACAAAAAATCTAAAGAATGAAAAACCAAAGCACATAGCCTTCTTAATTATGTCATATAGTAAACACTCAAGTTGATAAACAAGCTATGTCTAGACATATTCAAACCAGAAAAATCATGTGTATATCTACCCCTAACCCTAAACTCTGTCTTATGAAGTCAATCATGAAGAGAATTGGTTTTGGGTTTCAAACATGGAAATTTCAAGTACGTCCCAAAAGCTTCATATATTTTAGAGTGACTAATTAAGAAGGATCTTGGCTTACGTTTTCATTTTCATGCTTGAAACTTGTTTAAATCTTGGTTGAACCTAGGATTTGACCAGAATCAAATGTGCATAAAATTCTTAAAAAAAATAGAAAAATGAAAAACAAAAGCACATGGTCTTCTTATGTCATATAGTAAGCATTCAAGTTGATAAACAAGGTTTAGACATATTCAAACCAGACAAATCATGTATCTACCCCCTAACCCTAAACTCGGTCTTATGAAGTCTAGCATGAGGAGAAGTCGTTTTGGGTTTCAAACGTTTAAGCCAAAAGCCCCATTTCAAATATTTCAAACTTATTCAAATTTGGTTCAAATTTGAAAGACACACAAGTTATAGCACACATAGTGCATACATTCTCACACATACTGCACTAGATGCTAACCCGGCCTATAGTTTGAGGCCATTGGATGAGGTCGAAAAAATCTTGGATTAGAAATGGGGTTGTTCGAACCCCGTAGTTGGATTTTTTTGAACCTTGATCTGTAGTACTGGGCAAAACCCTAGTTTAACCTAGTATATTTAATTATAGATTCGTAGGTCGAATTTTCTGTAGTACCTTTTTATTATTACTATGCAGCACATATGTGTTTGCCCGTCGAGTGAAACTCGGAGGAAGAGGGATCACTCGGAAGGAGAGAAGAAGGAGGGAGAGCATTATGGTGTCTCCCCTTTTTCGGGTGATGATGTTGACTTTTGTGCAGGGTTTGTCAGTGAGCAGGAGGTGCGAGCGAGCGAGCGAGTCGAGCGAGGCCGAGAATGAGAGAGATTTGTTTTTTTTTGTGAGAGGGACGACCGAAGGATCCAGAAGGACCCACATACTTCCAATACGCATCCTGATGCGTCTTCTCTTGACAAAGAAAATGGCTGGGAGTTTGCGTACCTATTGCACGTGACTTGTGCTCATGAAGTGTGGGACCTCACGCATGGGCACCACACGTAAGTGACAGACCTGTTGGTGTAAAAACTCGATTGATTATTATAGTGCATTAGAACAAAGTTTCCTATGGATTCAAGGGTAGGAAATCCAAGTTAACTCATTTACATGACATTATTTTTTCCATGAAGCAAAGTTAACGCACCTATCAATTGGTACATTTTGGAGTGACTAAGAAGGATCCAGGCTTACTTATTCGTTTTCACGTGTACAACTTGTCTAAATCTTGGTCAAACAAAATTGCGTAAAATTCAAAAAAACAGAAAATTGAAAAACCAAAGCACATAGTCTTCTTATGTCATGTAGTAAGCATTAAAGTTGATAAACACGGTCTAGACATATTCAAACCATACAAATCATGTATCTACCCGCTAACCCCTAAACTATGTCTTAAGAAGTCAAGAATGAAGAGAAGTGGTTTTGGGTTTCAAACATGGAAATTTCAAAAACCTCCCAAAACTTCATTTTAGGGTGACTAAGAAGGATACATGCTTCCCTTTTCATTTTCATGTTCTATACTTGTTTAAATCTTGGTCAAACCTATGATTTGACCAAGATTCAAATGGGCACAAAAATTAAAAAAAAAGCACATAGTGTTCTTATGTCATATCGTAAGCATTCAAGTTGATAAACAAGGTCTAGATATATCCAAATTAACCAGATAAATCATGTATCTACCCCTATCGACCCTAAACTTCGTCTTATGAAGTCAAGCATGAAGAGAAGTGGTTTTGGGTTTCAAACATGGAAATTTCAAAAACCTCCCAAAATTCAGCTTCATTTTAGAGCGACTAAGAAGGATCGATGCTTACCTTTTCATTTCCATGTTTTAAACTTATTTAAATCTTGGTCAAACCTAGCTAGGATTTGACCAAGATTCAAATGGGCATAAAAATTCAGACAAAAAATCTAAAGAATGAAAAACCAAAGCACATAGCCTTCTTAATTATGTCATATAGTAAACACTGTTGATAAACAAGGTCTAGACATATTCAAACCAGAAAAATCATGTGTATATCTACCCCTAACCCTAAACTCTGTCTTGTGAAGTCAATCTCTAGGATTTGACCAAGATTCAAATGGGCATAAAATAAAAAACAGAAAAATGAAAAACCAAAGCGCACATAGTCTTCTTATATGTCATATAGTAAGCATTAAAGTTGATAAACAAGGTCTAGACATATTCAAACCAAGACAAATCATGTATCTACCCCTAACCCCTAAACTCTGTCTTATGACGAAGTCAAGCATGAAGATAAGTGGTTTTGGGTTTCAAACATGGAAATTTCAAAAACCTCCCAAAAACTTCATTTTAGGGTGACTAAGAAGGATACATGCTTCCATATTCATTTTCATGATCTATACTTGTTTAAATCTTGGTCAAACCTAGGATTTGACCAAGATTCAAATGTGCATCAAAATTCCAAAAAAATCAGAAAAATGAAAAACCAAAGCACATAGTTTTCTTATGTCACATACATATATATAGTAAGCATTCAAAAGTTGATAAACAAGGTCTAGCTAGACATATTCAAATAAGACAAATCATGTATCTACCCCTCTAAAACCATAAATAACTCTGTCTTATGAAGTCAAGCATGAAGAGAAGTGGTTTTTGGTTTCAAACATGGAAATTTCAAAAACCTCCCAAAATTAAAGCTTCGTTTTAGAGTGACTAGTTAAGAAGGATCCAGGCTTACCTTTTCATTTTCATGTTTTAAACTTGTTTAAATCTTGGTCAAACCTAGGATTTGACCAATATTCAAATGGGCATAAAATAAAAAATAGATAAAATAAAAAACCAAAGCACATATTCTTCTTATGTCATATAGTAAGCATTCAAAAGTTCATAAACAAGGTCTAGACATATTCAAACCAGACAAATCATGTACCCCTAACCCTAAACTTTGTCTTAATTATATATGAAGTCAAGCATGAAGCAGAGAAGTGTGGTTTTGGGTTTCAAACATGGAAATTTCAAAAACCTCCCAAAAGCTTCATTTTAATTAGACCGGCTGGTTAATTAAGAAGGATCCATGATTAATTACCTTTTCATTGTCATGTTTTAAACTTGTTTAAATCTTGGTCGAACCTAGGATTTGACCAAGATTCAAATGGGCATAACAATTCAGAAAAAAATCGAAAGAATGAAAAACAAAAGCACATAGCCTTCTTATGTCATATAGTAAGCATTCAAATTGATAAACATGGTCTAGACATATTCAAACTAGAAAAATCATGTATCTACCCCTAACCCTAAACTCTGTCTTATGAAGTCAAGCATGAACAGAAGTACGGTGGTTTTGGGTTTCAAACATGGTAAATTCAAGAACCTCCCAAAAGCTTCATTTTAGAGTTACTAAGAGAAAGATCCAGACTTAATTACCTTATCATTTTCACATGTTAAACTTGTTTAAATCTTGCTCAACAAACCTAGGATTTTACCAAGATTCTCAAATGGGCATAAAAATCAAAAAATGAAATACCAATGCACATAGTCCTCTTAAGTCATAAAGTAAGCATTCAAGTTGATAAACAAGGTCTAGACATATTCAAACAAGACAAATCATGTATCTACCCTCTATCGACCCTAAACTTCGTCTTATGAAGTCAAGCATGAGAAGTGGTTTTGGGTTTCAAACATGGAAATTTCAAAAACCTCCCAAAATTCAGCTTCATTTTAGAGCGACTAAGAAGGATCGATGCTTACCTTTTCATTTCCATGTTTTAAACTTATTTAAATCTTGGTCAAACCTAGCTAGGATTTGACCAAGATTCAAATGGGCATAAAAATTCAGACAAAAAATCTAAAGAATGAAAAACCAAAGCACATAGCCTTCTTAATTATGTCATATAGTAAACACTCAAGTTGATAAACAAGCTATGTCTAGACATATTCAAACCAGAAAAATCATGTGTATATCTACCCCTAACCCTAAACTCTGTCTTATGAAGTCAATCATGAAGAGAATTGGTTTTGGGTTTCAAACATGGAAATTTCAAGTACGTCCCAAAAGCTTCATATATTTTAGAGTGACTAATTAAGAAGGATCTTGGCTTACGTTTTCATTTTCATGCTGAAACTTGTTTAAATCTTGGTTGAACCTAGGATTTGACCAGAATCAAATGTGCATAAAATTCTTAAAAAAAATAGAAAAATGAAAAACAAAAGCACATGGTCTTCTTATGTCATATAGTAAGCATTCAAGTTGATAAACAAGGTTTAGACATATTCAAACCAGACAAATCATGTATCTACCCCTAACCCTAAACTCGGTCTTATGAAGTCTAGCATGAGGAGAAGTCGTTTTGGGTTTGAAACGTTTAAGCCAAAAGCCCCATTTCAAATATTTTAAACTTATTCAAATTTGGTTCAAATTTGAAAGACACAAGTTATAGCACACATAGTGCATACATTCTCACACATACTGCACTAGATGCTAACCCGGCCTATAGTTTGAGGCCATTGGATGAGGTCGAAAAAAATCTTGGATTAGAAATGGGGTTGTTCGAACCCCGTAGTTGGATTTTTTTGAACCTTGATCTGTAGTACTGGGCAAAACCCTAGTTTAACCTAGTATATTTAATTATAGATTCGTAGGTCGAATTTTCTGTAGTACCTTTTTATTATTACTATGCAGCACATATGTGTTTGCCCGTCGAGTGAAACTCGGAGGAAGAGGGATCACTCGGAAGGAGAGAAGAAGGAGGGAGAGCATTATGGTGTCTCCCCTTTTTCGGGTGATGATGTTGACTTTTGTGCAGGGTTTGTCAGTGAGCAGGAGGTGCGAGCGAGCGAGCGAGCGAGTCGAGCGAGGCCGAGAATGAGAGAGATTTGTTTTTTTGTGAGAGGGACGACCGAAGGATCCAGAAGGACCCACAGACTTCCAATACGCATCCCGATGCGTCTTCTCTTGACAAAGAAAATGGCTGGGAGTTTGCGTACCTATTGCACGTGACTTGTGCTCACTGAAGTGTGGGACCTCACGCATGGGCACCACACGTAAGTGACAGACCTGGTGTAAAAACTCGGTTGATTATTATAGTGCATTAGAACAAAGTTTCCTATGGATTCAAGGGTAGGAAATCCAAGTTAACTCATTTACATGACATTATTTTTTCCATGAAGCAAAGTTAACGCACCTATCAATTGGTACATTTTGGAGTGACTAAGAAGGATCCAGGCTTACTTATTCGTTTTCACGTGTACAACTTGTCTAAATCTTGGTCAAACAAAATTGGCAGAAAATTCAAAAAAAAACAGAAAAATGAAAAACCAAAGCACATAGTCTTCTTATGTCATGTAGTAAGCATTAAAGTTGATAAACAAGGTCTAGACATATTCAAACCATACAAATCATGTATCTACCCGCTAACCCCTAAACTATGTCTTAAGAAGTCAAGAATGAAGAGAAGTGGTTTTGGGTTTCAAACATGGAAATTTCAAAAACCTCCCAAAACTTCATTTTAGGGTGACTAAGAAGGATACAGGCTTCCCTTTTCATTTTCATGTTCTATACTTGTTTAAATCTTGGTCAAACCTATGATTTGACCAAGATTCAAATGGGCATAAAATAAAAAAAGCACATAGTGTTCTTATGTCATATCGTAAGCATTCAAGTTGATAAACAAGGTCTAGATATATCCAAATTAACCAGACAAATCATGTAGCTACCCCCTATCGACCCTAAACTTCGTCTTACGAAGTCAAGCATGAAGAGAAGTGGTTTTGGGTTTCAAACATGGAAATTTCAAAAACCTCCCAAAATTCAGCTTCATTTTAGAGCGACTAAGAAGGATCGATGCTTACCTTTTCATTTCCATGTTTTAAACTTATTTAAATCTTGGTCAAACCTAGCTAGGATTTGACCAAGATTCAAATGGGCATAAAAATTCAGACAAAAAATCTAAAGAATGAAAAACCAAAGCACATAGCCTTCTTAATTATGTCATATAGTAAACACTCAAGTTGATAAACAAGGTCTAGACATATTCAAACCAGAAAAATCATGTGTATATCTACCCCTAACCCTAAACTCTGTCTTGTGAAGTCAATCTCTAGGATTTGACCAAGATTCAAATGGGCATAAAATAAAAAAACAGAAAAATGAAAAACCAAAGCGCACATAGTCTTCTTATATGTCATATAGTAAGCATTAAAGTTGATAAACAAGGTCTGGACATATTCAAACTAGCTAGACAAATCATGTATCTACCCCCTAACCCCTAAACTCTGTCTTATGACGAAGTCAAGCATGAAGATAAGTGGTTTTGGGTTTCAAACATGGAAATTTCAAAAACCTCCCAAAAACTTCATTTTAGGGTGACTAAGAAGGATACAGGCTTCCATATTCATTTTCATGATCTATACTTGTTTAAATCTTGGTCAAACCTAGGATTTGACCAAGATTCAAATGTGCATCAAAATTCCAAAAAAATCAGAAAAATGAAAAACCAAAGCACATAGTTTTCTTATGTCACATACATATATATAGTAAGCATTCAAAAGTTGATAAACAAGGTCTAGCTAGACATATTCAAATAAGACAAATCATGTATCTACCCCTCTAAAACCATAAATAACTCTGTCTTATGAAGTCAAGCATGAAGAGAAGTGGTTTTTGGTTTCAAACATGGAAATTTCAAAAACCTCCCAAAATTAAAGCTTCGTTTTAGAGTGACTAGTTAAGAAGGATCCAGGCTTACCTTTTCATTTTCATGTTTTAAACTTGTTTAAATCTTGGTCAAACCTAGGATTTGACCAATATTCAAATGGGCATAAAATAAAAAAATAGATAAAATAAAAAACCAAAGCACATATTCTTCTTATGTCATATAGTAAGCATTCAAAAGTTCATAAACAAGGTCTAGACATATTCAAACCAGACAAATCATGTACCCCTAACCCTAAACTTTGTCTTAATTATATATGAAGTCAAGCATGAAGCAGAGAAGTGTGGTTTTGGGTTTCAAACATGGAAATTTCAAAAACCTCCCAAAAAGCTTCATTTTAATTAGACCGGCTGGTTAATTAAGAAGGATCCATGATTAATTACCTTTTCATTGTCATGTTTTAAACTTGTTTAAATCTTGGTCGAACCTAGGATTTGACCAAGATTCAAATGGGCATAACAATTCAGAAAAAAATCGAAAGAATGAAAAACAAAAGCACATAGCCTTCTTATGTCATATAGTAAGCATTCAAATTGATAAACATGGTCTAGACATATTCAAACTAGAAAAATCATGTATCTACCCCTAACCCTAAACTCTGTCTTATGAAGTCAAGCATGAACAGAAGTACGGTGGTTTTGGGTTTCAAACATGGTAAATTCAAGAACCTCCCAAAAGCTTCATTTTAGAGTTACTAAGAGAAAGATCCAGACTTAATTACCTTATCATTTTCACATGTTAAACTTGTTTAAATCTTGCTCAACAAACCTAGGATTTTACCAAGATTCTCAAATGGGCATAAAAATCAAAAAATGAAATACCAATGCACATAGTCCTCTTAAGTCATAAAGTAAGCATTCAAGTTGATAAACAAGGTCTAGACATATTCAAACAAGACAAATCATGTATCTACCCCCTATCGACCCTAAACTTCGTCTTATGAAGTCAAGCATGAAGAGAAGTGGTTTTGGGTTTCAAACATGGAAATTTCAAAACCTCCCAAAATTCAGCTTCATTTTAGAGCGACTAAGAAGGATCGATGCTTACCTTTTCATTTCCATGTTTTAAACTTATTTAAATCTTGGTCAAACCTAGCTAGGATTTGACCAAGATTCAAATGGGCATAAAAATTCAGACAAAAAATCTAAAGAATGAAAAACCAAAGCACATAGCCTTCTTAATTATGTCATATAGTAAACACTCAAGTTGATAAACAAGCTATGTCTAGACATATTCAAACCAGAAAAATCATGTGTATATCTACCCCTAACCCTAAACTCTGTCTTATGAAGTCAATCATGAAGAGAATTGGTTTTGGGTTTCAAACATGGAAATTTCAAGTACGTCCCAAAAGCTTCATATATTTTAGAGTGACTAATTAAGAAGGATCTTGGCTTACGTTTTCATTTTCATGCTTGAAACTTGTTTAAATCTTGGTTGAACCTAGGATTTGACCAGAATCAAATGTGCATAAAATTCTTAAAAAAAATAGAAAAATGAAAAACAAAAGCACATGGTCTTCTTATGTCATATAGTAAGCATTCAAGTTGATAAACAAGGTTTAGACATATTCAAACCAGACAAATCATGTATCTACCCTAACCCTAAACTCGGTCTTATGAAGTCTAGCATGAGGAGAAGTCGTTTTGGGTTTGAAACGTTTAAGCCAAAAGCCCCATTTCAAATATTTCAAACTTATTCAAATTTGGTTCAAATTTGAAAGACACACAAGTTATAGCACACATAGTGCATACATTCTCACACATACTGCACTAGATGCTAACCCGGCCTATAGTTTGAGGCCATTGGATGAGGTCGAAAAAATCTTGGATTAGAAATGGGGTTGTTCGAACCCCGTAGTTGGATTTTTTTGAACCTTGATCTGTAGTACTGGGCAAAACCCTAGTTTAACCTAGTATATTTAATTATAGATTCGTAGGTCGAATTTTCTGTAGTACCTTTTTATTATTACTATGCAGCACATATGTGTTTGCCCGTCGAGTGAAACTCGGAGGAAGAGGGATCACTCGGAAGGAGAGAAGAAGGAGGGAGAGCATTATGGTGTCTCCCCTTTTTCGGTGATGATGTTGACTTTTGTGCAGGGTTTGTCAGTGAGCAGGAGGTGCGAGCGAGCGAGCGAGCGAGTCGAGCGAGGCCGAGAATGAGAGAGATTTGTTTTTTTGTGAGAGGGACGACCGAAGGATCCAGGACCCACAGACTTCCAATACGCATCCTGATGCGTCTTCTCTTGACAAAGAAAATGGCTGGGAGTTTGCGTACCTATTGCACGTGACTTGTGCTCACTGAAGTGTGGGACCTCACGCATGGGCACCACACGTAAGTGACAGACCTGTTGGTGTAAAAACTCGGTTGATTATTATAGTGCATTAGAACAAAGTTTCCTATGGATTCAAGGGTAGGAAATCCAAGTTAACTCATTTACATGACATTATTTTTTCCATGAAGCAAAGTTAACGCACCTATCAATTGGTACATTTTGGAGTGACTAAGAAGGATCCAGGCTTACTTATTCGTTTTCACGTGTACAACTTGTCTAAATCTTGGTCAAACAAAATTGGCAGAAAATTCAAAAAAACAGAAAAATGAAAAACCAAAGCACATAGTCTTCTTATGTCATGTAGTAAGCATTAAAGTTGATAAACAAGGTCTAGACATATTCAAACCATACAAATCATGTATCTACCCGCTAACCCCTAAACTATGTCTTAAGAAGTCAAGAATGAAGAGAAGTGGTTTTGGGTTTCAAACATGGAAATTTCAAAAACCTCCCAAAACTTCATTTTAGGGTGACTAAGAAGGATACAGGCTTCCCTTTTCATTTTCATGTTCTATACTTGTTTAAATCTTGGTCAAACCTATGATTTGACCAAGATTCAAATGGGCACAAAAATAAAAAAAAGCACATAGTGTTCTTATGTCATATCGTAAGCATTCAAGTTGATAAACAAGGTCTAGATATATCCAAATTAACCAGACAAATCATGTATCTACCCCCTATCGACCCTAAACTTCGTCTTATGAAGTCAAGCATGAAGAGAAGTGGTTTTGGGTTTCAAACATGGAAATTTCAAAAACCTCCCAAAATTCAGCTTCATTTTAGAGCGACTAAGAAGGATCGATGCTTACCTTTTCATTTCCATGTTTTAAACTTATTTAAATCTTGGTCAAACCTAGCTAGGATTTGACCAAGATTCAAATGGGCATAAAAATTCAGACAAAAAATCTAAAGAATGAAAAACCAAAGCACATAGCCTTCTTAATTATGTCATATAGTAAACACTCAAGTTGATAAACAAGGTCTAGACATATTCAAACCAGAAAAATCATGTGTATATCTACCCCTAACCCTAAACTCTGTCTTGTGAAGTCAATCTCTAGGATTTGACCAAGATTCAAATGGGCATAAAATAAAAAAACAGAAAAATGAAAAACCAAAGCGCACATAGTCTTCTTATATGTCATATAGTAAGCATTAAAGTTGATAAACAAGGTCTGGACATATTCAAACTAGCTAGACAAATCATGTATCTACCCCCTAACCCCTAAACTCTGTCTTATGACGAAGTCAAGCATGAAGATAAGTGGTTTTGGGTTTCAAACATGGAAATTTCAAAAACCTCCCAAAAACTTCATTTTAGGGTGACTAAGAAGGATACAGGCTTCCATATTCATTTTCATGATCTATACTTGTTTAAATCTTGGTCAAACCTAGGATTTGACCAAGATTCAAATGTGCATCAAAATTCCAAAAAAATCAGAAAAATGAAAAACCAAAGCACATAGTTTTCTTATGTCACATACATATATATAGTAAGCATTCAAAAGTTGATAAACAAGGTCTAGCTAGACATATTCAAATAAGACAAATCATGTATCTACCCCTCTAAAACCATAAATAACTCTGTCTTATGAAGTCAAGCATGAAGAGAAGTGGTTTTTGGTTTCAAACATGGAAATTTCAAAAACCTCCCAAAATTAAAGCTTCGTTTTAGAGTGACTAGTTAAGAAGGATCCAGGCTTACCTTTTCATTTTCATGTTTTAAACTTGTTTAAATCTTGGTCAAACCTAGGATTTGACCAATATTCAAATGGGCATAAAATAAAAAAAATAGATAAAATAAAAAACCAAAGCACATATTCTTCTTATGTCATATAGTAAGCATTCAAAAGTTCATAAACAAGGTCTAGACATATTCAAACCAGACAAATCATGTACCCCTAACCCTAAACTTTGTCTTAATTATATATGAAGTCAAGCATGAAGCAGAGAAGTGTGGTTTTGGGTTTCAAACATGGAAATTTCAAAAACCTCCCAAAAAGCTTCATTTTAATTAGACCGGCTGGTTAATTAAGAAGGATCCATGATTAATTACCTTTTCATTGTCATGTTTTAAACTTGTTTAAATCTTGGTCGAACCTAGGATTTGACCAAGATTCAAATGGGCATAACAATTCAGAAAAAAATCGAAAGAATGAAAAACAAAAGCACATAGCCTTCTTATGTCATATAGTAAGCATTCAAATTGATAAACATGGTCTAGACATATTCAAACTAGAAAAATCATGTATCTACCCCTAACCCTAAACTCTGTCTTATGAAGTCAAGCATGAAAGAAGTACGGTGGTTTTGGGTTTCAAACATGGTAAATTCAAGAACCTCCCAAAAGCTTCATTTTAGAGTTACTAAGAGAAAGATCCAGACTTAATTACCTTATCATTTTCACATGTTAAACTTGTTTAAATCTTGCTCAACAAACCTAGGATTTTACCAAGATTCTCAAATGGGCATAAAAATCAAAAAATGAAATACCAATGCACATAGTCCTCTTAAGTCATAAAGTAAGCATTCAAGTTGATAAACAAGGTCTAGACATATTCAAACAAGACAAATCATGTATCTACCCCCTATCGACCCTAAACTTCGTCTTATGAAGTCAAGCATGAAGAGAAGTGGTTTTGGGTTTCAAACATGGAAATTTCAAAACCTCCCAAAATTCAGCTTCATTTTAGAGCGACTAAGAAGGATCGATGCTTACCTTTTCATTTCCATGTTTTAAACTTATTTAAATCTTGGTCAAACCTAGCTAGGATTTGACCAAGATTCAAATGGGCATAAAAATTCAGACAAAAAATCTAAAGAATGAAAAACCAAAGCACATAGCCTTCTTAATTATGTCATATAGTAAACACTCAAGTTGATAAACAAGCTAGGTCTAGACATATTCAAACCAGAAAAATCATGTGTATATCTACCCCTAACCCTAAACTCTGTCTTATGAAGTCAATCATGAAGAGAATTGGTTTTGGGTTTCAAACATGGAAATTTCAAGTACGTCCCAAAAGCTTCATATATTTTAGAGTGACTAATTAAGAAGGATCTTGGCTTACGTTTTCATTTTCATGCTTGAAACTTGTTTAAATCTTGGTTGAACCTAGGATTTGACCAGAATCAAATGTGCATAAAATTCTTAAAAAAAAATAGAAAAATGAAAAACAAAAGCACATGGTCTTCTTATGTCATATAGTAAGCATTCAAGTTGATAAACAAGGTTTAGACATATTCAAACCAGACAAATCATGTATCTACCCCCTAACCCTAAACTCGGTCTTATGAAGTCTAGCATGAGGAGAAGTCGTTTTGGGTTTCAAACGTTTAAGCCAAAAGCCCCATTTCAAATATTTCAAACTTATTCAAATTTGGTTCAAATTTGAAAGACACACAAGTTATAGCACACATAGTGCATACATTCTCACACATACTGCACTAGATGCTAACCCGGCCTATAGTTTGAGGCCATTGGATGAGGTCGAAAAAAATCTTGGATTAGAAATGGGGTTGTTCGAACCCCGTAGTTGGATTTTTTGAACCTTGATCTGTAGTACTGGGCAAAACCCTAGTTTAACCTATTTAATTATAGATTCGTAGGTCGATTTTTCTACCTTTTTATTATTACTATGCAGCACATGTGTGTTTGCCCGTCGAGTGAAACTCGGAGGAAGAGGGATCACTCGGAAGGAGAAGAAGGGAGAGAATTATGGTGTCTCCCTTTTTCGGGTGATGATGTTGACTTTTGTGCAGGGTTTGTCAGTGAGCAGGAGGTGCGAGCGAGCGAGCGAGTCGAGCGAGGCCGAGAATGAGAGAGATTTGTTTTTTTTTTGAGAGGGACGACCGAAGGATCCAGAAGGACCCACAGACTTCCAATACGCATCCTGATGCGTCTTCTCTTGACAAAGAAAATGGCTGGGAGTTTGCGTACCTATTGCACGTGACTTGTGCTCACTGAAGTGTGGGACCTCACGCATGGGCACCACACGTAAGTGACTGACCTGTTGGTGTAAAAACTCGGTTGATTATTATAGTGCATTAGAACAAAGTTTCCTATGGATTCAAGGGTAGGAAATCCAAGTTAACTCATTTACATGACATTATTTTTTCCATGAAGCAAAGTTAACGCACCTATCAATTGGTACATTTTGGAGTGACTAAGAAGGATCCAGGCTTACTTATTCGTTTTCACGTGTACAACTTGTCTAAATCTTGGTCAAACAAAATTGGCAGAAAATTAAAAAAAAAACAGAAAATTGAAAAACCAAAGCACATAGTCTTCTTATGTCATGTAGTAAGCATTAAAGTTGATAAACAAGGTCTAGACATATTCAAACCATACAAATCATGTATCTACCCGCTAACCCCTAAACTATGTCTTAAGAAGTCAAGAATGAAGAGAAGTGGTTTTGGGTTTCAAACATGGAAATTTCAAAAACCTCCCAAAACTTCATTTTAGGGTGACTAAGAAGGATACAGGCTTCCCTTTTCATTTTCATGTTCTATACTTGTTTAAATCTTGGTCAAACCTATGATTTGACCAAGATTCAAATGGGCACAAAAAAATAAAAAAAGCACATAGTGTTCTTATGTCATATCGTAAGCATTCAAGTTGATAAACAAGGTCTAGATATATCCAAATTAACCAGACAAATCATGTATCTACCCCCTATCGACCCTAAACTTCGTCTTATGAAGTCAAGCATGAAGAGAAGTGGTTTTGGGTTTCAAACATGGAAATTTCAAAAACCTCCCAAAATTCAGCTTCATTTTAGAGCGACTAAGAAGGATCGATGCTTACCTTTTCATTTCCATGTTTTAAACTTATTTAAATCTTGGTCAAACCTAGCTAGGATTTGACCAAGATTCAAATGGGCATAAAAATTCAGACAAAAAATCTAAAGAATGAAAAACCAAAGCACATAGCCTTCTTAATTATGTCATATAGTAAACACTCAAGTTGATAAACAAGGTCTAGACATATTCAAACCAGAAAAATCATGTGTATATCTACCCCTAACCCTAAACTCTGTCTTGTGAAGTCAATCTCTAGGATTTGACCAAGATTCAAATGGGCATAAAATAAAAAAACAGAAAAATGAAAAACCAAAGCGCACATAGTCTTCTTATATGTCATATAGTAAGCATTAAAGTTGATAAACAAGGTCTAGACATATTCAAACTAGCTAGACAAATCATGTATCTACCCCCTAACCCCTAAACTCTGTCTTATGACGAAGTCAAGAGCATGAAGATAAGTGGTTTTGGGTTTCAAACATGGAAATTTCAAAAACCTCCCAAAAACTTCATTAATTTTAGGGTGACTAAGAAGGATACAGGCTTCCATTTTCATTTCATGTTCTATACTTGTTTAAATCTTGGTCAAACCTAGGATTTGACCAAGATTCAAATGTGCATCAAAATTCCAAAAAATCAGAAAAATGAAAAACCAAAGCACATAGTTTTCTTATGTCACATACATATATATAGTAAGCATTCAAAAGTTCATAAACAAGGTCTAGACATATTCAAACCAGACAAATCATGTACCTCCTAACCCTAAACTTTGTCTTAATTATATATGAAGTCAAGCATGAAGCAGAGAAGTGTGGTTTTGGGTTTCAAACATGGAAATTTCAAAAACCTCCCAATAAGCTTCATTTTAATTAGACTGGCTGGTTAATTAAGAAGGATCCATGATTAATTACCTTTTCATTGTCATGTTTTAAACTTGTTTAAATCTTGGTCGAACCTAGGATTTGACCAAGATTCAAATGGGCATAAAAATTCAGAAAAAAATCGAAAGAATGAAAAACCAAAGCACATAGCCTTCTTATGTCATATAGTAAGCATTCAAGTTGATAAACATGGTCTAGACATATTCAAACCAGAAAAATCATGTATCTACCCCTAACCCTAAACTCTGTCTTATGAAGTCAAGCATGAAAAGAAGTACGGTGGTTTTGGGTTTCAAACATGGTAAATTCAAGAACCTCCCAAAAGCTTCATTTTAGAGTTACTAAGAGAAAGATCCAGACTTAATTACCTTATCATTTTCACATGTTAAACTTGTATAAATCTTGCTCAACAAACCTAGGATCTTACCAAGATTCTCAAATGGGCATAAAAATCAAAAAATGAAATACCAATGCACATAGTCCTCTTAATGTCATATAGCTAGTAAGCATTCAAGTTGATAAACAAGGTCTAGACATATTCAAACAAGACAAATCATGTATCTACCCCTATCGACCCTAAACTTCGTCTTATGAAGTCAAGCATGAAGAGAAGTGGTTTTGGGTTTCAAACATGGAAATTTCAAAAACCTCCCAAAATTCAGCTTCATTTTAGAGCGACTAAGAAGGATCGATGCTTACCTTTTCATTTCCATGTTTTAAACTTGTTTAAATCTTGGTCAAATCTAGGATTTGACCAAGACTCAAATGGGCATAAAATAAAAAAACCGAAAAATGAAAAACCAAAGCGCACATAGTCTTCTTATATGTCATATAGTAAGCATTAAAGTTGATAAACAAGGTCTAGACATATTCAAACTAGCTAGACAAATCATGTATCTACCCCCTAACCCCTAAACTCTGTCTTATGACGAAGTCAAGCATGAAGATAAGTGGTTTTAGGTTTCAAACATGGAAATTTCAAGTACGTCCCAAAAGCTTCATATATTTTAGAGTGACTAATTAAGAAGGATCTTGGATTACGTTTTCATTTTCATGCTTGAAACTTGTTTAAATCTTGGTTGAACCTAGGATTTGACCAGAATCAAATGTGCATAAAATTCTTAAAAAATAGAAAAATGAAAAACAAAAGCACATGGTCTTCTTATGTCATATACTCCCTCTGTCTACAAAAAGATGTCTCAACTTTGGACGAAATTGGATGTATCTAGATACTAAAGTGAGTCTAGATACATCCAAATTTTAACAAAGTTAAGGCATCTTTTTATGTCATATAGTAAGCATTCAAGTTGATAAACAAGGTTTAGACATATTCAAACCAGACAAATCATGTATCTACCCCCTAACCCTAAACTCGGTCTTATGAAGTCTAGCATGAGGAGGAGTCGTTTTGGGTTTCAAACGTTTAAGCCAAAAGCCCCATTTCAAATATTTCAAACTTATTCAAATTTGGTTCAAATTTGAAAGACACACAAGTTATAGCACACATAGTGCATACATTCTCACACATACTGCACTAGATGCTAACCCGGCCTATAGTTTGAGGCCATTGGATGAGGTCGAAAAAATCTTGGATTAGAAATGGGGTTGTTCGAACCCCGTAGTTGGATTTTTTGAACCTTGATCTGTAGTACTGGGCAAAACCCTAGTTTAACCTATTTAATTATAGATTCGTAGGTCGATTTTTCTACCTTTTTATTATTACTATGCAGCACATGTGTGTTTGCCCGTCGAGTGAAACTCGGAGGAAGAGGGATCACTCGGAAGGAGAGAAGAAGGGAGAGAATTATGGTGTCTCCCTTTTCGGGTGATGATGTTGACTTTTGTGCAGGGTTTGTCAGTGAGCAGGAGGTGCGAGCGAGCGAGCGAGCGAGCGAGTCGAGCGAGGCCGAGAATGAGAGAGATTTTTTTTTTGTGAGAGGGACGACCGAAGGATCCAGAAGGACCCACAGACTTCCAATACGCATCCTGATGCGTCTTCTCTTGACAAAGAAAATGGCTGGGAGTTTGCGTACCTATTGCACGTGACTTGTGCTCACTGAAGTGTGGGACCTCACGCATGGGCACCACACGTAAGTGACAGACCTGTTGGTGTAAAAACTCGGTTGATTATTATAGTGCATTAGAACAAAGTTTCCTATGGATTCAAGGGTAGGAAATCCAAGTTAACTCATTTACATGACATTATTTTTTCCATGAAGCAAAGTTAACGCACCTATCAATTGGTACATTTTGGAGTGACTAAGAAGGATCCAGGCTTACTTATTCGTTTTCACGTGTAAAACTTGTCTAAATCTAGGTCAAACAAAATTGGCAGAAAATTCAAAAAAAACAGAAAAATGAAAAACCAAAGCACATAGTCTTCTTATGTCATGTAGTAAGCATTAAAGTTGATAAACAAGGTCTAGACATATTCAAACCATACTAATCATGTATCTACCCGCTAACCCCTAAACTATGTCTTAAGAAGTCAAGAATGAAGAGAAGTGGTTTTGGGTTTCAAACATGGACATTTCAAAAACCTCCCAAAACTTCATTTTAGGGTGAGTAAGAAGGATACAGGCTTCCCTTTTCATTTTCATGTTCTATACTTGTTTAAATCTTGGTCAAACCTAGGATTTGACCAAGATTCAAATGGGCACAAAAAATAAAAAAAGCACAT
Source organism: Lolium multiflorum (assembly GCA_030979885.1). NCBI lineage: Eukaryota > Viridiplantae > Streptophyta > Magnoliopsida > Poales > Poaceae > Lolium > Lolium multiflorum. The sequence continues at coordinate 130,795,265 of CM061747.1, read as the reverse complement.
AGTGTTCTTATGTCATATCGTAAGCATTCAAGTTGATAAACAAGGTCTAGATATATCCAAATTAACCAGACAAATCATGTATCTACCCCCTATCGACCCTAAACTTCGTCTTATGAAGTCAAGCATGAAGAGAAGTGGTTTTGGGTTTCAAACATGGAAATTTCAAAAACCTCCCAAAATTCAGCTTCATTTTAGAGCGACTAAGAAGGATCGATGCTTTTACCTTTTCATTTCCATGTTTTAAACTTATTTAAATCTTGGTCAAACCTAGGATTTGACCAAGATTCAAATGGGCATAAAAATTCAGACAAAAAATCTAAAGAATGAAAAACCAAAGCACATAGCCTTCTTAATTATGTCATATAGTAAACACTCAAGTTGATAAACAAGGTCTAGACATATTCAAACCAGAAAAATCATGTGTATATCTACCCCTAACCCTAAACTCTGTATTATGAAGTCAATCTCTAGGATTTGACCAAGATTCAAATGGGCATAAAATAAAAAAACAGAAAAATGAAAAACCAAAGCGCACATAGTCTTCTTATATGTCATATAGTAAGCATTAAAGTTGATAAACAAGGTCTGGACATATTCAAACTAGCTAGACAAATCATGTATCTACCCCCTAACCCCTAAACTCTGTCTTATGACGAAGTCAAGCATGAAGATAAGTGGTTTTGGGTTTCAAACATGGAAATTTCAAAAACCTCCCAAAAACTTCATTAATTTTAGGGTGACTAAGAAGGATACAGGCTTCCATTTTCATTTCCATGTTCTATACTTGTTTAAATCTTGGTCAAACCTAGGATTTGACCAAGATTCAAATGTGCATCAAAATTCCAAAAAAATCAGAAAAATGAAAAACCAAAGCACATAGTTTTCTTATGTCACATACATATATATAGTAAGCATTCAAAAGTTCATAAACAAGGTGTAGACATATTCAAACCAGACAAATCATGTACCTCCTAACCCTAAACTTTGTCTTAATTATATATGAAGTCAAGCATGAAGCAGAGAAGTGTGGTTTTGGGTTTCAAACATGGAAATTTCAAAAACCTCCCAAAAAGCTTCATTTTAATTAGACTGGCTGGTTAATTAAGAAGGATCCATGATTAATTACCTTTTCATTGTCATGTTTTAAACTTGTTTAAATCTTGGTCGAACCTAGGATTTGACCAAGATTCAAATGGGCATAAAAATTCAGAAAAAAATCGAAAGAATGAAAGACCAAAGCACATAGCCTTCTTATGTCATATAGTAAGCATTCAAGTTGATAAACATGGTCTAGACATATTCAAACAGAAAAATCATGTATCTACCCCTAACCCTAAACTCTGTCTTATGAAGTCAAGCATGAAAAGAAGTACGGTGGTTTTGGGTTTCAAACATGGTAAATTCAAGAACCTCCCAAAAGCTTCATTTTAGAGTTACTAAGAGAAAGATCCAGACTTAATTACCTTATCATTTTCACATGTTAAACTTGTATAAATCTTGCTCAACAAACCTAGGATTTTACCAAGATTCTCAAATGGGCATAAAAATCGAAAAATGAAATACCAATGCACATAGTCCTCTTATGTCATATAGCTAGTAAGCATTCAAGTTGATAAACAAGGTCTAGACATATTCAAACAAGACAAATCATGTATCTACCCCTATCGACCCTAAACTTCGTCTTATGAAGTCAAGCATGAAGAGAAGTGGTTTTGGGTTTCAAAAAGATCCAGACTTAATTACCTTATCATTTTCACATGTTAAACTTGTTTAAATCTTGCTCAACAAACCTAGGATTTTACCAAGATTCTCAAATGGGCATAAAAATCAAAAAATGAAATACCAATGCACATAGTCCTCTTATGTCATATAGCTAGTAAGCATTCAAGTTGATAAACAAGGTCTAGACATATTCAAACAAGACAAATCATGTATCTACCCCCTATCGACCCTAAACTTCGTCTTATGAAGTCAAGCATGAAGAGAAGTGGTTTTGGGTTTCAAACATGGAAATTTCAAAAACCTCCCAAAATTCAGCTTCATTTTAGAGCGACTAAGAAGGATCGATGCTTACCTTTTCATTTCCATGTTTTAAACTTGTTTAAATCTTGGTCAAATCTAGGATTTGACCAAGATTCAAATGGGCATAAAATAAAAAAACCGAAAAATGAAAAACCAAAGCGCACATAGTCTTCTTATATGTCATATAGTAAGCATTGAAGTTGATAAACAAGGTCTAGACATATTCAAACTAGCTAGACAAATCATGTATCTACCCCCTAAAACCCCTAAACTCTGTCTTATGACGAAGTCAAGCATGAAGATAAGTGGTTTTAGGTTTCAAACATGCATGGAAATTTCAAAAACCTTCCAAAAACTTCATTTTAGGGTGACTAATTTAGAAGGATACATGCTTCCCTTTTCATTTTCATGTTCTATATATACTTGTTTAAATCTTGGTCAAACCTAGCTAGGATTTGACCAAGATTCAAATGTGCATCAAAATTCCAAAAAATATCAGAAAAATGAAAAACCAAAGCACATAGTTTTCTTATGTCATATAGTAGCATTAAAGTTGATAAACAAGGTCTAGACATATTCAAACAAGAAAAATCATGTATCTACTCCCTAACCCTAAACTTTGTCTTATGTAGTCAAGCATGAAGAGAAGTGGTTTTGGGTTTCAAATATGGAAATTTCAAAAACCTACCAAAAGCTTCATTTTAGAGTGACTAAGAATGATCAATGCTTACCTTTTCATTTTCATATTTTAAACTTGTTAAAATCATTGTCAAACCAGGATTTGACCAAGATTTAAATGGGCATAAAATTAAAAAAATCAGAAAAATGAAAAACAAAAGCACATAGTCTTCTTATGTCACATATATATATAGTAAGAGCATTCAAAAGTTGACAAACAAGGTCTATACATATTCAAATAAGACAAATCATGTATCTACCCCTAACCCTAAACTCTGTCTTATGAAGTCAAGCATGAAGAGAAGTGGTTTTTGGTTTCAAACATGGAAATTTACAAAACCTCCCAAAAGCTTCATTTTAGAGTGACTAAGAAGGATCCAGGCTTACCTTTTCATTTTCATGTTTTAAACTTGTTTAAATCTTGGTCAAACCTAGGATTTGACCAATATTAAAATGGGCATAAAATAAAAAATAAAAAACCAAAGCACATAGTCTTCTTATGTCATATAGTAAGCATTCAAGTTCATAAACAAGGTCTAGACATATTCAAACCAGACAAATCATGTATCTACCCCCTATCGACCCTAAACTTCGTCTTATGAAGTCAAGCATGAAGAGAAGTGGTTTTGGGTTTCAAACATGGAAATTTCAAAAAACCAAAAGCTTCATTTTAGAGCGAGTAAGAAGGATCGATGCTTATCTTTTCATTTTCATGTTTTAAACTTATTTAAATCTTGGTCAAACCTAGGATTTGACCAAGATTCAAATGGGCATAAAAATTCAAAAATATAATTAAAGAATGAAAAACCAAAGCACGTACATAGCCTTCTTAATTATGTCATATAGTAAACATTCAAGTTGATAAACAAGGTCTAGACATATTCAAACCAGAAAAATCGTGTATCTACCCCTAACCCTAATTAAACTCTGTCTTATGAAGTCAAGCATGAAGAAAAGTGGTTTTGAGTTTCAAGCATGCATGGAAATTTCGAGAACCTCCCAAAATAAAGCTTCATTTTAGAGTGACTACGAAGGATCCATGCTTACACCTTTTCATTTTCAAGTTTTAAACTTGTTTAAAACCTCGTCAAACCTGGGATTTGACCAAGATTCAAATGGGCATAAAATTCAAAAAAATAGATAAATGAAAAACCATAGCACATAGTCTTCTTATGTCATATAGTAAGCATTCAAGTGGATAAACAAGCTCTAGACATACTGAAACCAGACAAATCATGTATCTACCCCTATCCCTAAACTATGTCTTATGAAGTCTAGCATGAAAAGAAGTGGTTTTGGGTTTCAAACATGGAAATTTCAAAAACCTCCCAAAAGCTTCATTTTGGATTGACTAAGGAGGATCCAGGCTTACTTTTTCATTTTCATATTTTAAACTTGTTTAAATCTAGGTCAAACCTAGGATTTGACCAAGATTCAAATGGACATAAAAAATCAACAGTTTACAACAGCACACAAAATAAACATGAAATTACATCTAAATCCCTAACTTTTACATGGAGGACCCCAGGCTGAAAGCAAGAAATGCGATCGGGTCTTGAATCTTGATGCGTCTTCTCTTGACAAAGAAGATTGCTGGGAGTTTGCGTACGTACATCACGTCACTTGTGCTCACTGAAGTGTGGGACATGACGCATGCATGGGCAACACACGTAAGTGACATGGATTCAAGGGTAGGGAAGCCAAGAGAAAAAAACGAGAATTTGGACAAAAATAACCCAATCTTGCTAGTATGTCGAAAGTTTGTTTTTCCCAATCTTTTCGACTTTGGGTTATTTCTGTCTATTTTGCCGAAAAAACGAGGACAGAGACTGGAAACGGTGATGCATCTAGCTTCAGAGTACGTCAGATTAAGACTTCATGAGCAACACTAGTCTGACGTAAGTACAGTGTATACAGACAAGACAGGGACTAGACATTGCTACCCACGTCCCTCTGCGCCCCTTCAAAGAAATCATACTCCGTACTAGAATCTCGAAACGTAGGAATTAGTCTGACACGATTTCTGATTGTTTAATTCATAGGATTGCAATTTTCAGAATTCATTGACAATACATTTTTATACAAAAACAAAAAATCCTTCATTGTGTAACCGTATGTTACTACTAGTATTTCTTTTGGTTTTCACACGCAATCAAATGTTATTGGATCCAAATACCGTTGTTTCTCAATCCTATATATTTGGAGATGATCATCACTCTCTAATCATACAATTTTCATATTCCCGCACTTTGAAAATCTTGCGAATAATCAAAGCAGCCAAAATCTATGGTGTGTATTGTATATGTTTATGCCATGCTTAGTTTCATCGAATATTGTTTGGTTGCATCGCGGGGAAACCGCGTGAATTTAGATTAATTGTTGCATGTTTGTTTGTGGTGTGACCAACTGCTTTTGCAACGAAACAACCCCCCCCCACCATGTACGCATTGTTTGGGTCGCATGCATGATGTGTACAAAATGTTAAAATAGAAATAATGTAGGAATTGAATATGATTGCATGTTGAATTAATCCTATATGAGAGAAATCACACAAATTTGAATTGCATGTTCTTTGGTTGTAGTGCTACACAAAAAACACGTGAATTAGTATGAATTATCATGTATTCAAGAATCAAAGGAGCCACTGAGATTTGAATCCCACAAAATTTCTATGAATTTTCTTCGAACCAAACAAGCCCAACAAGATTCCAAAGGAATATAATACAACGAATCAAACAACTTCCGTTGTTGGAATATTTCCTTAGGACATCAATCCAATAGAAACTATATGATCCAGTTTCAGCGACAATCTGGTCGGTGTAGGCTCGAGGAGGCCAATTGTATATATATGTTTGGACCCGGTTGGTTGAGTGATCATGCTCGTGACATCCAGCCTGAAAGGTAAAATTCGGGCAAGGCCAGCGTGACGCCACAATACTTTTGAAATATTCAAAAGCGCGTAATATTTGTGAAATTTTAATAATAGCTACTACTTATGTGAATTTTTTTCGTTCATACGCTTATTGGGGGGTAGGCTAACCCTAATGGCCTCCTCAAGATCCCTACCTCTACCAAGGTTTCCCGAGTTCATCCACCTCGATGGGTTCCTTGCCACTTTCGACCATGTTGTGGGCATCATTTCGGGTTCCCGTACCACGGCCAGTCCTTTTCAGGAGTCCCGAACCCGATGCCATAATATTTGTTTGAAAAAAATTCAAGACCGCACAATATTTGTTGAAATAAATGAATAAGCATTTTTAAATAGCTAAATAAAAGAAGTACGAATTTTGAAAAATTTATTTTTTCTAAAACATTAATTGGAGCATTGACATGTTGAACCCACTTGTCGATTTTGCTATCAACATGACTAACTAGCTGATTAGATAACCAAGTGGTGAAATTTGCAACATATTAGACCACCACATGGTGGAAACTGCAAAAAAAATGTCCAAGTGGTGGTTTGTGCAACATATAGAGCAGTATATGGTAGTACAAGATGAAGAGGCCTCCAAGATGAATGTGCACTGCCGTGGGCCCGTGGTAATATATCATGATGATGGCAAAGGATCTTTTCTCTGCTGAAACTGTCCAGAGCTGATTTGATGAGACAAAATACAGCTCCACGGCGTGCAAGGACAGTATACAGTACATTAGCTTCTTCTCGGGTCACACGCCTTCACGACAGGTGCAGTAGTGCAGCAGAGACCAGAGAGAGAAGGCACGCCCGTAGTACTCGTATTATTGATTTCAATTCAAATTGTTTTTTTTGCCTGCTTCTCCGTCTTCTTCATCTCCATCTTCTCTGGCGACCCCGCCTACACCAGCAGCCCCTGCACCACCGCCGCCATGCCTTTTTCGGATCATCTCGAGCCACCTGTTTGATGGTACTAGTAGGAGTTGTGGACTTTTATCCATATCGCTCTACCAGCTGCCGCTCGCACTGTCCTCCAATACCTCATACCCAAACGCCAGCGTCCCACTCCCACACCCCCACACCCACTTGACCGCATCCTTCCAATGGCGAGATCGATCAATGAGAGTGGCAGTTCTTGGGTGTTTCCTGATGGCCCCCTTGAAGAAATCGCATCCCGATGCGATGTCATCACCGCCGCGAGCCTCGTCGGTTCATGCAAGTTTTATCATGATTCAGCAACACAAAGTGTAGCTCTGCCTGCATCTCAGCCGTTTGGCATGCCCTGTGTTCTTCATACTCACCAAACTGAGGTACCGCCCGCGCACAATCCCTTCTACCGCGTCCACAAGTTCAAGCAGGAGGGTGCGCAGAAGGACAAGCAGCATGATGCAAAAGATCGCAAGGGTACCTTGTGCCAACTGACGCCGCTGGACAGGATCTCTTCCGATGCCGTGATTCCAGATGGTGGTACGGGCATGTGGGCAGGCGCGAATGGAGATTGGATCGCCCTTCTTGGCTTCCCCTGGAATTGGGAGCTTGTCAATGTGTACACTGGTCGCCGGATTCCTCTACCACCAATAAGTGAGTTTAAATCCACCCCGGATAAACTTGTGTTCGAGTCTAATGATCAACATCTTCAACTGCTGAAGATAGCTATTTGCCGAGTTCCAACAGCTGCTTCAAATTATACTAGTTTCTCTGTTCTTGCCATCTTCAACGCGGCAATTGCAGTCCTTCACTGTGCTTCTAGCAGATGGACAGTTCTTGACAACCAGTTCTTAGCGTACGGCTACTCCGATGCAATCATCCACAAGGGTATTGTATTTGCTGTAACTCAGACAGGCGAAGTTTATGCATGGAATCAACTTTCTTGGGGTAATTTTTCTCATCTCATATGATGTGTTTTCGCTATTACCTGCTAGTTTCAGATTTAGCTTTAGCCTTTTTCTTTTTGTTGTGCAGTTTTCGTGTCATGCCTGTACCTTTCCCCCTCTATATTCAATCAAAATCAGCAGCGATATGCCTTTGAGTCAAAATAAAGTACTCCCTCCGATCCAAATCAAATTGACTCAGCTTTGTCTAGCCAGTGCATCTAGCTAGACAAACTTGAGTCAATTAATTTGTGCATATCTAGCTAGACACATCCAGTTGAGTCAATTAATTTGGATCGGAGGCAGTATTTTAGCTACATCATTATTCATGTATGTAATGAACTAATCAAGTTTTGCTGAACTGACTTCAAGCTGTGCTTTCCTTTGCAAGGTCCTTTGTTGATCAGCACGGCACCTATTCCGCCAGAACTTGATGAACAAGGTCGGTACAATCTTGGCTCCTGGTGGTTAGCACGATCTCCTGATGGTTCTAGACTTTTTCTGGTCCATACCTGGGGCGTTACTGACGGGCGGGATTATACTGGACTGGTTCGGATTTTACCTGCTGCTGCTACCTCTGAGGGTCGTCATGGTCGCACTATTCGCGGGTATGGTAAGGGTTTACTTGGCTGCGAGGTGTACAGCATGGACACCAGTCAGTTGATGCCACCGAGGCCATGGAGGAGGATTATTTCCCTTGGATCATATTCTCTCTTCCTTGGAGTGAACTATCCGATTATCATTCCAGTAGAAGACGGGGCAGAACATGACCGTCCAAATATGGCGAGAAGCAACTCTGTTTACACATCGCACCATGCAGTAGGCCTTGCATATCCTCCTTCTCCAGAAATTTGCCGCTTCAGTTTGAATTCTGAAGACTGTACTGTTGGTTTCCAAACCAACATTAGATGGACATGGCGGCAGGTTCCGTTGTGGCTCATCCCAAGCTTCGCCAACGCCCGGCAATGGAACCTGCCTTCGCGTCACAGGTCCAGAAAGAAGGGCTGATGTACTTTATGTAATACTCGTGTTGTAATGCAAGATTTGTATCTGTTGAACTATTTCATTTGCATGTTTATCTCTACCTAGGCTACTCCCTTTCCGTAGTTGTGTTGTACTATCTGTTGAACTATTTCCTTTGCATGTTATCTCTACCTAGGCTACTCCTCCGTAGTTGTTAAATTGATGTAATGCTCCTACAATGCACGCTACACTGGGCGTGTGGCCTGTAATGTTATCAAACACCTTTTGTACTCGTTCTAGTAAGCATTTCACACTATAGCTCACATAATTAAAGTACTCCTACAACGTATTAGTTGAAAGATATCTCTCATAAGTAAGTACCCCTCTTTGAGCTTATGCGAAACATAAATGACTATTTTAGAAATATATACTCTCGACACAAGATTATATTAAAAACAATGGTACATAGTTCTATTAGAAAAAGAAAGTGTGAATAGTAGAATGATGGAGAAGTGTTTTTTGAGGTCTGTGCATAGCTAGTGTTCATGGTGCAAAAGCACTTAGACTAGTCACAATGGGAAGTATACTAGTCTATGATACAACACCTTCAATGCATAGTATCATGAATTAGTATCATGCAATGTTGCGAAAAACCAATTATTCATTTCTTTCCAAATAGACTAGCTTTGCGAGGATGACAAAACATTTCTTTATTGCCCTCTCGTATGAATCTCCTCCATACATCACCTCTCATACCGATTGAAAGCCATTCCAAATCGTTGGTTCAAGACCATGAATACCAAGCCAATTTTGTTAGCTAGTTGGACCACCCTCGGATTGAGAACCAACGGTTGAAAGAAAGGTGGGCGCCAACTCATATTTTTTTCTCGAGAGTCCGACACTTGATGTTGATTGCAAAGTTCACAAAGGCCAAAATTTTGACATCCTCTTTGTGCAAGTCTTGCCACCATCCAAACTCGGTTTTGAAGTACCAACCAAGAAAAAAAAGCTTGCACTTTGGAGGACCCCATGGACCATGAAAATTTTGAAAAACTTCCAGTAAATCATGCATATTTCGATTTATATTTTGGTGAAGTTTCATTCGATTTGAATCATAGGTTTGTGAGCAAATATATATTTAGTTTAAACTAGTGCTCGAGTACGTAAGAATCTATTTAATCACAAGCTAGTCATCCGAATGGGATGAAATATTCATAGATTTTAAAACAAGGAATCTACATATTACTGGATTTTTTTTCAAAATTTTCTGAATAGTTTTTCTTTTTTAGCTTCGAAATAAGAGATAGTTTGGAACGTTGGATCTCAAATGGATGGTAGATGGTGGGACACAGTCACAATGTATCTTGGAAGCATCAAGTCACTGAAGCTCTGTCCGGTTTCCAAACCAAGCTAGGAAAGGCATTGAAAATGAAGTTCTGCTCTAAAACATTTCTCATTCCATTTTGGTGCTCGCGCGGTTGCATGCTGCCCACGTGTTAAGGTACGTGTCTCTGGCATGTAGAGAACTACGATTATTGGCGAAAAATATATCGAAATGGAAACTGTAAAAAAAAGCCCTCTCTGGTCAACCTGATGTGACGAGACATCACTGCACCAAACGTCGTCGCAAATTTATAGATGGGTGGCGTGCTAGTCTACCAACAGTCAAATCGGCGCCCAGTCGCAGCAGCAGCCTAGAGTACTACCTAGTTTTTGCCCCTTGCATGTCTATCATCTTCTTCTTCACCCCGTTACAAAAAAAAAACTTCTTCACCCTCCCAGAATCACGCGCACGCGCAGGATCTCGATCCCCACCACGCCGATCACTAGTACTACTCCGTATACCTTTCTCTCCTTACCCCGGCCGGCCGCGCGCCGCATCGTTCCTTCCATAGCGCTCGCCCTCTCCTCCGAAAACCCCAAGCGCAGTTGCATCCGCCATCCACCTAAATCCATCTTCACGTGATGGATTATTCTAGGCTTTGCCGGGGCGGCGGGGACGGCCACTTGGAGGCTCTCACCGGCGACAACATCGACCTCATCGCTGCGCATCTGGACGTTACCTACACCGTCCGACTTGCCGCATGTTCCAGGGAGCTCTACGACATGATCAGCAAGGATGAAGGTAAGATGCACCATTGGGATGAACCCTGCCTGCTGATGCCTCCGCCTGCTTATTGGTTCGATGAACACTGGGACGTGGCGAGAGCATCTCGTCTGCATGATACCGTGTACGACCTGGTGCCCCTCGACCATCCTCGCCGTTCTGTCGCCCTGCCGTTCATGCACGACAGAAAATGGCTTGGCGCGAACGGCGACTGGATCGCCGCCGCCGATCATCATGAGTGGTGCCTCGTGAACGTCTACACCGAGCGACATATCCCCCTTCCATCCCTACCTGATTCGAAGATTCGTCATAGTATTGTTTCATCTCGACCTGCATACTCTTTTAACTGGCGTCCAGAAATTTATTTGTTGAAGATTGTAATCTGCCAAGTGCCCACAAAAGGTGGGAGGTACGCAGATTACAAGCTCATCGCCTTGTTCGACAAAACGATTTTCTACCTTGAAGGGGGTGGCGACTGGAGAATGCTGGAGGCCCTTACACCTGCACCTGATTATCCAAATTACTGTGATGCCATTGAACTCCGTGGCCACGTTTTTGCGGTGGACGAAACTGACGGCTCCACGTACTTCTGGGACACCGCAAATGGTATTTTTTCAGTCCTTATGTTGCATTGCATGATACACTGCCTTAACCAATGAAGTTATTCATGAACTACCTTGTTTATATTTTACCTTTCTTATATGACTTAATGATCACACCCCCTTTTGCTGAATATGAATGAACCGTTGCTTGCAATGAATTAGTAGTACTAATTAGTCACCAACAAACATAGTATGCTCAGTATGTGATTGCATTCCTGAATTAGTAACTCTACGCCACTGCAGAATATGGGTGTAATTAACCAGTATCTCAAAAGATAACGTGGCACTATGAAGGCACCCTTTTTGATAACCTTTTACACCCATTGTTTCATATATAACTAATTGATTTTGCCTCCAAAAGGAGGACGGGAGACCCCCGCCATCTGCATCAGAGAGATGCATAAGGACTTTCATAAGTATATGACTTAACGATCACATCCTTTATCTGAATATGAATGAACCGTTGCTTGCAATGAATTAGTACTAGTCAGTCATCAGCAAACATAGTATACTCCGTATGTGAATGCATTCCTGAATTAGTAACTCTATGCAACTGCAGAATATGGATGTAATTAACAAGTATCTCAAATGTTAACGTAGAAACAGAAAAATAGAAGAAAATCGTTTGTAATTACATGCGTAGCTTATATTTTCTAGAGATCGGGGAAAAAGCCTTGATTGGATGTACCTACATGCAGATCAAACAGTTCTTTGTTTATATCGGTGAACAATCTGCAGAATGGTATAATTAATTTTGTTTTTGATACATTTTTTCTCCCATTTTCTTGAATAGATTTCAGTTTCCCACAATTATCTTTCATTAGTGATTGTGACGTCCCCTCATTCAAAATAACTCAGGTTATCTTTTTCCTAATTCAGTGATATTTAAGTTTGAGTAAGTTTACGATTAATATCTACAACCTCATATATATATAAGATTTAGCACCTGCAGGCCTAACAAAGTTAGCTGCCTCTAGTCCCCTGTATAGTTCTTTCTTTTTGCTTTCTCAGTTTTTCGTAGCCTTGCTACAACCCTGTATGCTCTAATATATAATGATGCACGACTAGGCATGTGTTCGAGAAAAGAAAATCTAAATATCTTTTGTAATATATGAACCTATATTGATGTTTTAGATGTTGGTAGTATAATTTTCGATAGACTTGAACAGACTTAAATCAGTTTAACTTAGCACAACCATATAGCGTACCTTTTTTAGAACGCGAAAATGAGGTAAACAAATACCATGTGTACCCTTTACTATCAATAGTAGAGAAGAGATTATGAACCTTCAACTCTAAAATGCAAATTCTTCTACTGAATGGATAGCTGCATCTGATACCTATTTTGCAAATGTTACCAGACTTGGGGTTAGCTATAAAGAGCATTTCTTTCTTGTCAAGCTTCATGCACTACCAACACAACCAAAAGTCCGAACTGATCGCAAGGGCGGCAATCCACTTATACAATTCAACACCCCCCGTCACGTGTGATGGGAGACAAGTCAACATGTGGAAAGACTCAGAGGTATAGCTCAAGAGGCATATAAGTGGACTCCGAGGGGGCAACAACAATTTTAGGATAAATTGCGAAAGCCAGGACTCGAACTCGAGACCCTGGCTCTGACACCATGTCAAGCTTCATGGACTAGCCAACGCAACCAAAAGTCCGAACTGATGGAAAGGTCTAGGCAATCCACTTATACAGTTAAACATTTCTTACCCTTCGGGTGGTCACAGGGAAGCTCTCTAATAGATCACTTAAGACAAAGGGAATTAACTACAGCACAGAATATAACTTAAGATGATATATATTTGTCAAAATTTGAATGTATCTATATGCTTTCACTGTCTAGATACATCTGAATTTGGACAAATCTCAGACACTTTCGGTGGGACAGAGGTAGTATATAACTGTGTATACACTAACTAGTGTCTAGTTTTGGCGAAGTTTAGACTAGTTTCGTGGGATGGATGCAGTATAACTGATATATTGGACACTTGATTTGAACACATGAATGACCAATGTCCTTAGCTTACATAGTCGTATTTATACTGTGAGCATGAACGATGAACAATGCTGCTGTTTGAATATGGTTGCCAGTAACACCCTATTCGTCTCCATTTCTAATATTGCAGAAAACCCGATGCTCCCGTTTGTAATCCCGCCACCGGTGGTGGATGATCAGCAGTACGCGTGGTTCCTCGCTCCATCTGCTGATGGCAAGCGATTGATGATCATCCTTACAGTAAACAAGATTGGGATTGCCAATGCTGAAGTACCTCCTGACATTCCCTATGCTGCTAATGGGCTTCAGCTACGGCAGTATCCTCCTGTTGCCACCTACGTCTTTGAGCTGGATCCCTTATCTACTGCACGTGCAGGGGACTTTCTTTGGAGGCAGGTTAACAGCCTCAGCGACCACTCTCTGTTCCTCGGACTCAATTACCCAATCATTGCCAACCTGAAGAAGCGTGAATCCAAAGCTCCTGATGGCACATTGGTTCCATTCATGAGGAAAAACTGCGTCTACACAGCATACCGGAATATTCGTTATAATCAATACCCTAAAATTTTGCGCTGCAACCTCCAGCCAGATGAAGGTGAGACTGTGGGAGTTATCAGCCTTCCCAAGGATGGTTGGGATAGTGTCCGACAAGCGGCTATGTGGTTTAAGCCTGCTTTAAACATTGCCCGTTCGGTGTTACCTTTAAAAAAACAGTGACACTTTTTTATTATGCTTGAAGTGTTGAGAAGTAGTACACTGTTTTTAGTATGTACTAGTTTGAATCAGTTTATTTGAACACTGCCCTGCTTTTGTATTTCGTGTTGCCTTCATATTATAACCCATGCATGGCTGTTTTAGGATTGACTTTATTTCAGCACTATAATTACAATGTGTGTACGTCCTTTATAATATAGCCACCTCTTGTTGATCATAGTCATGAGAGGACCATTCCTATTTTTTTCGCCGCTAAAGGGTAAAGTACATCCACTGGCACGGGGGTGTGTTCGGTTCCACCCCATCCCCAAACCGAACATGCATCAACTACGAGCAAGGAAGTAGATGTGCGACCTAGGTGACTGTGCGGACCCCACATGTGAACCAAAGAAAAAAACATGTCAATACGGAACTGATGTACATACGACAACTCCTATATGATATGCGTATGTACGATTGAGCATCTGGAGGTGTGCTGCCACCTGCTTCCTCACACGAAGGGTTGGATCTTGTGTTTCGTACACGGATCGGACTGAAATTGTCGTGTGCATAGCAAGGTTCATGTCAATAAGGCTGAGTTTGGCATCTAAGTCTAGGCAACAAATACTTTTGGGTTCCAACGGCCATCTACAAGGTATTTGCTATAGGCCTACTTGCTCCGGCTGTCGAAGCCCAATAACTACAAATGGGCCTTTCTGCTCATGCAATGTTGGCCCTTTTCTAAAGAACCACAGATCCTATGATTGGCAAAAAACAAAAACACGGAGATTCTACATAAAAGTTGTTTGTATTTATTTTGAATTATTGGGTTGCAATTTTTGAAACTGCTCATGGCCAATATGAAAATCCTTGATCGCTCCATACCCACATAGATCACGGTATTTTCAAAAATTCATAAAGTGGATTTGAAATTTAAAACATATCCTAATAATTCCATGATTTATTCTATTAACTTGCAAGATCTTGGAGCGAAAGAGCTTGTATTAGTCTGCGAAAATAATACTGATAAACCTGTCGTTAACAAGAAATGAAGGTTTATCGTTCAGAGAGGATGCCATGTGGGACCCATGAGACAGTAGCGTCCTCAACGTTTCAAAGAAAAAGGCAAGTAGCCCGAAAATAGGGGTAAAAAATAAATCCTACAAAGGAAACATTTATAGTTCATAGAGGCTGACATGTGGGACCGATCTGCCAGCTGCATCCTCATCATTTCGAAGTCGGCAGGGATCAGAAGAAAAAGGCAAATAGCCAGAAATTAGGGGTAAAAAATAAATCCAAAAAGGAAACTTTTATTCTTAATAGAGGATGACATGTGGGACCGACCTGCCAGCAGCGTCCTCATCGTTTCAAAGGCCGCAGGGGATCAAAAGAAAAAGGCAAATAGCCAGAAATTAGGGGTAAAAAATAAATACAACAAAGGAAAGGTTTATTGTTCATAGAGGCTGACATGTGTGGGAGCCAGCGGCGACCTCAATTTCAAAGGCGGCATATGATCGAAAAGAAAAAGGCAAGTTAGCAAAAAATGGGTAAAAAAAATCTAAGAAATGAAACTTTATTGTACAGTAGTGAAAAAAAAGGCAAATAGCCAGAAATTAGGGGTAAAAAATAAATCCAACAAAGGAAAGGTTTGTTGTCCATAGAGGCTGACATGTGGGACCCATGAGCCAGCGGCGACCTCAATTTCAAAGGCGGCATATGATCGAAAAGAAAAAGGCAAGTTAGCAAAAATCAGGGGGTAAAAAAATCTAAGAAAAGAAACTTTATTGTACATAGAGGATGACATGCGGGTCCCATGAGCCAGCACCTTACTCAACGTTTCAGAGGCGGCATGAGATCAAAAGAAAAAGGAAACTGACCAAATATCAGGAGCAAAAAATAATCCAAGAAAAGTAACTTTTATTGTACATAGAGGATGACATATGGGTCCCACTTATACAAGCTCTTTCGCTCCAAGATCTTGCAAGTTGATTGTACATAGAGGATGACATGCGGGCCCCATGTGTCAGCAGCTTAATCAATGTTTCCAAGACGGCAGGGGATCAAAAGAAAAAAGGAAATAGCCAAAAATAAGAGGGTGAAAAAAATACAAGAAAAGAAACTTTTATAGTATAGAGGATGACATGTGGGTCCCATGAGCCAGCAGCTTCCTCAACGTTTCAGAGGCTGCATGAGATCGAAAGAAAAAGGCAAGTGACCAAAAATAAGAGGGAAAAAAATCCAAGAAAAGAGACTTGATTGTACATAGAGGATGACATGCGGGTCCCATCACCAGCAGCTACTCAACGTTTCCAAGGCGCAGGATCAAAAGAAAATGGAAATAGCTAAAGATCAGGGGGTAAAAAAAATCTAAGAAAAGAAACTTTATTGTACATAGAGGATGACATGCGGGTCCCATGAGCCAGCAGGTTCCGCAACATTTTCAAAGGCGGCATGAGATCGAAAGAAAAAGGCAAGTGACCAAAAATCAGAGGGTGAAAAATAATCGAAGAAAAGAAACTTTATTGTACATAGAGGATGACATGCTGTCCCATTTTGCAGCAGAGGTCCCAACGTTTCAAATGCGGCTTGAGATCAAAAGAAAAAGAAAGTAGCCAGAAATTAGGGGATAAAAAAAACTCGAAGAAAAGAAAGTTGATTGTACATAGAGGATGACATGGGACCCACGAGTTAGCAGCTTACTCAACGTTTCCAAGCCAGGGGATCAAAAGAAAAAGGAAATAGCCAAAAATCAGAGAGTGAAAAAAAACCCTAGAAAATAAACTTTTGTAGTACATAGAGGATGACATGCGGGTCCCATGAGCCAGCAGGTTCCTCAACGTTTCAAACGTGGCATGGGATCGAAAGAAAAAGGCAAGTGACCAAATATCAGGAGCCAAAAATAATCCAAGAAAAGAAACTTGATTGTACATAGAGGATGACGCCCATTTTGCAGCAGCGGTCCCAACGTTTCAATTGCGGCTTGAGATCAAAAGAAAAAGAAAGTAGCCAGAAATTAGGGGGTCAAAAAAAACTCCAAGAAAGGAAAGCTTTATCGTTCATACAGGCTGACATGTGGGACCTATGAGCCAGCAGCTTACTCAACGTTTCAAAGGCGGCAGGATCAAAAGAAAAAGGAAATAGCCAAAAATCAGAGGGTGAAAAAAAATCCAAGAAATCAAACTTTTATTGTACATAGAGGATGACATGCGGGTCCCATGAGCCAGCAGATTCCTCAACGTTTCAAACGTGGCATGAGATCGAAAGAAAAAGGAAAGTGACCAAATATCAGAGCCAAAAATAATCCAAGAAAGGAAACTTTATTGTACATAGAGGATGACATACGGGTCCCATTTGCAGCAGCGGTCTCAACGTTTCCAAGGAGGCACAGGACCAAAAGAAAAATGAAGTAGCCAAATCAGGGGGTGAAAAAATCCAAGAAAAGAAAGATTTCAATTGGGCTGCATCTGGACATCCGCCTTCGAACTATCCTTCTGGGCCTTTTGATTCGTACAATTTCAGCCCACTCCAGAACATGGAAGTTCGGATTTTTCTCAAAAAACAGAATGTCCTATGCTTCGCAAAACAAAAACAAGGAGATTCAAGATATAAGTTGTAAAAATAAAGATTTAATTTATCCGTTTGTAATAGCTCAGAGCGAAATACACCGTTTATTGTCTAAAATAATCAAGATATCACATGTTTCTTGTACGGGGAGGCTGACATCGGGACCCATGAGCCAGCAACGTCGTTAATGTTTCAAAGGCAGTGGGTCGAAAATAAAAAAACAAAAAGTCAGTTGGTAAAAAAATCCAAGAAAAGAAAACATTTATCGTTCTGAGAGGATGACATGCGGGACCGATGAGGCAGCAAAGATCCTCAACGTTTCCAAGGCGGCAGGGGATCAAAAGAA
The DNA here is from genome assembly GCA_030979885.1 of Lolium multiflorum. Taxonomy (NCBI): domain Eukaryota; kingdom Viridiplantae; phylum Streptophyta; class Magnoliopsida; order Poales; family Poaceae; genus Lolium; species Lolium multiflorum. Next base: position 130,777,499 of record CM061747.1, on the reverse strand, counting down.
AAAAAGGAAATAGCCAGAAATTAATTAGGGGTCAAAAATAAATCCACCAGAGGAAACTTTTATTGTTCATAGAGGATGACATGTGGGACCGACCTGCCAACAACGTCCTCATCGTTTCAAAGGGGACAGAGGATCAAAAGAAAAAGGCAAATAGCCAGAAATTAGGGGTCAAAAATAACTCCAATAAAGGAAACTTTTATTGTTCGTAGAGGATGACATGCGGGACCCATGAGCCAGCAGCTTACTCAACGTTTCAAAGGCGGCATGAGATCGAAAGAAAAAGGCAAGTGACCAAATATCAGGAGCCAAAAATAATCCAAGATTTATTGTACATAGAGGATGACATGTGGGTCCCATTTTGCAGCAGCGGTCTCAATGTTTGTAATGCGGCTTGAGATCAAAAGAAAAAGAAAGTAGCTAGTAATTAGGGGGTGAAAAAAATCCAAGAAAAGAAAGTTGATGGACATAGAGGATGACATGCGGGTCCCTTGAACCAACAGCTTACTCAACGTTTCAAAGGGGGCAGGGATCAAAAGAAAAAGGCAAGCCAAAAATCAGAGGGTGAAAAAAAATCCAACAAAGGAAACTTTTATAGCACATAGAGGATGGTCCCATGAGCCAGCAGGTACCTCAACGTTTCAAACGTGGCATGCGATCGAAAGAAAAAGGCAAGTGACCAAATATGAGGTGCCAAAAAACTCCAAGAAAAGAAAGTTGATTGCTCATAGAGGATGACATGCGGGTCCCATTTAGCTGCAGCGGTCTCACCGTTTGAGAGGCGGCAGGGGATCGAAAGAAAAAGTCAAGTGACCAAATATGAGGTGCCAAAAATAATCCAAAAAAAAGAAAGTTTTATAGTACATAGAGGATGACATGTGGGTCCCAGCAGCAGCGGTATCACTGTTTGAGAGGCAGCAGGGGATCGAAAGAAAAAGTCAAGTTACCAAATATGAGGTGCCAAAAAAATCCAAGAAAAGAAAGTTTTATAGTACATAGAGGATGACATGCGGGTCCCATTTAGCAGCAGCGGTATCACCGTTTGAGAGGCAGCAGGGGATCGAAAGAAAAAGTCAAGTGACCAAATATGAGGTGCCAAAAAAATCCAAGAAAAGAAAGTTTTATAGTACATAGAGGATGACATGCGGGTCCCATTTAGCAGCAGCGGTATCACCGTTTGAGAGGCGGCAGATCGAAAGAAAAGGTAAGTGACCAAATATGAGGTGCCAAAAAAAATCCAAGAAAAGAAAGTTTTATAGTACATAGAGGATGACATGCGGGTCCCATTTAGCAGCAGCGGTATCACCGTTTGAGAGGCGGCAGGGATCGAAAGAAAAAGGTAAGTGACCAAATATGAGGTGCCAAAAATAATTCAGAAAAGAAAGTTTTATAGTACATAGAGGATGACATGCGGGTCCCAGTTAGCAGCAGCGGTATCACCGTTTGAGAGGCGGCAGGGGATCGAAAGAAAAGGCAAGTGACCAAATTTGAGGTGCCAAAAAAACTCCAAGAAAAGAAAGTTGATTGCACATAGAGGATGACATGCGGGTCCCATTTAGCAGCAGTCTCAACGTTTCCAAGGCGGCAAGGGATCAAAAGAAAAAGGAAGTAGCCAGAAAATCAAAAAAAATCCAAGAATAGAAAGAATTTTGGTTCATAGAGGATGACATGCGGGACCCATAATCCTGCATCGTAAACGGCTCGATCGGAGAACGTTGAACGAGATGGCGCGATCTAGAAAAAACAATGCCGAGAGGCTGCCATCCTGGGCCCTACATCCCCTCGGCGGTGCGGATTTGCGTTGACTCGGCCGGCGAACCCGAGATTTCGAGATGCACCACGTCCCGGGCCACCATACGCCACGTTTTGGCCGCTCGGGCTAGGTGGCCTCAAAAACGAGAAAAAAAAAGTTTTGACATGCACCACGGAGGGACCAAAATCGTCGGCCATGGTACACCAGCAACCACGGCGCGACTTCAACTTCGTCGGCCATGGCAACTTTTCTTGTAGTGAGAGATAGCCTCAAACACCTCCTCTTCTGTAAAAGGAGATGTGAGAATGGTTTTCTCCGTTTCAGAAAGCTGAGTAATATCATGAGTGACTTGTTCTCTCATGGTGAAGAAATTCATTTCAGGAGCTCCAAAAAGCTTCTTATAATACTCAGTTATGAATACTTTCAGATTTTGTTGACCCACAATGGTCCCCTCATCTTGCTTAAGTTGGAAAATCTTTTTTTTTCCTATGTTTACCATTCGCAATAAGGTGGAAATATTGGGTATTATTACCTCCTTCTTGAATATGCTTAACTTTTGCGCGTTGAGCCCATTTGGTCTCTTCATCACGCCGAAGCTTAGCAATGGCAAAATCAGCCTCCCTTTTCTGAGCCCTCTCGGCTGCACTTAGGGGAATTGTTTCTGCTTTTAAATCAAGCTCATCTATAAGAAGAGAAAGCCTTTCTTTCTCTTTCCTATAAACCCCACTAAGGTTCTTAGCCCAACCCCGTAAAAATTGTCTAAGATGTCTAACCTTATGTTGCCATATTTCGACAGGTGATGAGCCTAAAAGAACAGAATTCCATTCATGAAACACCATTTCATAAAAACCATCTTGCCGCATCCAAGATAGCTTAAATAAAAAAGTGTTTTTGTTGCCCATATGAGCCGCCTCACCAGAATCGATAAAGTGGGGAGTATGATCCGAGCCAGTACGTGTGAGTGCCCGTACCGTGACCAAAGGGAACTTCTGTTCCCACTCCACATTAGTTAGAACTCGGTCTAACTTTTCGTAGGTGGGTATTTCCCGCCTGCTTGCCCAAGTGAATTGTCTACCAGACATAATGATCTCTCTTAGATCAAGTGTCTCAATGATCGCATTGAAAATAAACGGCCACCTCACATTAAAACGATCATTATTTTTCTCCTCTTGTCTCCTAATAATATTAAAATCCCCTCCCACCAACAAAGGGAGGTTGTCAAATTCACAAATTCTAACTAATTCTGCAAGAAAATCTGGTTTTAGTTCATCTTGGGCTGCCCCATACACCCCAACAAGAATCTACTCAAAACCATCAGCTTTATTTTTGATGAACATTTTAACACATAAATCACCTGTATCCACTCTTTGGATCAAAGTAGTTTCCATATTGATGCCCACCAAAATACCCCCAGACCTTCCCCTTGGTGGTAGACAATACCACATGTAGTCTATTCCCCCTAGAAAGGTGCTTAAGGAAGGTGCAGAAAAATTATCTCTCCCAATTTCTAACAAAACTATGAAATCTAATTTGTGCTCCCTTACTGACTCATGGATAAAACAAATTTTAGCAAGATCCGCTAGACCCTCGCAATTCCACCAAATTCCTCTCATATATCCAGATTCTTAAGTTTCTTAATCCTAGAACTTCGTCGAATCAAACGAGAAGACTTAACCTTATTTTTATTACGCCACTTGATAAGTGGAACATGCATTAGATCCTCATGATCATCATTGTCAGCATCTACCAAATCCTCGGACAAGTTAGATGCTTTTGAAAGAACTAAGCTAGACGAATCCTCCCCAAGGTTTGTAGATTTATTAAGAAAAAATAAATTTCATTGCACTTCTAAATTTTTTTAGAGATTTAATGGAATTTAAGACCTGATCTGAGGACTGTCCTAATGAGATTCCTAAGACACTAGCCCTATGTTCTATCTCACTATCTGGAAGATCAAAAAAAATTAACTTCTTAATGCAATTCGTACCTTGAGTGGAAGAAGGAGTCCGCCGTGCAGCAAGCTCCATTGCCCGCTCCATCTGCAGCGCGTCCGCATTAGGCTACGCTTGAATCCTTGAGCTCGATCGCAGGGACAGCTTGGAGTGGTCCTTGATGCCTCCGAACGCCACCACATCCTCGTACGACGGCGACCCGCGGCGAGCCGGAGTAGAGGGTGGTCGCGGTGAAGCCCCGCCCGCGTGTGGAGACCCTCCTGATCTCGACGCATGCGGCTGATGGCGCGGTGTAGAAACAGCAAAACCCTCCAGCTTGTGCTCAGCAACACATACCACCGCCTCTGGAACTGTAGCCAGAACAGTGGAAGCAACGCCGCCGCTTCGAGGCCATCCTCCTTGTCATGCATAGACAGATCAGCCGCAGCAAAAGTAGGAGTATGCAGCGGTATAGTCGCAGCAACATGCGATAATGGTGCCCCTGTACCGACCCCTGCCCCTCCTGGGCTGTTCTCAATCGACGAAAGGATTACTGCATGTTCAGTTTCAGTTTTTTGAGCAGCCGACACCGAGGCAGCATATTGCGCCTTAGCCTCTGCCATCTTCCGCTTGAGAGTTGGAGAGAAAATGACCCCCGGAGTGAACCATTTTGCAGTTTGCACCATATTTGAAGGAGCCGAACCCGCAAGACCTCTAGGCGTGGCCTCGGCATTAGTAGCTCCCTTAGCTAAATTCGGTCGTCCCCCTTGACCTTCTCCCAAGCCACCCAAACTACCATTACCACCATTGGTATCATCGTCATGAGCATAAGCATCATGCATAATTGCATCAGCTTGAATCATGGCTGCATTTTCCACCTCAAACAGAAGATCAAAAAAGCCATCTTTGATGAACACCGATTTGAGCGCAGGTATTTTGGTGTAGTCCATGCAACCAATGCGAACCCTGGCAATACCATGCTGTCTAGTGAAAGGCATATCCACCTTGAAAGTTTTTCCAAACAGAGTGCCAAGAGCCCAAACAGCCAAGTAATCTCCTCTATGTCGAGGAGGAATCCCTGCAACTCTTATCGACACCTCCGGCAGACGCACATTAGGATCAACCCTTGCTCCCCAACTGTCTACGGTCATAGTGCACCCAGTATTTGGAACAGCAAGCCCCAAAGACCTTGAGCCTCTCTAACTCAGCCTTGTTAGGGAACGTTGCACGAAACAAGTTATCTTCGGTAGGAAATACATCCCAATGATAATTTTCCACCGAAACCAAACACTGCAACTGTGAAACAATCTGTTGCGCAGTAAGAACCCCTCCTTCAATGGAGATCCTACCTGTGCGTGAATTCTCCATCTTTGGCTTATAAGAAGCAGTACAAGGCATCTCAAAGAAACAGAGCTCATCATCAGCTATACCATGCATAATCATCTGTGGTTTTGGAGCATTGTGCAAGGGACAATCAGCATTAGCATGTCCAGCCCGCTCACAGAAATCACACAACACTTGTACACATCCATAGAATATATGACATGTCAGACCACACCGATTACACTTGATCTTATCGGGGTTTTTACCTTTCTTCTGGTTGACAGCAGCATTAAGATCAACCACCATTTGGGGCAAAAACTGGTTTACGGGTATATCCCCGCCTTGGTTCACAACCTGAGCAGCCCCCTGTGGAGGCACAGCCGGCATCTGCGCCACCACACTATTACCGCCGTTGTCGGCCGCATGTACTGGCGCAACCTGAGGTTGGCCTATGTGTTGAGCAGATTGCTGTGCTCCTTGATGCTGCGGCCCTACAGCACGCGGAGCCGCATTGCCCCGTCCATGGCCACGTCCACGCAGCATGCCATCCCGGCCAAGGCCTTGGTCGTCATTCCGCCTGCGGCGTCCAGCACCACCCCGACCTGCTCCTTCAAAGCCAGCGCCAGCGTTGAAACCAACAGGCTGCATAGGTGGATTTCCGAACAGTAGGAAACCGGGAAAATACCCGATGAAGCCTTGCCCGCCCGGCATAGCACCGCCAGGGTACACCGGCGCGCCGCCTTGAAAGCCTGGCATCCAAGGCTGGAACCGCAGCCTGGAAACCAGGGTTGAAGAAAGGCCCCGCCATCGCGCCGAGACCGCCAGTCGTCCCGCTTGGACCGCCTTGAACAAAGGATGTGAACTGCAGCACAACATTGCCGTTTTCCACACCCGCGCCTAGCTGCACACCACGGCCGGCGTTATTGCCGCGTCCGCCGTGGCGTCGCCTCGTCCTTGCCCATCCATTCCCCCTCGTCCGCCTCCTCGTCCGGCCATAGCTACAGCCGCCGGTACCAGAGGAGCTCCTACGTATCTTTGTTTTGTCAAAAACCCTACCGATCGGTGCCTCACGCGACCGAACCTAGATAATAATCGACTAGAATTCGGATGTTTGATCCATCGGCCCTCTTGGCTTGATGAGACCAACGAAGGCCCACATGTGATTGAGCCGACAGCTCGATCCGAGAAACTCGGGCAGGACTCAGGGAATTTGAAAAACAAACATAGCCAGAAGGAATTACCTTCGCCGGCGAAGGTCGCCGCCGGCCGTTCCGACGTATTCGTCCCCATCAGTGCACCTCCTTCCTCTTCCTATGCTGCACCAACGTCCAAGCCGCTGACTCCAACTCGTTGTCGAGGCAGAACGTAGACGGTTCCAGCACAGGATGCTTTGACCGTGCAAGCCTGGCCTTCGTCCATGGCGTCACTGATCTGCAGGGTGAAACGGACGAAGACGAGGAACTCACCTGGCCACACAGCTTGATCGCTGCTTCTCTCTGCATCCGCCTCTTTTCAAACCTCTTGGAGGCCCTGGATGTCGATGTTGATGGCAGATCCCTGCCACACTGGTAGAAAATTGGCCTTTGGTCGCGGTTGGCAATTGCCATTAGTCGCGGTTGCGCAACCGCGACCAATTAGGCGCGACTAAAGGCCCCCCCTTTAGTCGCGGTTCCTTACGAACCGCGACTAAAGGCCCGTCCACGTGGGCGGCGAGCGCCAGGGCGAGGACCTTTAGTCGCGGTTCTTCTGGCCAACCGCGACTAAAGGCCTCCGCGCAGGTTTAGGGTTTAGCCCCCTCCCCCTAAATCTGGTTTGTTTTTAATTTGTATTGTTTTATTTCTTTTGGGTTTTAATTTTGAAGGAGTTTCACATATTCTACCGTACTACATACATGCATATGAATGTACAATTTCAAACAAATTTGAAATTAGAACCAAAAAGAATTCAAGAGGAATATACAATATATATTCAATATCGGATGACCATATACAATTTTGAACAAGTTTCCATACATATTTAGTGCATATAAAGTTCTACGTCCTCTACATAGTGTTCTCCTCTAGGATCGATGACTTCTCTCGCGAACCATCCAGCTAGTTCCTCTTGAAGTGGTCGGAAGCGAGCTTCGGAGTAAGCGTCGTCCGGAGGTTATTCCTCCGGTGTTGTTCTCAAACGGCTGCCGCTCAGTGGTGTATCTCCGGATCCTCTCACAAACATAGTATCCACATAGATTGGTCCCCGGTGGCTGAATATCCCAGTCGCAGCCTTTGCCCTTTTAAAATGTAGCTCTTTTTTGAATTCACCGACCTTTTGATCTACGAACCGTCTCCAAACCCTACGAGGCAAGGAAAATTAAATGAACAAGAGAGTTATTAATTAGTTACTTGATATTAGGAAATGATGAATGAAATAGGCCGATCGATATAGAGCGCAAACGAATGAAAGTAGTTACTTTTGCATCATTTTTCTCATGTCGGCCCAAAGCTTCGTATCCATATTCAGAGAGTCGTGGACGAGAACTGTGGAGTTCTGAATTTGAATTACTAGCAGAATCCTGGAACCTGGACACGATACATGCATACCATGCATAACTCATCTATTAGCCACATACCATGCATGGAGTAAACAAAAGAGAATGTGCTCAAGAGAAAACACTCACCCAAAATGGTAAGGAAATAGAATATCACTTTTGAGTTCCTGTTTTGTAAGAAACATCCACAGGTCACCCTCCACGTCTTTGGGGTGGTGTTGTAACACATATGAATTAACGATTTGTGGGTCAATGAACCCAACATCATGGGTGTGCCTTATTCGCATTTCCCGCTTCTTCATTCTGCATAATAGCGTACACAACAAGATAGTTAGGACAATATATATATTTATAGTGCAGGCAATGAACGAGATGGGGTAGAAATTAATAAATCACTTACAGAACATAGCACTGATGATAGATTTGTCGAGCTCGCGCAGATTGAACAGCTGGAACAATTCACTCCGATGAATTGTTATATAGTAATGTTTGAAGTGATGCTCAGGTCTAACTTCCGCATAAATATATTCTCTGGCGTTTTTAAGTTTTATGTAACCCTTGTACCAATTTAGCAGACCTTTCATTTGTCGAGGTAGATCCTCTTCCTGCGCAGGCTCGACGAGAGGACCATCCTTCACATATGCAAATACTACGTCCTTCATTGCCACGTCATCAAGGCCTAATGCTGCACGAAGAGTCAGACCTAAGTCCACCGCTTGTTGCTCGCTCAGTCAATCCCTGTGCTGCCGCAGCTGCTATGACATCAGGGGCATCGTCCTCCGGACCTGCGGCTTTCACTATGAGCGGGGGATCGATCGTTTACTTTGTTCCCCGAGCTGGGCAACTTATTTCCCCCGACCGCGAGTGCTTGACTACGAAGTTCACGTTCATAGTCCAGCAGATTCGCGGCCGGGACGGTGTGTTCAAAAATGACTTAGCCCAGCTCTTTTCCTTCTCGAAAATACTTGTTTGGGCTCGGGCTCTCTTTTCTTCTTGCAGTCCGCCTGCCATTTCTCATGCGAGCAGCCACGACCGCTGCATTTTGCTCCACACTAAGGTCATAAGGCCTCGGGGTGAGAGGCTTTAGTGATGGCTCTGGTATCTTTGTGGTTGCAGGTACATAAGGCTCCGGTTAATAACCCAAGACTGCCTCTGCTTCGCCGGAGGTGGATTGGGGGGCGGGCGATCACCCGCCGGACGAGGACTGGGGGGTGCGTCTACCCGCCGGAGTGAATTGGGGGAGCGTCGGCTGACGTGAAGGAGGTGTAGGTGAACCACCACCACCACCGCCGCCGCCACCACCACCGGAGGGGGTGGACTTGTTTGCCTTGGCGCCTCGCCTGGAAACTTGATAAACTTCTTCTGCCATAGAATGAACTGGCGCTTGACATCTCCAAGTCTTGTCGCCCCTTCAGGTGTAGCAATGTCAATGTCCAGGTCCTCAAAACCTTGGACTATGTCCTCCACCGTGACATGAGCATAGCCATCTGGAATGGGGTTGTTGTGGTGGAGTGCTCCAGGTGGTAAAGCACTGCCGATGGCTACCTTCATGGACATGTTCCCGATAGGATAATACAGATGACATGCTTTCATCTCCTTTATATCGTCCACGGGGTAGCGAGGAGGCTCGGTGCAGATTTCGACCACCAGAGGCTCCGGTGCAGTAATTTCGATCGTCGGTGCACCAGCCGGTGGGGCCTCCGTGGAAGCCACGCTGCTTCTTCTCTGCTCCTGGCTTCCGAGATCCATTGGATGATCTTCATGCTGCGCCCGAGCTGCATCTCTTTCGGCTACTAGTACACTCACGGTTTTCTTCATCACATCCATTTCCGTTACCAACTTCGCCACAACATCTGCATCCCGATCCATCTTTCTCTTACGGCTTCTGTACGGGTCATCGTTCTGGGGAACCCTACTTTCCACGGAATGTCCCCGGGCATGCCTCGTACACGTCCTCCGTGTTCAGGATTCCCGAGGGCTTTTGTCAGTGCGTTCTCTCTGTTGAACTTGATCCTCCACTCTTGAGCATCCCTCATTGCCTCAATAAGCTTTTGGGTGGGTTTAATTATTTTGCCCTAATAAACACACTCCCCTGTCTCCGGGTTCAGCGATCCCCCATGCCCGTACCACCAGCTTTTGGCCCTTGGGTCCCATCCCTCCGTACCTGGACGGATTCCTCGCGCCCTCAGCTCGTTCTCCATCTTCTCCCACCTAGGCTGCCAAAAGCGATACCCTCCTGGCCCCATAATATGATTGTACTCCTTCTTGGCCGCATTCTTCTTATTTTTTTCGACATTTCAAGGAACTGCTCCGATTTCTTTTGCTTCACAAATTCTGGACAATCATGTTGCAATTTCTCATATTGTCCTTCGAAACCGGAGTCTTGCCCTGCTTGACAAAGTCATGGCCTAGTTTTTGCTTGTATTTCCGGAATGCGTCGGCCATCTTAGAAAGAGCGAACTGTTTGACTAGCTTGCACCTCTCCTTGTTTTCCTGAATCTTGTTACCCGCCTCATCGTATCTGCGGTATTCCGGAGGTAGAACGAAATGTTCTATAAGCTTCTTGAAGCAATCTTTTTTTGTTCTCTTATCGACAAAAGTGAAACCAAGACGTGCCTTCTTTGGCTCATTCCACTCCTGGACGGTGATCGAGACGTTGTCTCTAACAACGGCTCCGCATTGGCTGATAAACTTGGTGGCGTTCTTGCTGGGCTCGGCCTGCCGGTTGCTTCCTCGACAACCTCGATGGTGCATGTTTCGTTTGGTTTCATCGTCTTGGTTGCACCACGCTTTGACGACGACGTACTCGATTTTTTCGACGATCCGGCCGAGGGCTAAAATAAGAAAGAGAGTCGCGCGCGTTAGTACACACATATTTATTCAAATCAGTTAGTTTGTATCACCAGAGGCTCAATGTATATATATATACCTCGGCGCCGGAGGTGGTTGCTACTTCCAATTCAAGATCGTTTACTGACGTTTCTTCGGCATCATCTTGCTGACGGCGCCCTTCATCTTCACCGTCAGGTTCAGATAAGAAGAGATATCATCTTCTTCTTGTCCGGTCGGCACATATAGAATATCGCCTTTTATGATGCCGAACATATGGTCTTCAGCGTCCGGATCATAGTTGTCCAGAATCGGGTCAGCTCTATCGTCCGCCATATGTCAGTCCTGAAAACATGTAGTCAAAACAAATTAATTGTGTATATGCCAGCATTATCACATCTCTTCTACATATAAAGAGAGAGGGCGACGATGGAGGCGAGAGGGGGACGCAGTGACCGCGTGACCGAGAGACGGTGGCGTGGCGAGGGGGAGGACCGCGTGACCGAGAGACCGGTGGCGGTGGCGAATTGAAAGCGGGACGCAACCGCGTGACCGAGAGACCGGTGTGGCGTGACCAGAGAGTGGCGTGCCGAGAGAGCGATGGCGGTGACCGAGAGTCAATTTTTCGTTAACATTCCCGTGTAGTTAGTTAGAAAAACACAAAAGTTTTCCAAATTCCAAACATGCCAATTAAGTTATTTTTAAGTTATTTTTTTCTAAGTTATTTTGGTTAAGTTATTTTTTTCTTAAGTTATTTTTTAAGTTATTTTTTTCTTAAGTTATTTTGGTTAAGTTATTTTTTCTTAAGTTATTTTGGTTAAGTTATTTTTTTCTTAAGTTATTTTGGTTAAGTTATTTTTTTCTTAAGTTATTTTTTTCTTAAGTTATTTTGGTTAAGTTATTTTTCTTAAGTTATTTTTTAAGTTATTTTTTTCTTAAGTTATTTTGGTTAAGTTATTTTTTTCTTAAGTTATTTTGGTTAATTTTTTTCTTAAGTTATTTTTTAAGTTATTTTTTTCTTAAGTTATTTTGGTTAAGTTATTTTTTTCTTAAGTTATTTTTTTCTTATTATGTTAATTTTGGTTAAGTAGTTAGTTAAAAAAACACAAAAGTTACAAATTAAAAAACAAAAAATCGGCCAGAGGCGGCGCGCGCCACCGGCCATTATTCTCTCCTCTCTCGTCGGGCGGGCGATCAAGGCGCGCGCGGCACGCTCTCTATCAGGCGGGGCTGGCGGAGGCGGCACGGCGTCGGCGGAGGCGGGCGCGCGCGGCGCAACGCGCGGGCGGGCGGCGGCGTGCAAGGCGGGGTTCGGCGGGCGCCGGCTGCGGAGATGACGACGACGTACACGGGGAGAAGAAGCAGGAGGCGCGGCGGCCGACGGCGGCGACGAGGACGAGGAGGAGGCGCGGCGGCCGACGGCGGCGACGAGGGCGGCGGTCGGCGAGGACGAGCGCGCGGGACGACGAAGCGGCAGCCTGGCGGTTCGAGCGAGAAGACGAAGTGAAATCTGCGCGGGCCGCCCGCGCGTATTTATAGGGGAGGGGATTTAGTCGCGGTTGGTGTTACCAACCGCGACTAAAACCCTTTAGTCGCGGTTGGTAACACCAACCGCGACTAAATCCCATTTTTCGCCGTTCCCGCGGAAAATGAGCTTTAGTCGCGGTTGGCCAGGCCAACCGCGACTAAAGGCCTTTTTCGAAATTCAGAAAATTCAGAAGAATAAAACTAATCATTTCTAAATGTGTAAAATATATCAACAAATTCAAAAAATAAAACTAATCATTTCTAAATGTGAAAAATACAAATAATATATCCAAAAATTCAGAAAAATAAAATTAATTCATTTCAAAATCTTAAAAATACAAATAATATATCAAAAAATTCAGAAAATAAAACTAATTCATTTAAAAATCTTAAAAATACAAATAATATATCAAAAAATTCAGAAAAATAAACTAATTCATTTAAAAATCTTAAAAATACAAATAATATATCAAAAAATTCAGAAAAATAAAACTAATTCATTTAAAAATCTTAAAAATACAAATAATATATCAAAAAATTCAGAAAAATAAAACTAATTCATTTAAAAATCTTAAAAATACAAATAATATATCAAAAAATTCAGAAAAATAAAACTAATTCATTTAAAAATCTTTCCGCCGGCCCCCTCTTCCCGCATCTGTCTTTCCGCCGCCCATCTTCCCGCCGCTCTTCCGGCCGCCTTTGTCTTTCCGAGGAGCGACGTCCTTATTCCACCGACGTTTTATTAGATGATACCCACCTAGTCCCGGTTGCACCCACCGCCGGACTAAAGATAGATGACCCGCCTCTTCTTCCCGCCATTTCTTCCATGTCTTCCGCCTCTTTCTTCCCGCCATTTCTTCCTTGTCTTCCCGCCCCTTTCTTCCCGCCACTTTCTTCCCGCCTCCTGTCTTCCCGCTCCCATTTTTCCCGCCATTTCTCACTACATATATGTTGCCCGGCTTGGCCAGCATTATCACATCTCTACAATCTCTCATCACTCTCTCATGGCTTCCACCGCACCCACTCTAACCTACCCGCGGAGGAGCTTTGCGCCGAACTACCCTTGCCCACCGGCTACGCGTCCGCCGGCGGAGCTAGCGCGGCGGCGTGCCGGTCCCTCCGTCCCTCGTGGTACCGCGCCGGCGGCCATCACGAACCACTACTACCTCGACTCTCACGAGAGCAGCGGATGAATCCGCTGGCATCCCGATAACCAGCATACTTGGGACGCCTTCTTCATCAATCGGCGTGAGGGCGCTCGCGTATGAGGAGGACGGTCTGCCTCCGGAAACTTCCACGAGGCCGGCCGTCGGCTATGGTGGTACGGCCGGACTCTGCAGAGCGTCATGGACTACATCACGGCCGGCGATATCCCCGCCTGCGCTACCCTCGAGCCACGAGCGCTGCCGACGCGCGACGACGGCGACGACGCCGCAACTTAGAAGGCGACGACTACCAGTACAACGGCGGCGGCTATGAAGACTACGAGTATGCATATTATACGCCTAGGCAGGAGTATGACTAAATCACTCCAAATTTCATGTATGCAGGAGTATGACTTAGTCACTCCAAATTTCCTGTATGCAGGAGTATGACTTAGTCACTCCAAATTTCATGTATGCAGGAGTATGACTTAGTCACTCCAAATTTCATGTATCATCAGTGCTATCTCGAGTCAATTGAATCATTCAAAAATGGACACCAAACACATCACGGGTAATATAATTCACATGATTCATTCAACAAAGTTTGGTACAATAATAAATTATTACACATCATTTCTTCCCTTGTGTCCCTGCTTGCTTACGATTGTGCCGTATCCATGGAGCATCCTCATCATTTAACTTAATGCTTGGGTCGGTGTTCACTTTGAAGGGCGGAATTTCAGCAAACATATTATAATCTTCTGACATGTCTGTCTTGTCCTCCACTCCCACGATGTTTCTTTTCCCGAAAGAACAATGTGGCGCTTTGGATCATCGCATGATGTACTGATCGTTTTCTTATCTTTCCGTTCCTCGGTTTGCTACTCATGTCCTTCACATAGAAAACCTGAGCGACATCTTTCGCTAGGACGAATGGTTCGTCAAGGTAACCAAGATTGTTGAAATCCACCATTGTCATTCCGTATTGCTGGTCCACCTTTACCCCACCTCCTGTTAGCTTGAACCATTTGCACCGAACAAAGGGACCCTAAAGGAGGGTCCATAGTCAAGTTCCCATATCTCCTCTATGTAACCATAATATGTGACCTTTTGCCCATTCTCGGTTGCTGCATCAAAGCGGACACCACTGTTTTGGTTGGTGCTCTTTTTATCTTGGGCGATCGTGTAAAATGTATTCCCATTTATCTCGTACCCTTGGAAAGTCGTTATAGTCGAAGATGGTGTCTTGGCCAACATGTACAGCTGATCTACAACCTTATTGTCACTCATTAAATGTTTTCTCAACCAACTGCCGAAAGTCTCCATGTGGGCCTTCCTAATCCAGGATTCAGGCTTCCCCGGGTTGTCCGAGCGTAAAATATTCTTGTGTTTCTCAAAGTACGGAGCCACCAAGCTGGAATTGGTCAGAACTGTGTGGTGTGCTTCAGTCAGAGAATGGCCGTCCATACATATCGTTGATTTCCTTCCGGTCGTGCCTTTTCCACTTAGTCTCCCCTCATGCCGCGATTGAGGAAGACCAATCGGCTTAAGGTCAGGAACAAAGTCAACACAAAACTCAATTACCTCCTCATTTCCATAGCCCTTGGCGATGCTTCCTTCTGGCCTAGCACGGTTACGAACATATTTCTTTAATACTCCCATGAACCTCTCGAAGGGGAACATATTGTGTAGAAATACAGGACCGAGAATGGAAATCTCATCGACTAGGTGAACCAGGAGGTGCGTCATAATATTGAAGAAGGATGGCGGGAACACCAACTCGAAACTGACAAGACATTGGATCACATCGTTCTGTAACCGTGGTAGAACTGGATTGATTACCTTCTGAGAGATTGCATTGAGGAATGCACATAGCTTCACAATGGCTACTCGAACATTTTCCAGGAGCCCCCTCAAAGCAATCGGAAGCAATTGCGTCATAATCACGTGGCAGTCGTGAGACTTCAGGTTTTGGAACTTTTTCTCCGCCATGTTTATTATTCCCTTTATATTGGACGAGAATCCTGACGGGACCTTCATACTGCTCAGGCATTCAAAAAAGATGACCTTCTCTTCTTTGGTCAGAGCGTAGCTGGCACGACCTTGAAACCGTTCCGGATGCCGGTCATCAGGGTCTTTCAAACTTTGCTGGTCCTGCGTGCTTCCTTTGTATCATTTGACTTCCCATACACGCCCAAGAAGCTTAGGATGTTCACGCAAATATTCTTCGTAACGTGCATCACGTCGATTGCAGAGCGGACTTCTAGGACTTTCCAATATTCTAGCTCCCAGAATATAGATTTCTTCTTCCACATGGCTACGTGCCCGTCAGCTCCCTTCGGAACTGATTGTCCGCCAGACCCTTTCCAAAGATGACTTTCAAATCCTTGACCATATCAAATACCTCACACCAGTGTGTTCCGCAGGCTTCGGCCGGTGATCTGCCTTGCCGTTGTAATGCTTGCCTTTCTTTCTTACTGGATGACCTTTCGGAAGAAATCGACGATGCCCAAGGTACACGTTCTTCTTACAATTTGGCAAATGTACACTTTCAGTCTCATGTAAGCAGTGCGTGCATGCATTGTATCCCTTATTTGACAGTCCCGAAAGGTTACTAAGAGCAGGCCAATCGTTGATGGTTACGAAAAGCAACGCTCGTAGGTCAAATTCCTCTTCTTTGTGCTCATCCCACACACGGACACCAGGTCTGCCCCACAGCTGTAAAAGCTCATCAACTAATGGCCTTAGGTACACATCGATGTCGTTGCCGGGTTGCTTCGGACCTTGGATGAGCACTGGCATCATAATGAACTTCCGCTTCATGCACAACCAAGGAGGAAGGTTGTAGATGCATAGAGTCACGGGCCAGGTGCTATGGCTGGAGCTCTGCTCGCCAAAAGGATTCATGCCATCCGTACTTAGACCAAATCTTATGTTCCTTGCGTCAGCTGCAAAATCTTTGAACTCTCTGTCGATCTTTCTCCATTGCGTTCCATCTGCGGGGTGTCTCAACTCCCCGTCCGACTTACGGTCCTCTTTGTGCCATCGCAACAACTTGGCATGCTCTTTGTTCCTGAACAGACGTTTCAACCGTGGTATTATAGGAGCATACCACATCACCTTGGCGGGAACCCTCTTCCTAGGTTTCTGGCCCTCAACATCGTCACCAGGGTCATCGCCTCTGATCTTATAACGCAATGCAGTGCATACCGGGCATTCATTCAAATTCTCGTATTCACCGCGGTAGAGGATGCAGTCGTTGATGCATGCATGTATCTTCAGAACCTCTAAACCTAGAGGGCAGACAACCTTCTTTGCTTCGTACGTACTGGGGGGCAACTCGTTATTCTTTGGAAACATATTCTTCAACATTTTCAGCAAGTTTTCAAATGCCGAGTCAGCTACACCTCCCTGTGCCTTCCATTTCAGCAAATCCAGTGTGCAGCCCAGCTTTTTCAGACCATCATCGCATCCGGGGTACAGCGCCTTCCTGTGATCCTCTAACATGCGATCCAAATTCTCCCTCTCTTTTCAGTTTCGCAGCGTCTCCGTGCATCAGCAATGGTCCGACCAAGATCATCAACGGGATCATCACGTGCATCTTCTTCACCTTCCCCTTCACCTTCCCCTTCACCTTCAGCATCCTCCATGAAAGTATCACCGAAATGAGCAAGATAGCTTTCATCGATGAAATCATCCCCTTCTTCATCTTCTTCCATTATAACCTCTTTCTCCATGCTTGGTCCAACAATTATAGCTTGGCATGAAACCGTGCCGAAGCAGGTGCATGTGAACATCTCTTGAGGAAGAGTAACCATTCTGATTCTTACATTTAACACATGGACAGATAACAAAACCCCCCTGCTTGTTCGCATTAGCCACTACGAGGAAATCTTTCAAACCCGTACTGAACTCGCCGGAGAGTCGGTTACCGTACATCCATTGTCGATTCATCTGCATTATTATAATATAAAATATATAATTAACCATCATGCATTTGTTAAACTAACTAGCTACAAACAATATAAATTAAACAATGAACTACACACACATGCACATTTTATCAACGACACATCAAAGGTTCAAGTTGCTAACCGCGATCGAGGAGGAAAAAATAAATGAGAAAGCTCAAGTGTGGCTCCAACACTTCATATCATGTTTGTTTCATGCTCTTGGGGCATTTCATCAAACACCTTATGTGCATAAGAGGAACCAAAAGCAAACCTAACACCCACTTGTGAAGTTTGTGAAGAAAATGGCACCAAATGGCTAAGTGTTGGCTGCTGGATGGGTATATATTTAGTCCCGGTTGGCCATGCCAACCGCGACTAAAGGCCTTCGGGCACCTTTAGTCGCGGTTGGCCTGGCCAACCGCGCTAAAGCCCCCACGCACCGGCTGGCCACCGAGCGCCCGGGCCCAGCCTTTGGTCGCGGTTCGCCTCCCGAACCGCGACTAAAGGTACCATTAGTCGCGGTTCCTACAGCTTCGCGACTTATGGGGCTCACCGGAAGCCTGTCTTTCTACCAGTGCCAGAAACGGGCGACACCTCCGCGAGGTAGTTAGGATCCATGGAGATGCCATGGAGATCGTCGAGCGAAGCGCAGGACTCCCCGGCGTCAGAGTCGACCTCGTCGCCGTCATGCCGGAGGATCCAAAATCGCCCAAACGTCGCCTGGCCAGTCGCCCCTAACGTCTCTCCGCTAAACGCGGTCATCAGTTACTCAGCCTTATCTTTTTTTTTAACGGTAGTTACTCAGCCTTATGTGAGTTCTTCTCACTTTTAATTATGGTCCTAGAAGTTTTGAAGAACGTCCCTAGATGTCATTAATTGGGCCGGATGCCTTGTTCCTGGCAGTCGTGAAATGGCAGCAGGCGTCCTCTTCAGTTGAAGAATTTCCGAGGCTCGGCGGATCGATGGTTAGCATCTTTTGTGTGGCTTTTGAAGAACGTCCCCTCCAAAAAAAAATGCCAGCAGGCACTGCCCTTTTCTGGCTGTAGAAGTCAAATCTTTGGTAGTGAAAACAGGAATATACAAAGAAATTAAGTTCCATCCAACTACTTTATATTAGTCATTGAATAATCCTAGTATTTTCCTCATGGATACTCCGTGACATATATGCAGTAGGTCCAAAGTTAGATGTATTTTCTCATTCAGTTGTATATCTAGATAAGACTATGGTAACGACGTAACATTAGCCAACACTAACACATAAAAACTGTTTGCAAAAAGTAACGACGACCTCTGTCGCATCAGCATCACAAAACATATAATCTAACTTGGTATTACTGTGACCTTTTTCGACGACTATCTTTGTAACCCATCACACTGTCGTTATCCTGACAAAATACTTTGCTTACGGCAGGCAGATTGGCTTATGGAGTGAGTGCCTTCGCCACTTCCCTGTCTCGAAATTCCAATGACTCCATCTTCCTGTGCTAGTTGATCAGTATCCCTGTTATTTACTTTTGAGTGGAACCCTTTTTGAGAGAAAGTATATGTCGTAATCTTCCTGTCAAAGGCTTCAATGGAAGAAAAAAATGTGTGCTATTTTCTGTGCCCTGATAGTAACAGCTGAGATTGTGTTGTGTGCCTTCGCTGTAGCACATCGCTGGGAAGGGTTTTGTAGTCTGCTCGTATTAGTCAGTAGGTCACCATGGCCAATATTTCTTGGCTATCCAAACAATCAGAATTTCAGACTTGTTGATTTTGTTAACATGCAAGATTCAAATTTCGCTTTTTGAAGCGAAAGCAATGGCGCATGGCATTCTCTCGTTCAGATGCTGAACACTCAACGTCAACACGAATATAGAATGTGTGCATAAGTACCTATGTTGAAGATTCTTCTTCACACATGCATTACTTATCTGTCGATTTTAAACCAGCAGTGAATAAAATGGATGCCAAATCATGTGTGCGTCGATTGATTGTTGGAGGGGGTCCTGAGCCAGGGGAGACCCTCTCTTAATTCCGTTGTAAAATAAATAATTGCGAGAGTATCAAAACTAAAATCCCATGCATATTCATGTCCTCGACATCAAGAGCACGATTGACAGCAACCTATGTGCAGCCCGTCTAGTCCCGAAACACCTCCCCCGCAGTAGGTGTATACAAGACTAGAGCGCATGCTTCACACATCACCCATCCACATCTTCAATACTGGATTGCGACACACGCTTCGAATAAACTGAAGAAGAGTTTCTTTCGTAAGCAACAGCAGTGTAGAGATTTAGGTCGGCAAATGCGAGAACCACTCCAAGTATACTCTTGCCTCCACGGAAATTATACTTGTAGATCCTTTCTTGATTGCGCTTTACATGCGGCGTAATTAAGCAACTAGAAGCTTGCAAGGCTATCCTACTCCTACGGGATGTAATAGTAGTAGCTAGGTTGCGAACAAGTAGTAAATACTGAACCACGTTGTATTCAAATATATTCTAGAGTGTATTATCAACGATCTTACTATTTGCCAGATGTTGGTACTGTATAGGTTTAGATACTGTAATTGATTCAGTCTATGTTTCAAATACTTGTACGACACATTATATTTCTTGATGCCGCAATGCATCGCTCCCATAAAAATACATACCACACGGCTTGATAGATGTCACAATGAACAGACCATCAGTAGACAGATTTCTTATGTCAGTGTATAATATGGGTTAAGATAGTTGTAGTGATTCATCATCAAAGGTTTTTTTTTTTTGAAACTGGAGGCTTATACCTATATCTATCTTACTGGTTACAAAGGTTTTTTTCCAAACTGGAGGTTCCTACCTATAGCTAACTTAGTGGTTACAAGGAGTACATGCGTTTATGGATACATGTTCGGTTGGTATATATGCCCTTTCATTTGAATAGTATGTCAATTTGTAAAAAATGCTGCTTGTTTTATTCACTTATTAGACATCACATGAACAAACCATCAGCTACCCAAATTTCTTATGTTGGTGATTTATCATCAAAAGATGATTGACTTATCAAATCACACAAACTTCACAGTTTTTTTCTTATACTTAAGTTCTTGGGATCATTTAACAGCCATAACAAGTCACACTTATTATGTCTACTTTGCAAGATGTACAAATCATATCATGAATCAGAACAACAATAGATCATTCACTTTCAGCCAGAAGAAGCCACCATTAGCATGTCTGATGTGTAAGATGTACAGATCATATCGCGGATCAGAACAACAATAGAGCATTCACTTTATAATTAGTTGCAGGGCATAGTAGTGCTAATCTCTATCGTCAGATTCACATGATGTTTCACTAGCTACCTCATAACATAATCTTTCTCCTGTTCATCTTAATCTTCTTCCTCCACATCATCTAGCAGACGGCGTCGAGCTCTCATGACTCCTTTGCCTTTCTCATTCCTTCCCCTTCCCCTGCCCCTTCCTCTGCCAGCGCTGGAGCCACCGACCGCAAATATTTGTTGTGGATCGGTGCATGAAGCCTTATTGTGACCTTCAAAAAGGCCGCAATTGCCACACACCCTTGTGCATAACTTTGGCCCCCGTGCGCTGATGATTTGTTTTACTCCAGCTTTAGTTCTAGAACCCTTTGTTTTAGACTTTGTTGGGGCCTTACGAACGGTTCCCAAATGGCCATCTTGATCATGAGTGGCTGGCTCACCACACGCACCGGCATCTCGTCCGCAGGAATTTTTTCCAGTTGCTTCCTAAGTTCTTTGAGGACTGTCATGGCTCTTTTATAGGCTACGGTTGATCTCCTCCCTGCTTGAACATTGCAAAAGCTTCCGAGAGCAAGTCAGAATTCCAACCACTCAATGAGCTGCCATCAGGTCCGGTTTGGATAGTGTCGTTCCTGCCATAGGGCAGGTCAATATGCGCATTCCTCGAGTATCTTCTTAGCACGTACTGGCTAGGGATCTTCTGAATCTGTTCATTTATCAATAGTATGATGATGTGTGGGCATAGCAGTCCTTCACAATGACACGCATAATTAATATAAATGTAGTTCCAATCATGCTATTTTCCATGTGTAAAATTTTGGAGATCCATATTTTGGTTACCTATGTGCTCCCACCCTCTGCACTCACATGTCTACTTTTCTTCCTCTTCATTGCAAACTACTTTAAACTCATGTGTGACCATGAAAAGGTAGGTCCCTCTCTACCATAGTACGCAAGGAAATTACATGTGTCAACCTTTTTTGTACGGAAATATGTTGCAGCAAAATAGGCGTCTTGGTATTTTCTGAATACTGCACGGGTATAGATTCTGCCCAGTCGATGTTCCAGAGGGTAGTTTGTTTTTGTATCAGGAGGGTCCTACAACCGAAAAGAACACTAATGAGTGAGATGTTACTGTGGTTCATTTAATAGGATGCCAACAATATTTGAAATTACCAAGCTTAATGATGGGAAGAATTAACATACTTGCAAAAGTAGAGCAGAGTTATAGATATGGAGATCAAAGCCTTATCACATATCCTTACTGCCTCATTTACCATTGATGTACCTTTCAAGAAGAAAAAGATCCAGATTTGTTCGCCACAAGAATATGCTATAGAGTGCAAACAACCGACTATCACAAATTATAAATAATGATTTTCGCTAGGTCATTTAGAAGGTTAAACTAGACATTTTACGTAGCTTTGTACAGGGCATGTACTTCCATTCAATGAATGCTACAAGATAAACTTATATTCTTCTAAACATACCATTGTTTTGCTACGTGATATTACAACAATAAACAATACAATAAATTGTTGATATGTTTACATAACCACACCATGAAAGAAGTTGTTGTCATACAAGATCTCATACCTGCGAATAAACTGTTTCTAGGCCTTCATCATCTTTTCTCATTTGCAACATTTGGTACATTCTTCTGGCAAACATATGCAGGATTGTTGACTTATCGACGTGATATCTATTCATCATTCTGTTTGTGCTCTCACTACGTTGAGTCGATGTCATTGTCCCGCAGAAAATGCCATTGAAGTATGCAGCAATCCAACTTGAACGGTGCTCATATAGACCACGCAATGTGGGATCATTCTGGAGTCCATGCTCACTCACCATCTCCTGCCATGCATTCTCAAACTCCAGAGGGGTCAGTGGGTGATTCACCGCTATGAGTAGCTTTTCTTCCAATCCTTTATGCAAGTAATAAAGTTTATTTAACTCTACCATGTGCTTTTCAACATATGCCATCTACAAAGTCTATGAATCGTTTCTAGAAACACACGTCCATAGCATTTGCCATAGCTTGGTCTTGATCTACAAAGTATTTGTCAGCAAACAGATTTGCACCAAACTAATTGGTTAAGAATGTATGTTGGCACGAAAAAGGCAAGTATACTGGTAAGTATGAAATAGGATCTTTGCCTTCCATGCATCTTTGGAAACTCCGGAAAACCCATTCAAAAGTTTCCTCTGTCTTGTCACCGACGAGGGCAAACCCAAAAATGACGTTCTGTAGATGGTGGTTGCTTCCAACAAAAATCCCCAACAGCATGCGGTAAAAATTGCTCCTGTATGTGGTGTCAAACGTGACCACATCTTTAAACTCAGCATAGTTGGCTTGGCAACTAGCATGACTCCTGAAAATATTCTTCACTACACCCTCCGAGTCATAATCAATATCAGAATAAAATTTTGGGTTCTGTGCTCTACATTTATTGAAGAAGGTCACGTGCTTTTTTACATCATCCACTTGCTCCTTTCGTAAATTAGCCGCCCTTCTGCATTTCATAGATCAATTTATGTCATTGGAGAGTGATGAAGTTTCAGGTACAACACCCACCAGGGAAAAGAGAATGGAGTCAAAGGTGAGTCAGACTTTACCTTATTTTCCAGGTCACGTGCATTCATTAGCATGTGCTCATAGTCTCCATGTAGTTTAGTCAACACATTCACGGTTGCGTTGGGGGTGACTACACGATCATCAACATAATCCATCATAACAGCCAACAGGGTGCTTGTTCTTGTGTGAATGCATGTGCTTCACCTCACATGGATCAAGGTTGAGAGTATGGTTGTGCTCCAACTCTACTCTCTCATAGAACCATTCTTTTCCTCTCGGCTTGAGCTTGACGATGCCATGCAACCGGTCCTCTTTGACATCCTTGCTCGTTTGCGCTTCTCGTCTTCCTTGTAAAATTCAGAAGAACCTTGCCTAGAGCACACATACACATGTGACATCGCCTTGTTCTTGTGTTTCTTACTTCCAAACACTGTTGCTCTTGCATATTGCATATAAAACGGCCTTCATGTTCTATAGCAAAAACCATATTTTACTTTGGGATATAATCCTGATGAACTTGATCACCCTGGACATCGATTGTAAAGATAAACAAGTGAAAAATGCTACCATAATATTTATGTGTTCCACAATAAGTAGAGAGGTAGAGTACATGTATATATCTTGCGTTGGGATCTGGTGTCATCATTTCTTGTGGTTCAACCGGCTGCGGCAGCGTTATTGTGGACACATGCATTGTTGGATGAAGCCTCATTGGGTTCTCACCGGCCATCGATCTAGTTGAGCAGCCGGCGCCTGAAATTCCGGTGCCATGGCTTGGAGTGCGGAAGGATATATGTGAAAGCGCATGGTCAGGCACAACCATGTTCTCCGGAGAATCTGATGTGTCATCAGGCTCGCCGGTGGAAGCTTGGAGAGGAGTCCATGATAGTATACTGCAATTCATTTTCGATCAGAACATAAGATTGCTGGCCACAAAGATTAATCTACACTGTCTCGTAAGAAATGAAACATGGTTGCTTTCTCTTTTATATAGTTTGTATCATGGAGAAACCATCTCAGCATGTTGTTGCTGTTCGTAATTAAACATTTACTATTTTGGATACCTCATTTAGGATCCTATGAGGCCCAATCATATTCCACATGCCAAATTAAGCATAGGCGAAGAAACAAACTATGACATATATTAATTGGAAGTGCTTAGTTTTTTTAACGATATAGTTTCATTTCCGAAAAAGCAACAGTGCTTAGTGAGTAGCAAGACTCGCCAAATCTCTGTACCTGTTCCGCCGGTATGCTTAGTCCTCATATTTGAACCTCATAGACTAGTTCCCCTACCTCTATTGTTTTACCTGAATGTTGTATGTGCACAAACCGTCACACTCGTCTGTTGTAGTTATATATTACAGTAGAGAACCAAATCGCTTGCATCAATCATCAGAATATAAAAATCAATCATCAAAATGCACTGTTTCACATAGTCAATTTATTAGACAATAGGTAGTTCAAGATTCTTGGAGAATTCAATTGCACCGTATGTCCAATTTGTATATCAAAGAAAAAACGCATATAGTTGCAGAGTATTAATATGAGATGCAAATATGATTAGTGCAAACTTTACCTCCATTTGGAGATATTGCCTGAATTTGGTTTCAGATGATCGCTGCGGCGCGAGGTGTGTCTGGTACCTGTGTCATCGGCAACTATTATGCGCTCGGAGATGTATCGCCGGCATATCTGCGTTTGAAGTTGTTTTGGTCGTCGGTGTCGAGAGATGTGACTTAAGGTGAGAGGGGAATAAAGGGGACGTGAGGGCTCGCACTTCTTTTCGGTGGCCTCCGTGATAACCACCACGAGCCCCACGATCTATTGTTGCCGCGCATGGAACTGACCGGCAGTTGCCATGGTCGTGGAAGGCGAGACGGAGGGATCACGGGAGGTGGCCCCCGGGGGATTGGGAAGGTGACGGTGCAGGGAAGGGCCGTGGTATCATGGTGGGGGGTGAGGGATGCGGCGCGCGGGTCGACGGTTGGTGGCGCGCCGGTGCTACGCCAGCTATGATGGCGATGCTCCATGGAGGTAACTAGATGCAGTTTTCAGGTTGCTGCCCGTAAGGATACGGTGTTCTTTTACCTCGCGTGCAAGCCTACGGTGACGCGCTACCTGAATAACATAGGGACCCAGGACTAGCAAGCTTAGAAGTATTTCACCTAGTATGCTAAATTCATGACCATATTCTCTCTCGATATAACTATTTGATCATGTAGAATACCGTTTGTCATTAGTTCCTTTAACCAGTGTAATAAAATTACAGTCAGACTTTTTAATTCCACATATTTTGAAGCAGTATTTGATCACGGCATTTCTTGTCGCAAATTATTTTGTAACACGCTATATGAAAATCTGAACCATAAATTGTACATTTTTTCTTTTGATCCGGTGTGTTCTTTTATTCTCAATCGCATTTGGTGTACACTAAACCATAGAAATACCAAACAGGCATAATTGAAGCCACAATTATTGGGCAATACACATATTGAGAGGTAACAACATACAATAATTCTACCTAGATTTCCAGATCGTCCTCTACTGAGTGTACACCGAGGATACACACCGAAGATTGCATTATGTTAACTAAAATCATAAGTACGAAGACAAAAAAAATAGATCTTTTAAATTAAAATGGGAACAAAACTGACCTATTGTTTATCTAGGCAGTGTGATACCGGCTGACCCAGATAGCCGTCGTATTTGGCCAACAGTTAGGTGCTAATGGATAAATGTGCCAATGAAAAAAAGCAGCTCGTCAGCTTTTTTAATGTTTTAAATGCTAATGAACATCTCCCATTCACCTTCAACATAGTATTTTCCACCCTCCTTCGGGATATCAAATTCATACCACTGGCGTGTTGGCTCCACCTCCAATTTCCATTCGCATTAAACGGCGAATGAAGTGCTCCCCTAGCATGCAAGGTAACACCTACACATTAATAATTGATATCAGAGTAGGCTACTGATAAAAACATTTGTGGATAATAAATGTTACGGCTTACCATGCCAGTCTTGAAAACTCTCCTAATATTGGGAGTTCATTGATGTAGTCCAGTGAAAAGTCTTCGGCACATACACCATTTAGATAGTTACAAACATTGCATCTTGAATCAAGATTGTTGCTTGCCATTATAAATGATATGAACAAGCCTGTGTCAAACTTCTATTTATATCGATATGTTTGAAATCCTTTGCATTTCTAACCACGTAAATCCTATGTATGATCCGTGTTTTCTGATTCACCATGACCAAAAACTCATACCGACGCATTCGAAACCACTCATAAAGATGATTTGGTCTTGTACACGATAAAGATAGTCTCTCTATAATTAGCTTTCATAATTCTGGCCATTCATAAATGATATCCTAAAAATGGATTTTCTTGTGTTGACTCAACTTTTTTACACATTCGTTGCCAATTAAAAATAGCTAAATATTTGTTCCTACTATAATTACCCCCATTGATTCTGAAAAATAAGTTTTCTTATAGTTCTCTTGCGTAGGTTTAATTTTCTTTTTACATCACAAGCACATTAATTTCAGCCTGTGGATGCAATTTGATTGGTGTAACTATAAGAAAACTTATTTTTTAGAATCAATCGGTGTAACTATAGTAGGAACAAATATTTAGCTATATTTTAATTGGCAACGAATGTGTAAAAAGTTGAGTCAACACAAAAGAAAATCTATTTTTAGGATATTATTTATGAATGGCCAGAATTATGTGAGCTAATTATAGAGAGACTATCTTTATCGTGTACAAGACCAAGCCATCTTTACGAGTGGTTTTGAACGCGGCGATATGAGTTTTCAGTCATGGTGAATCAGAAAGCACGGATCGTACTTAGGATTTACGTTGTTAGAAATGAAAAAGATTTCAAACATATTGATATAAATAGAAGTTTGACACAGGCTTGTTCATATCATTCATAATGGCAGGCAACAATCATGATTCAAGATGCAATGTTTGTAAATATCCAAATGGTGTATGTGCTGAGGATTTTTCACTGGACTACATCAATGAACTCCCAATATTAGGAGAGTTCAAGACTCGCATGGTAAACCGTAACATTTATTGTCCACAACTGTTTTTATCATATATCAATTATAAATGTGTAGGTGTTACCTTGCATGCTAGGGGAGCACTTCATTCGTCGTTTCAGAAGCGAATGGAAATTGGAGGTGGAGCCAACACGCAAGTGGTATGAGTTTGATATCCGGAATGAGGGTGGAAAATACTACGTTGAAGGTGAATGGGAGATGTTCATTAGCATTTATAACATTAAGCAAGGTGACGAGCTGCGTTTTATCATTGGCACATTTATCCATGAGCACCTAACTGTTGGCCAAATACGACGGCTATCCGGGTCAGGCGGTATCGCACTGCCTAGATGCACAATAGGTCAGTTTTGTTCCCATTTTAATTAAAAATATCTAATCTTTTTTTGTCTTCGTACTTATGATTTTAGTTAAGATAAATGCAATCTCGATTTTTTTGTTCAGCGGAATACGAGGCGGAACAATAGTTGCGCGAGATGGACGAATGTGCATCCTCGGTCGACACTCCGTAGAGGACGAGGACGATCTGGAGAGCTAGGTAGAATTATTGTATGTTGTTACCTCTCAATATGTGTATTCCGCAATAATTTTGGCTTGAATTACGCCTATGTGGTATTTCTATAGTACAAACTGGTTTAGTGTACACCAAATGTGATTGAGAATAAAAGAACACACCGGATCAAAAGAAAAAGTGTACAATCTATGGTTCAGGTTTTTCTATAGCGTGGAGCAATGGAACTAATTAAGTTACAAAATAATTTGCGACAAAAAATGCGGTGATCAAATACTGCTTCAAAATATGTGGAATTAAAAATTCTGACTGTAGTTTTATTACACTGGTTAAAGGACTAATGATAAACGGTATTCTACAGGATCAAATAGTTACACCGAGAGAGAATAATACGGTTATGAATTTAACAGACTAGCTAAAACTCCTAAGCTTGCTATTTCATGGGTCCCTATGTTTTTTAGGCAGCGTGTCAGCATAGGCTTGCACGCGAGGTAGAAGAACACCATATCCTTACGGCAGCAACCTGAAAACTGCATCTAGTTACCTCCATGGAGCATAGCCACCGCAGCTGCTGCAGCACCGGCACGCCACCACCCATCGACCCGCCCTGCATCCCTCATCCCCCGCCAAGACACCACGACCCTTCCATGCACCGTCACCTTCCCAATCCCCTGGGGGGACCTCCCCCGAAACCTTCGTCTCACCTTCCACGACCATGGCAACTATCGGTCAGTTCCATTCGCGGCAAGAGCTGATCGTGGGGCTCGTGGTGGTTATCACGAAGGCCACCGAAAAGAAGCATGAGCCCTCATGTTCCCCATATTTCCCTCTCACCTTAAGTCACATCTCTCGACACCGGCGACCGGAACAACTTCGTACACAGAGACGCCGACGATACATCTCCGAGCACATAACAGTTGCCGACGACACAGGTACCGGACACGCCGCACGCCACGGCGATCATTTGAAACCAAATTCTGGCAATATCTCCAAATGGAGGTAAAGTTTGCAGTAATCATATTTGCATCTCATATTAATACTCTCCAACTATGCGTTCTTTTGATATACAAATTGGACATGCGGTGGCAATTGAATTCTTCAAGAATCTTGAACTACCTATTGTTTAATGAAGTGACTATGTGAAACAGTGCCTTCTGATGATTGATTTTCATATTGTGATGATTGATGCAAACGATTTGGTTCTCTGTTGTAATCTGTAACTACAATAGAAACGAGTGTGTCCGTTTGTGCACAGACAACATTCAGGTAAAAAATATAGGTAGGGAACAAGTCTATGAGGTTCAAATACGAGGACTAAGCATACCCGCCGATCAGGTACAGAGATTTGACGAGTCTTGCTACTCACTAAGCACTGTTGCTTTTTTAGGAAATGAAACTATATCGTAAACAAACTAAGCACTTCCAGTTAATATCTGTCCTAATTTGTTTATTCACCTATGTTTAATTTGGCATGTGGAATATGACTGGGCCTCATAGGCTCGTAAATGAGGTGTCCAAAATAGTAAATGTTTAACTACGAACAACAACATGACTGAGATGGTTTCTCCATGAACGAAACTATATAAAAAGAGTAACCATGTTTCTCTTACAAGATAGTGTAGATTAATCTTCGTGGTCAGCAATCTTATGTTCTGATCGAAAATGAATTGCAGTATACTATCATGGACTCCTCTCCAAACTTACACTGGCGATCACCTGATGACACATAAAATTCTCCGGAGAACATGGTTGTGCCTGACCATGCACTTCCAAATATATCCTTCCGCACTACAAGCCATGGCACCGGAACTTCAGGTGCCAGCTGCTTAACTAGATTGATGGCCGGTGAGAACCCAACAGCGCTTCATCCAACAATGCATTTGTCCACAATAACGCTGCCGTAGCCGGTTGAACCACATGAAATGGTGACACCAGATCCCAACGCAAGGTATATACATGTATGCTACCTCTCTAGTTATTGTGGAACACACAAATATTACCGCAGCATTTTTCACTTCTATGTTTACAATCGATGTCCAGGTTGATCAAGTTCATCAGGATTGTATCCCAAAGGAAAATATGGTTTTTGCTACAGAATAGGAACGCTACGCGTTTTATATGCAATATGCAAGAGCAGCAGGGTTTGGAAGTAAGAAACACAAGAACAAGGCGATGTCTCACGTGTATGTTTGCTCTAGGCAAGGTTCTTCTGAATTTTACAAGGCGAGAAGCGCAAATGAGCAAAGATGTCAAAGAGGAATGGCATTGGTCAAGCTCAATCTGAGAGGAAAAGAATGGTTCTATGAGAGAGTACACTTGTAGCACAACCATACTCTCAACCCTGATCCATGTGAGATGAAGCACGTGCTTTCGCACAAGAACAAGCACCCTGCTATGATGGATTATGTTGATGATCTGCAGAACATTGGAGTCAACCCCAACGCAACCGTGAATGTGTTGACTAAATTGCATGGAGACTATGTGCACATTGTAATGAATGCACGTGACCTGGAAAACAGGTAAAGTCCGACTCACCTGTGACTCCATTCTTTTATCCCTATTGGGTGTTGTACCCAAAACTTCATCACTCTGAAATGACATAAACTGATCTATGAAATGCAGAAGGGCGGCTAATTTACCGAAAGAGTCATTATTCAATGATTGTAGAGCACAGAACCTAAAATTTTATTCTGATATTGATTATGACTCAGAGGGTGTAGTGAAGAATATTTTCTGGAGTCATGTTAGCTACCAAGCCAACTATGTTGAGTTTAAAGATGTCGTCACTTTGACACCACATACAAGAGCAATTTTTACCGCATGCCGTTTTTCGGAAGCAACTAGCATCTACAGATCGTCATTTTTGGGTTTTCCCTCGTCGGTGA
This sequence comes from Lolium multiflorum, assembly GCA_030979885.1. Lineage (NCBI taxonomy): Eukaryota > Viridiplantae > Streptophyta > Magnoliopsida > Poales > Poaceae > Lolium > Lolium multiflorum. The sequence continues at coordinate 130,747,220 of CM061747.1, read as the reverse complement.
CGAGACAGAGGAAACTTTGGAATGGGTTTTCCGGATTTTCCAAAAATGCATGGAAGGCAATGATCCTATTTGCATACTTACAGGTATACTTGCCCTTTTTGTGCCAACACACATTCTCAACCAATCAGTTTGGTGCAAATCTGTTTGCTGACAAATACTTTATTTTTAGATCAAGACCAAGCTATGGCAAATGCTATTGGATCTGTGTTTCTAGAAACGATTCATAGGATTTCTAGAAACAAAGAAGAAGCCAGCGCCAAACACAGGTTTTGTACCACCGAAATCAGTAAAAGAAGAGCACCAATCCAGCTGAATGTCAGAAAAAATGGAAATTACATCTCAAAAGCAACCTCTCACCATGGTTGGCAGGATTTAAATCACTAAGAATAATTATGGTGCGCCTCTGATGCCACATAATAATAACTAAACTAAGGAGGCCTAATTGAGGGACTTCCAATTGCAAAAAAAGTCAAAAAAATGATTATAGCTTTAACCAAATGATTGACAACTCAAAATGTAACTTAGCCATAAATTACACTACTTGTTTTGATTAAATTTGTTTGAAACTTTGAAACTGTGAGACAATGTTAAACAACATCATGTAAAAAACGAGCTTCCCAGGTGTTGTAAAAACAATTTTTAAATCAGCTAATTAATCCAAAAAAATATTGAGTACTACAGTCTGCAGACTAACAACTACATAAATCTGTCTAGATGGAGTACGACAACTACAAATTCTGATGAATAATTTAGGAACAACCGTGACAAACCTTGGCGAAGAAGAAAGACACTGATGTGAAGCTACTGGTCACCGGCCGCGCACCTAATGGAGAAAAAGGGTTAGAGCGCGCAGTGAACGAGATCGAGGATTTCATCCGTTGTGCGCCATTCCAGTCTTGCTGCAGAGAGAGACGGCAGAGGAAAGAGGAATAGTGCGCAGGTATACAGAGGGAAGGTTGATCCTACATGTCGTGCCACCGATGTCCGGGCGCCACCGCTGTTGTAGGTCCAGCCGCTCGCCGCGATCCCCAGCTAAAACCGCTTGCCGCCGGACTGAAGCAGCTCGCCGCCAGCAGCAATCCCCGATTGAAGCGGCTCGCCAACTGCCGCAATGCAGAGCAATCGCTCGACGGCCGCACCGGCGATTTCCACAACCGAACGCCACGCGCCGGATTTTGACGATTGTGGGTTAGCTCCCATCACCCCACGACCATAAAACGTATAGGAACCATCGATGTAAGAAAAAGGGGGGGATATGGTGGATGAAGCGACACTGGGGTCTAAATGGGTTCGGCCCATCAGGAGGAACCGGCTCAGTCGATTGACCTGGTTGCAGAATTACTTATTCTGCACCCAGGGTGTTTAATAGAGTTTTTGTATGTATTAATCCCCTCCCATTATTCTGATCCTCTGCACTCTCGCTCCCTAACCCAACAAGCTAAAGGGCATCGTGGCATGGCCTCCTAAGCAGTAGAGAACCCCCAAATCCAGTTGCTAGGCTCTGAGAGCTCCATGGTCGAACACTCTAAATCGAATTGATGATTCAGAGAACCTCGAGCGAAACCCCTGCACCAGGAGCCCTCTCTCATCTCTCTTAAGTATCTGGCAAAGTCATCACCCATGTCCTATAGCTCCTGCTCCGCGCAAGCGTCCGACACCATCAGGCCATACTCAGCTCACCAACGCATGTACATCGTGTCCTCCAGGATGTCGCTGTGACGATGTCACAATCGATGCCTATGACCTCTGCCATAGAGCGTCGTGACCGCACCAAGCCTCATGAGCTCGCCCGCTCGATTCAGTCACCTTCAATATGCACTAGAGCCTAGATGTCATCATGGACACGAAGCTCCGAGACACTCGATTGCTTCTCCACCATGGACACCGGCCTGGTGCTCCAAGCCTATGAAAGGCCACCCTTAGCTCCCCAACTCTCCACACAAACTCCAACCCTCCCCCTAGGGAGCTCTCCATTTGGTGGTCACTGAAATGTGTCCCCGCAGCTATTTCCAGTGAGAGCTCGAGGTAGAGGCCACCCCTAGCTCTCTCTTGTTCCTCTAGCTTTCCCTAAGTCCCTTGGTCCTCACTGTGCTCTCCGTTCATGTCCAATGCTATCACGTCCTTCTACCTTTTGCATCACTTTCTCATAATTCTTTACACTATCTTGTTCTCATACTTTCCTACAATCCTACATCTAATTTTAGATGGGAGACTACACCAACATCACTCACGCTCGCATCGATTACTCTGATGAGATTTTCAGCAAACAACTAGCTCTTGCAGCGAACTATGTCGTATTGTAGAGGAAGGGGTTGTCCAATGGAAGATGGGAAACTGAGACTAACATTCGTGGACCTGCCATAGCGCCATACACGAAGGACATCAACTACGCGAAAAATATACCCTAACACTTACCGTGGAGACTTTCTACTTGAGTCAGTCTTTTGCAACTTCAAGAAATGTGATTCTGGAGGAAATCCCGTGAGAACCCGCAGGAATAGATCTTGCATGCCCTTGTGCCACATCCAGCCCTAGGACATGTAGTACCACTTTGCAGACGTTAGAGACATGCTGAGGATGGAGATTGATGAGAATGAACAAGCAACATACGTGATAAACCAGTTCAATAGGGAGATCTTGATTTGCATAATGTCATTGAGATCTCGGAGGATACGCAACTCACACAAATCGCTGAAAGAAATGCGCAAATTGCAGCACTACAAGCACCACCACCACCTAGGCGCCCCGAAGTAGGACAACTACCATCACCACCATATTCTGATGATGATGAGGAGGAGGAAGATGAGGATGAGTCTGATCTTTGATGATAACGACCGCATGCATGGAGTTTACTACTTCACTAATGGAGAAGAAGACGCCTTCAAGGACCTAGAATCACCAGTGATGAACATGTGTGGCAAGGGAAGAAGCGTTGGTTTGGATATGCCCGCGAGTACTCTAAGCGCTTCATGACACGCTAGGACTTGCCCACAATTATCGTTCATGTTAGGAAATTATAGGCTACTATATTCACATTGTTTCTCTATATGGTGCTAGCATAATTGCCATAGAGACATTTGGTATGGAAATATTAGGTTGAATTCGATAAATTTTGAACCTTCGTATTTTAAAAAATTAACGAGTGAAATTTCACAATTATTTATGCTTGTTTTTGAAAGTGTTTTCACATATCAAATAAATTGGCATAAATTATTGAAAATTCACTAATTAAAATTCTAAATATGAAGGTTCAAAACATATAGCATTCAACCTAATAGTGTCATACTGCATTTCAGTATGGTCGTCATCCTAGCACGATATCAAAGATAATGCTTGAAGTACTCGTGGGCATCTCACAACCTAAGCATTTTGCCATGTGTGTTCATCGTCGGCGAGTCCAAGTCATTAAAGGCGGCGGTGGTGGCGACGGTCTTCCTTCTTCAATTATCTCCTGGGGCGTCTGGGGTGGTGATGGTGGTGCTTGTAGCGCTGCAATCTACACATCCCTCCCAGCGATTTGTGCATCTCTCTCAGCAAGTTGTGCATCCCTCTCAATGATTCTATCCTCTAGGATCTCAGCGGCATTGTGCAAATCAAGAATCTCCCCATTGAGCTTGTTTATCAAGTCCATTGACTCCTAAATCTCCATCCTCAACATGTCTCCAATGTCTACAAGGTGGCACTCCATGTCCAGGGGCAGGCGAGTTTTATTCCTCAGGTCCTCACGGGATGTCCCCTAGCTAGGGTCGCGCTTCTCGAAGTGGCAGAAGGCTGACTCAAGTGGAAAGTCTCCACGATAAGTGTAGCAAAAAGGGACAATGCCTCTTGCATAGCCATATCTGCTCCTCTATACCGGTCCGAGTGCTCCATCGTGTCGATGATCTCCTTCGTGTGCTGTGGCATGTCCACAGATACTCGTCTCGATCTCCCATCTTCAATTGGGCAACCCCTTCCTCTAGAGTACATCATAGGTAGGTACAAGTCTCTCGCAACAAGAGCTAGTTTCTTGTTAAAAATCTCGTTAGAGTTGACGCCAGCGTGAGCGATGTTGGTGTACTATCCCATCAATATCTAAAACAAGGAAAGTATGAAAAAAAAATTGAAGATAATTACGAGAAAGAAATGCAAGAAGTAGAAGGCATAAATTAAATAGCTTTTAATTCCTATGGAACAATGAAAAAAAATGCTTTGACGACGATCACATCCAACTATAGAATAGTCCACATCTGACGACGGTCTCCTCTCCGGCGCGTCAAGCTCCGAGCCGACCTCGTTGTCGTCCATGGAGTGGACCGTCGTGTTCGCCCCGTCAAGCTTAAGTTGTCTGTGCCACCCATCCATCCAGGTGAGCCCTCTAGCGAACTTTCGGTAAGTCTACTTGGTTCGGAAATGAAAGAGAATAGTTCCTGGATGGAGGATATTTTGATGACTATGCGACCAAGGACGTCTCCTAGTTAGCTGACTACATGTTGAGCCCTGATCGATGGCTTGGGTATCTTTTGAACCACCCTTGGAATATATGGTGGCAAGCCCGACGTGAAAAGAGAAGTATTTTACGCGTGTTTTCCAAGCGCCAGACTCTTACTTTTGAGTCGATGCCGTAAAAGCGCCTGGAAACTGCAAGGGAAAAGGCAAACCGGCCAGGATTTTTTCCCTAGCGCCCCTAAATAAGCGCCCCATTGTAGTTGCCCTTATAGTTCATTCAAAGATTTCTAGTTCAAGTTTTGAGACCATATTTTTGAACTAAAAAGCTCCAAGTCAGCTAGAAGTGGGAAGGATCGCACTTCCATCGCTGCTTCTCTAGTAGCAGGTTCGATCCCCAACTTCATCATTTTACATGAACTGGAGAAATTTAAGAAAACACTGAAAGTGACGCTTCTAGGAGTCAAAACAGCAATCTGAAGGCAAACTCAAGCCTCCCGAAATAATGCATAAGAGCCAACTGAGTGATATATACTAAACATAGTAGTTAATTATATACTCCCTCCGTTCCATAGTTCTTGTCGTGATTTTAGTTTAAATTTAAATTTGAAACAGCAACAAAAATTGTGAAACGGAGAGAGTAGTTAATACATCTGATTTAAATTAAATCATGGAATTTTCAGACAAGAGGCTTACCAGAGCCCGGAGGAGACAGCAAAACACGGTTAAAATCAGTAATCGTGGTAAATCGGTCGGTAACCAAATCCTTGGTTGCCATGGCCTGAGTGCGCGCAATAGGAATATGAGTTACCGGCAGGGTGTTGTTGTGAATTCCCTTGGTGTGTGGCTCCCAACCAGTTGTTGAAATATAGATGGGGTGCCTGAAATAGCAACTTCTAATTAATTTAACTGTAGGTAACAACACAAAAGCGGTACAGCATATCAGACATAAATAATTCCATCTTTGTAACCTTTTATATGACAATGAATTAAATGAAAACTTATTTGAATACTCCCTCCGTCCATAAATAGATGTCTTAGATTTATCAAATTTTGAATGTATATAGACACTAAATAGTGTCTATATACATTCAAAATTTGATAAATCTAAGACATCTATTTATGGACAGAGGTAGTATTTTAGTTTCTTCTAGAATTCTTAGCGTATTGAAAAAACATGGTGCCCATGATTTCATGAACCTTGTAATCACACAAACGCATGGGGATTGCCTTTTCTACAGCTGCAGGTCAGATGAGGACATGAGATCGTATCATAAGCTTCAAACAAATTAATATTACCACATGAGGTCCAAATGTCGTGCTAGATGTCGTCTGCTGCGCTCGAGGTAGTGGCTGCTGTCACAGCGATTGATAATTGTTGTAGCTACGTATGTTGGGGGCAGAGGCCGACGGTTCATACACAGGGTTGCAGGGTCCAGTCAACTTGTTGAAACATTGTGGTTGTGGCTGCAGTGGCACATGCTAATTAATGTTGTTGTATGCTGATTAAAAATGACATGTTCGTAAGCTTCAAAGAAAATACCACATGAATTCCATATGCCCTGCTAGGTGCCGTCTGCTGCTCCGGCAGTAGTGGCTGCTGCCACAACGATTGATAGTTGTCGTAGCTACGTAAGTCAGGGGCAGGGGCCAGCGGTGCATACACATGGTTGGAGGGTCCAGTCGATTTGTTGAAACATTGTGGCAGCGGCTGCAGTGTGGCATAGTCTAATTAATTTTGCTGTATGATGATTAAAAAAAGACACATGGAACAGGGCATATGAAATACAGCATACACCCATATGTGACACTACAATAAAGGGCAGTGGCGAAGCACGGACATTCCACTAGTTGAAGCATAGCTGTGGAGGCTGAAAATGATGCATCAAAATTAATCTTGGTCTATGGCATATACTATGAAACAAGACATAATGGATTCAACATACCATATTGTTTTGATCAGGATGGGCATGTGAGCTAAGAGCATTCTGTACGGTACTCTGAGCTCCATCTTGCTTCAATAGCCTGAGGAACAGCAAAACCGAGGAAGAGCTCTAATATGAGCAAAAAATAATTAGCGACAGCTTTCAGAATATTCAATGGTTTGCCCTTCAAAACAACATAATTTCACAGATTTTCAAAGAACAGAGTTCTCGTAACAGAGTAAGAAACATGCCTTGGACGTTTGTTCTCAGATTTGTAAGAATCAGGCTCACTGACACAGATCTATGGACACAAGGAATGAAACTTTAGCTGGTAGAATTCTTCGAAATAGAAAAGCAGCACATGATTGAAAATACTTACAGCTGTATTATTTGGCTCATTTGAATTGCTGAGACTTTAATGCCTACAAACACAGATATACAGGGATTCAGTACTGCACAAGCTATTTTATTTTTGAGGGCTCAGATGATTGCAAAATAGCATATCTGCACACCCATGCACAGAAGTACAGAACCATTTGAACTGTTTGATAAGCATAAGTGCAGCATTAATTTTTATCTGAATTAAGTTCACAAAAATCTAGCTGCTCAGCAAAATTAGGATTGGATTCTACGGTGTAAGTATGACCCAGCATAGGGTAGACCCTTACGCGTCTTGTATGTATTGCAAAATAAACAATTTATACAAGATTAAGATATAGCCATAAAGACAAGGTAAGAAAAAAACAGATATCCCTATTTCTCACAGCAGAAACCACAAAGTGTCATATGTAGTTTTAAACACCCTAACAAAGATGTGCGCGGCGTGGAGCGTACAAGGGTCTAAGCAGCAACAAGATAACTTGCCAACCGCATTGCACATAGCCACTGAAAGGGACAAAAGCATGTTGATAACAAGAAAAGGTGAGCCACAGGTACCTGGAGTCTTTTTCAGGGTTCACCAATTCACAGGGAATGAATCGTTGACGCGAAGGATAATATCTTCCAAAAGGGAGCGCCTCAGGTGCTTCCACTTTCAGTGTCTTCTCCGCAAGGTCAACAGCAACTGCACATCACCAGATTCCTGGATGACTAGGTAAAGGACGTCATTGCCATCTGTGCTCAGGATGGGGCAAGCCGAGTACATGCTTCTCAATGTCAATCTCCCAGCTGCGGATTCATTCCTTTGTAACGCCGATAGCACCGAGTGTCATCAACCAAGATGTCATCAGCATCAACAATGTTTCCCCTTGAGCCAACGGTCGGACCCAAGCTCCCTGGTCCATGTCATGGGCTCATGGCACTCCAACCATTTGATGAACGCAGCTTCTTGGGCTTGCGGTCCACATGTTTGCGGCTGTAGAGCTTGATCGTAGAGCACATCCTTATTCCTGGGGTCAGACGGCTCTTCAGGAGGAATCTCTATTATTATGACAGTCACACGGCGTTCCACCTCAACAAACTTGATCAGGCCATTGATGCAGGCAACATCCCGATAACCCATGATGCTCCTTCCCGGGAAGGACTGCTTCAGGAGTTCTTCCCTGTTTCCAGGCAATGGCTCGGGCAATGGGATATGGCACACACGAAGGGGTTCCTCTCGAAGCACGTCGCACACCAGCATGCCTCGCAGGAGATCAACCCACACCAGCACGCCGTCTCGGAGCAGCATCGCCTTGCAGGGCGCGATCGTGAAGACCCCGGGACATGGCTTGAGCAGCTCCTTGGTCCTCCATGCTCTGTCCTCGGACGAGTAGATCTGAAGCCGGTCGCCCGGAGCAAACATGGTGCGGACAAGAACGAATTGGCCCTCCGCGCCGACCACGTCCACGTGTGGCTGAACTTCAGAGTAGTCGGCGTCCTCGGAGTCGGAGATGGGTGGGGGCTTGAAGCAGTGGAACGTGTAGAAGGACACCGCCGGTGCGTCGGCGATCCAGAAGGTGACCTCCACGGTATGGTTGGCGCTCGATTTGGCTGTGGCCGTGGTGTCGTTCCTGCTGCTGACACCGACGTGCGCCTCCTGGGCGAGGAGAATGGACGCCGGCAAGGGGAGGCGCTGCCGGTGGAATTGGCCGCCAAGGCCGTCGATCCGGACGCCATCGGAGTTTTGGATTTCGGCAGTGTGTTGGGGATTGATGAAGGCGGTCAAGGATATATACTAGGGTTTACCTTTCCGCTCCTCTTTCTTCTCGAGCAGTTTGTACCGAAACAAACGAAACCAACCGACGCGACCGAATCAAACCGCGCAACCATACCTAGTCAACGGGCTGTGCTTTTAATGAGTCGGCCCGTAGTACGCGATTAAAGACCGGCCCATCAGCCCATCACATGTCGGGCCTATGCCTGCGCCGCGACATTAAGCATGCTTTCGCAGACAGGGGAGAAAGGTAATCCAAAGGGAGACCCACATAGGTTTCTTCGCGCCTCCGGCATACAAACCGTCCACACATAAGCATCTTCTCTAGGAGGTCCCTTAGGGCCACTTCTTTTGGGCTTCTAGTCCAGCTTCTAGGTCCCAGAAAGCTGAAGCCCAAAAGAAGTGTATAGTTTCTGCGCGGCTTCTCCCCACCGCGAAGCCACGTTCATGTGTATTTGCAGAAACTGATGTCGACCAGTTTCCCGAGCTTCTCGTTAGAAAGCTGGACCGGTAAAGCGGTACGCCCCTTCTTTCGTTTCTTTTTACGGCAGAATGCCATTCCACCATCCAGCGAACCGGCATCCTGGAGAAGTCCGTCCTCTTTTTCCCTCTGGTTGAAAGGAGCGTGGCGGCTAGTGCCCATCGCCGGCCGATCCCCCAACCACCAGTAGAATCCTCTACCGCCGACCCGCCACCAAGTTCCCCGATGCCTTCTTGACCCGTTCTCGTCCCCTGCCGGTCGAATCCCGCCTCCCGCCCGGCACCCGCCCCCAGCGATATCCGCCTCCTGGAGGTTCTTCTAGATCTTGGTCAACTGTCATGCGTTTGGAATTGCTCGCATCTCTGATATCCGGCGAGTGAAAGAATTAATTCTCCAGGTTCGTGTCTCTAGTGGCCAGAGGCTCGTGCAACAGACGCATCGGGGGATGTCTGACTGATGTTGTTGCCTTCTTTGAACATTCCTTTACTCTCCCATTATTTCTGGATCTTTCCTTTCTCCACAGCTCAAATTAAGGGGTGTTATTGACATTCCACTACTCCACACATCAAATAAGCTATAATTGTAGAAGCCCAAAAGAATAGGACATACTAGTTTTTAGAAGCTTCTTCTCACCGCAGTTTCTTCCCACCATTTTTCATAAGCCAGCTTATGCATAAGCATAAGCTCAAAAGAAGTCCCCCTTACACTCCTAGCTTCCCGAGGGACAGCTCGATATCGAATAATAATTTCAAGGTGGTTAATTTCCATAGAAGTCAGATGAGAACTTAGTAGCTCAGGGTTATTCCAATGAAAGACGAATGGAGTGCTTAGTTCCGTTTTAGTTCGAGCATTGTAGGATCTTTTTCTAATCGGCTTTCGTCGCTTCTTCATTCTTTCCTTCTACATAGTAAGGAGGAGTTTGCAGTACGCCTTCAATTGATGATAACCGGACCGCAAGTATATAAAGGAGTCAACCTCGCTCCCTTGAATCTGATTAAAACCAGATGGCCGCGGCGAGGGAATCTGGGATGCGTGCCAGCCCAATATGGCCCGTTAGGTGGAAGCTTGCAAGGGCATCCGGTCAGCCCATATGAAGCACACCAGCAAATCGAATGATATTCAGACTAGCGAATCCTTAGTCATGTATTAAGATCTCGGTCTGCTAAAAAAATGTATTAAGATCTCAGACCTGGTTAAAGTTTTTTACAAGCCTTGTTAAAGATTTACCGGCCCCTCGTGCCTAACGGGCTGACCCAACTACCTTCCGTGCCTTGCTCGGGCCTGAGAGCGGGTCACGTGGGCCGGCATGGCATGACCTTTCAGTTAACGAGCATTTGTATGTCGATTCGTGCCACGCACGCGAAGCACTGTGTTGGGCTTGTGCCGTGCCGACCCGTTGCCAGGCGACCTAAACAAATGCCAAGGGAGCTTTGGCACCCTAGCTATCTCGCACAACACAAGGATCGATCGTCACCCTCCGTCCGATCTACAAAGGAGGAGGGTGTCCTATTGTTTTGTTAGACGAACGTGCGCACGTCCAACACAACACCCGTACTACGGATCAGGGCTTGCATGTATCTGTCGCACCTACTTCTCGTCCGTGATAACTTCGTCAATCTCAAAACATGCCGAATCAGTTTCTAGACTCAATTTTTTTAGAGGTGTTCATACGAATAGGTTGTACATATGTACGGTTTATAGGAGCAAAAGTGTCTCCCTTAATTATGTGTTTGGGAGAAAAAAGCTCTTCAGCTTGTTGCTCCATGGGGCCCGATGTTATCCGGTGATATAGTTAGCCCATCAGAGCCCATCAGAACCCTAAGACCTGATAACAAAGAGAGAGTGGCTAAACTTCACAGGCCTTGAATTGTTAGCCCATCAGAGCCCAGCTGCTCGGGCCGCAGGAATAATCTCCGGCCGTAATGCGCCGCCCTAAGAGAGAGAGAGACCGAGAGTAGGCCAGTGAGGAAGGCGGCGGCGCGACTCCGACAGAAGAGGTGCCATGGCATCATCTGCCAAATCGCCCGTGCCGGTCGCCGTCGCATTCTCCGGTTCGACCGCGCCCGGCTTGGATTCTGCGGAGGTACGTGACCCCTTCTTCCGACTGATTTGCAAACCTAGCCCAATGTGGGCAGGCAAGCTCTATAAACTGACTAGTACATCGGCAAATCCATCGCGAGCCGACCTACTAATTCCAGATCTCTCCGGTTGCACTGGCAGGCACCTCAAGATCAATCCTTTTAGACGAACTCGACCTCGATGATGGATCAGAAAATCAACTCGGAGGAGCGAATTGGGGAAGGAGAGATGTCTAAGAGGCGGCAGGTGCAGGAAGACTACTGCCGCCTCCACCCCGGCAAGAGGTTGCGGCCTGTGCAGCAGAAGCAGAAATTTCTGTATCTGGTGGTAGATGACTGGAAGTGGGGCTTCACCATCCGCAAGATTGATGCCGACGACAACCTGGAAACCAGCACCGACCTGGATCTGGAGCCGAGCGTCCTCCGGCTAAGAGCACCTGTGCGGGGCCATGGCATGGACTTCACCGCCCTGGGCAGCAACATCTTCATCGCCGCCAGAAAACACACTGGAACCTTCGTCTACGATACAGAGACGGAGGGCGTGGCCATCGGCCCGAACCTCCCGGATTCCTTGATGCCCGGCGCTCACATCTTCCTGGCCACTCCCAACATGCAGCTGTATGCGTTGAAGAATAACGTCCTGGAACGGGAGCATTCCTTTGAGGTCATGTCCACGGTTGGCGGCCCTAATCCGCCGTACATGTCGACTCCAACCATGGACTGGTCCTGGAAAAGCGTCCCCTCGCCGCTGCCGTTTGCCGACAATGAGAGGGTCACCGCCTATGCCTTGCACCCGGATGGAAGCACCATCTTCATGACAGCCGGCAGCAGGAGCAAATTTCGTACTTTCTCCTTTGACGCCACACAGTCTGAGTGGAGGTGCCATGGGGAATGGATGTTGCCTTTCGAAGGCCAAGCCTACTTCGACGTCGAGCTGGATGCATGGGTTGGGCTTCACAAGGATGGCTACATTTGCTCCTGCCAAGTGCCGTCCTGCAGCAGCACAAGTACCACGCAGCCGGATTGGAGGATGGTCAAGGAGAAGATGTTCCGCAACGACCGGCGAAGCACTGCCACCCTCACGTACATGGGCGACACCAAGTTTTGCATTGTGGAATCTGCACTACGTGAGGGTCTGGAGCTTGAGGATGCCCGTGGTGTCCGTGATGGATTCATGCTCCATATCACCATTTTCGGCCTCAAGTATAATCGTGAGGGAGAGCTGCAAACCACCATCGACCGCACCACTAAATCCTATCAAGTATCTAAGCATTTGTCATTTTCTCCTGTAGCATTCTGGATGTAGTTAGGAACCGGTTGTTTGGCCTGCCTGTCTGGAATACATAGTATGTATGTCTGAGTACTCTGGAATTCTGGGTGTAAGTCATGAATTATGGTCATCAAAAGTTTGCTTCTCCTGGCAATGTTTTCTTTGGAATACGCTCAACTATTATTTCTGTGTAGCAGCTCTGGAGTATGCATAGATGCCTGTGAGTTATAACAACTAAAAAGAGCTGTCATGTGCTTCTGCTCCTCGCAGTATATCATGCTAAATTCAAATATATTCTCAACATTGAAAATAAAACTATTTCTGTCACTGCACACTAGGAAAATATGTTGCCAAATGTTAGAACCATAGATTGCTCAATTTCCCCAGATTAACAGTTTGCTTGTTCTAGTAGAAGGCAAAACTATAATGGCTGTTCTTGGTTGTTGGCTGAAGAATAGGTAAGATGGTTGCTGAAGCAAAGGTTCATAATCGTTGTAAGGATCTTGCTTTGTGGTAAGTTAATTTTATTGTAGAAAATATAAATCATGAAGAAAGTCGTTACAGAGAAGCTCGGCCACTCTTCATTCCTTAGGACATATTTATCGTTTGTACATGTAACAAGACCGAAACCACCACACTTAATAGAATTCTTCAGCTGGGTTTTTTTCTCTATTGGTTCTCTTAAAATCTCACACAAGCTACTTTTTTATAATCTGATTGTTTATAGTGCTCTTTTAGGAACTGTTTTTAGAATATATTTGTTGTTGTTTGTGATGCTTTCAGGTGGGGGTTTGTGCCCTAATCTGTCCTTCTGATCACGGCTCGAGTATATTGGGTCCTGTTTCACAGTTTGTGACATATACCGTCTGAAGGAATGTGTCCATTGCCCCCTTTTCATCAAAAAAAAAAAAAAATCCCTACTAGTTCTGCTGTAAACTGGAGAAATGTAGTGCTATTTAATCACGGAGGCAATGTTACATTTGCCTCCAGATCGATATCTTTTTGTTTTTGTTTTTGTGTTTTGCTTCTCCCAAATATAAATCCCTCTCATCTGCAGCCCATTGAACTGTCTTTTATATGGAACACATAAAAATGGAGAAGATGTGCATAATGGAAGTTCAGGTAACTATCATACAAGAACATGCATAACCTACCTGAGGTGAATCTTGCTACAAAGATATTGTGACAAGCTTTTTATATACATAACATGTATTTTTGTTTCCGGACCTATTCATGGTGTCAGTATAGTTTTAATCAAATACTAGTTTACTTGAACTATTTTTGGTATTTGTTTCTTCTGCTGTCATTGAAACTGCAGCTGATGCTTGTTCCGAGAAGCAAGATGACATTACCATTGTCATCGCGTTCATCATCTCGAGACTCCGCTAGCTGCCTGGCTAGCATGGACAAGCCTGAAGAATGAAGATGATGATGTAACTTCCAACTGGATGGATGAAGTTAAGAGGAAAATACCACGAGATGCGTCGTCGCCCCTCCCGGGAGTGCAGACCCGGGTTCTTGCTCCAGATAATATATGGTCTTAGGTCTTTTCGAATCATTAACTCATCAAACTAAACTTCACGTGCACTCCCGGGAGGCCGGGAGGGGCTGGTTTCAGATAATATATGGTCTTAGGTCTTTTCGCAAAACAAAAAAACTTAGTGCTTGACAACTTACAACACTTGCATAATTAACAACCAGGTCCAACCTACTCTCCTCCATCTCCATGAGCTGCCTACATTTCTGAATTATCTTGCAGCAAAAGAACAAATTGCCCCCATTGTCATCTAGCCGAGAGCACATTGCTCGTCCATCTCATGTAGCTATACTAAATTTCCCATAAAGAGGGTATACTGCAAAACAGTGAGTGTACAATCTACACTTTTTCCATTGTCGCTAATTTTAACACAAGTCCAGGCACTCAACAGTTCCTACTAATTAGCAACTACTTTAAAGTTTACACATATTTTGAGAGCATAAGCAAATACAAGCTAGCTGCTGGGTTTTATTCACTCTGTAGGATCTAAAGCTTGTATTGTATACAGGCTGGTTTTACCAACTCTGTCATGTTTTACCAACTCCGATGTGGATGCGAACTTTTTGTGGCGTGGTAGGTACCTCTACGAGTCTAATCCGTCGAGGAACTGAAGCAACGTTCCAAAAGAAAAGCTTGCGGATGTTTCCCTTGCACCACATGGTCTGGAGCAGGAACGGCTCACGATCGAGATACGAAGCAGAGGTGAAATCATGAACATCTGTTCGTAACAAAATACACATGATAGGTTCCGATGCTCACATTTACACATGCTTGAGAGTGCTTTTTTAGTAGGAATCTGATCCAAATAGATTTGTTATTAGAATTTGATCCAAATAGATGGTTACCGTGTTTCTACCGGTTGTAATGTGTACATGTATGCCTTTCCCTTGTAGTGTACTCTATATTTAAAAAAACAGTGGAGTAGAAAGTATCAGTGGAGGAAAGTTTCACTTTATATAAGTTTTGAAAACAAGTTTGACATTTCCCGTGAACCAAGCTAGCGAATGACACGCACGCCGTTGGGCGTATAAAATCCTAGTCCCCTTAAACAAACTGACCCAATCGCAGTCGCCACTCCCCGAATCGCGATCCCCTCCGCACCGCACCGGCCCCGCCATGGAGGTGTTCTACTACCTCGTCTTCGGCGGCCTCGCCGCCGTCGTGGCGGCGCTCGAGCTCGGCAAGTCCGGCAAGGACCGCGTCGCCACCCCGACGGCCTTCAACTCCTTCAAGAACAACTACGTCCTCGTCTACTCCCTCATGATGTGTACGCGCGCGCCTAACCCCTCCCCTGCCCCTCCTAATTCGCCCAGATCTGAACTGCGGCGGCGCAATGCCGGCACGTTTCTGGGTTTTCCGGTGACTGAATCGTGCGTTCCTGTCTGGTGCAGCTGGGGACTGGCTCCAGGGGCCGTACGTGTACTACCTCTACAGCCAGTACGGGTTCGACAAGGGCGACATCGGCCGCCTCTTCATCGCCGGCTTCGGCTCCTCCATGCTCTTCGGCACCATCGTCGGATCACTCGCGGACAAGCAGTGCGTGCTCGTCCCTTCGTCGGACCACTTGTGTTGATTTCGTCTGTACGCTCTGATGACTGATGAGGTTTTGGGTGGTGATTCGCAGGGGAAGGAAGAGGGCGTGCATCACCTACTGCATCACCTACATCCTCAGCTGCATCACCAAGCACTCCCCGCAGTACAGGATTCTCATGATTGGCCGCGTGCTTGGAGGCATTGCAACATCGCTGCTCTTCTCTGCATTCGAGTCGTGGCTTGTCGCAGAGCACAACAAGGTAGCAACTCACCCCAGATCTGTGTGCCCATCAAACACTTGTGTGGTTCTGCTTCAGCTTTGTTCTGAAGAATGGCACTTGTGTCACACCTTAATAAATACTCGTTGGAAGTTTGGATATTATTGCTTTTGAGTGATTATGTATATCAGCGATCAGTACAAAAGCTGTGCGCTGAAGCTTACAAATCTTAATGGATTAAGGAGAGTTCACTGCTGGTAACTTGTATACAATACTGAAGAGATCTGTATAGGGACACATTTATAGTGATGCACTGAAGTACATTAGTACAACATGCTAACTGAACCAGGATCTGAAGTCTTCTTGTAGAATTCTTATCAGGTTTAACCCTCTTGCGCACATCCTGTCAGTAATCTCAGTTTCTTTTTATATGTTTATGAAAGTTTTAGTCCTTGCGTGGGCAGATCTTGTCTTCCACTTTTTTCTGTCACATGGTCAGAAATTTAAAAAACTGACTAGCAAGTAGAACTGTGGCAATGTTCAATTGATGTTTTTCAGGACAACCCCGCTGAGAATTAGCCATTAGCCTTAGATATTGATTGTATGTACTCCCTCCCATCCATAATAAGTTTCGGTGATTTAGTGCTGATTTAGTACAAAGTTTGTACTAAGTCCCTGAAATTTATTTTGGATCGGAGGGAGTACAAGTATCACTAGTAGTTTATTGTGTCATGTTCCCTTGTTCGGTACAACCACCTGTCCAATTTAGCTTATGAAAACATTGTGCTTTTATTGATAAACTCTCTGCACAATTTCCTGAATGTCTTTGGGAACTCCTCTCTTGTATACCCATGATTATTGGCTAATAGTGTGTAAATCTAACTTGTGATTGTGCAGAGAGGTTTTGATCCGCAATGGTTGTCGATAACATTCTCCAAGGCTATATTTCTTGGGAATGGCCTAGTTGCCATTGTCGCAGGGCTATTTGCTAATCTGCTGGCTGATAACTTGGGGTTTGGCCCTGTCGCCCCATTTGATGCTGCTGCTTGCTTCCTAGCAATAGGTATGGCAATTATCTTATCTTCATGGGGTGAGAACTATGGAGATGCATCTGAGGGCAAGGACTTGATGGCCCAGTTCAAAGTTGCAGCGAAAGCCATTGCTTCTGGTAACTTTAGCATGTCCTGCTATTAGAAACGTCAATAATATTTTGAAGTTGACACTGAGGATTGACGGATTTCTCATGATATTTCAGATGAAAAGATTGCATTGCTTGGGGCCATACAGTCACTGTTTGAGGGCTCAATGTACACTTTCGTTTTCTTGTGGACTCCTGCTTTGAGCCCAAATGATGAAGAGATTCCTCATGGCTTCATATTTGCAACATTCATGCTTTCTTCAATGTTGGGTAGCTCAATTGCATCTCGTCTATTAGCTCGGAAGATGAAGGTTGAAGGCTATATGCAGATCGTGTTCTCGATATCAGCTTTCACTCTTTTCCTCCCTGTTGTTACCAATGTAAGCCTGCTATTCATAACCATTTTGGTTGTTTCCTTGTTTTAATACTATGATCTAAATGTTGCTGTTATCTATTTGTGCTCAACAGTTCATAGTACCTCCCTCAGAGAAAGGTAGCAGCATCTCATTTGGAGGCTGTCTACAGCTCCTTGGTTTCTGTATATTCGAGTCATGTGTTGGCATATTCTGGCCATCAATCATGAAGATGAGATCTCAATATATACCCGAGGAGGCGAGAAGCACTATCATGAATTTCTTCCGCATACCACTCAACCTGTTCGTATGTGTGGTGCTTTACAATGTAAGCAGCAAATCCTTCTTACTTTCAAGTTCAGTGTTCATTTTTGTTAGTCTAGTACAATAACAGAAAAGACCATGCGCACTTCATTTCAAACGAGTGCATGAAGAAAGAAAGATTGCAGTAGAACAAGCTAAACTGTCATTACTCATGCCAATAATGCTCTTCCTATGAATGTTACTCTGCAGGTGAATGCCTTCCCAATCACTGTCATGTTTGGCATGTGTTCTATTTTCCTTTTCATCGCAGCAATTTTGCAGAGGCGGCTGATGGTTGTATCTGACCTTCACAGATCAATCAGTACTAGTACGTCATCTTCATTCGTTTCAATTTTCATACCCAACAAATGTTATTTTCTATCTTCGGATGAGATGCAGTCTTACTCAATTGCTAACCACAAGATCAAACTCCTGCAGAAGCCACAGAGATGACAGCAGAAGATGAGCCACTGAACCCTTAGAATACACCAGAGAGGATGGGCGTGTACCGGACATTGAACTGTCTCCAACTTCATCTGCTCTCCACTGGGCTGCTGAATAAGATGGAACCAGAATGCTGGAACAAAACCCTGTGTAGTTTGCTTCGATAGGTGCTCACTGTATTCAGTTTTGTCAGGATAGAGCACACGGTTCAACATGTATTGAGCTACACACGGCACAGTAGAGCTTGTCATAGCACCAAATTTGTACTCGCCCTCCTTTCTATATAGTACTTGCTGACAGAATCACATTTGTATTAAATCACACGAGTCTCTTGATGAAAGCTATATCTTGTACCCCTGTCCCCCATTCTGGATGCTTGTGACGATTCTAGCAAGATGAGTTTCTGGTGATTGTCTCCAATCTTTTGTTATGTCGGCAAAATGTGTACTGATTAGCAGTCCATTTTTGACTTAAAACCTAGTGATTATAATTGCACAACAATCTCAATGGAGTGGCTTACATCCTTGTACATCAAATAGGACAGGAGCACATCAATCAGCAGGCCACCAAAACAGTTCAACTGGTGGCACAAGCAGAATTACCAGTGAACATTTTCATCATACTACTAAATCGTTAGAAGCAGAGCTATAAACAACCAGAAATGATAAAACAGATACAGTTCATACAGAAGTCGCATCTGCAAAGCCTGGTGATCTAAATGTTCAGCCAGACTAACCTTGAAACATAATGATTTTGCTTATACTCAACAGGAGTGGCAAAAGAACACAGGCGCCTACATCAAGATCATTGCTACAATCACAACATCAACTGAGAGGAACTTCAAAAAAAAAAAAAATCTAATTCAAAGCTACATCAGAAGAGATGGAAATGAACACATGGAGCGTTCATGTAAACCTAGTAATCCACAGTGCACCCATGTCCTCATCAATCTACAATACAAATGCTGCAAACTCTCGGATAAACTCTTTCTGTTCAGCAACATCCAAAAAATCATATATTATTCTTGCATCCAACATGATGTTACATTGCAACACAGGTCAAAAATTTCCATTCCGATGTGACTAACATAGCATAGATATTATGCATTCTCAAGTGGAGCAGCTAACCCTGAGAAATACAGACGAACAAGGATTCATTCTTGGCGACGGATTGATCTGATCACCAGATCTGAGCGAACAGGAAGAGATACGGAGATGTGGTCATATTGCCGGTACATATCGCTTGGCGAGCTGCTTGCCAGCCAAGGCGGCGGCAGCGAGGACCCCGCCGACGGCGCCCGCGACGGCGGCGGATCGGGGCCCGTTAGCGGCGCGGAAGAGCGCGCCGGTGCCGAGCCCGGCGACGACGCTGTTGATCCAGTCGTCGCGGTCGCGCACCTCGACCATGCCGCTCTCCATCCCGGCGTACATGAGCCCGATGACCCCGACCCTGTTGCCGTAGCGGCGGCCGGAGCTGCCGCAGGCGTTGAGCAGGCGGTTGGCGCGGATCTTGGCGGTGTCCCCGGGCTCCGCGCCGGCGGCGGCCTGGCGGAGGCCGAGGGCGGCGCCGGCCACGGCGCCCGAGAGGTACCCGATGCCCGTGTAGTAGGTGAGGTTCTCGCCCCAGGAGCGGCGCTGCACCGCGGACTCCTCCTGGAAGAGGAACTCCGGCGACGTGGGCAGATCGTAGAGGTTCTTGTAGTTGTGGGGGACGTTGAGGTCCTGGTAGGGGTTGTACTTCCGGCGGCCGGGGACATGGTCGTCCTGGGCGTTTGATCCCGGTGGGAACATCCGCGGGTCGGCCATGGCGGCGGCGGCGGTAGGGCTAGGGTTTGGGGTGTGGTCGGCGGTGAGACGCGCGGGGCAGGGGAAATTGGAGGAATGGAAGGAGTGCCGCTTTAGCTGTCTACCATTTGCGACGCGGTCCCTCCCGTGCCTGATATTTTCTTTCTTGGGCTATGGGCTAGAGGCCGGCCGCTCGAGGTTGCGAACTGTTTGTTGCTATCTTTAGAATTTGTTTATGATTATGAAATGGTTTTCTTTCTGTGATAAACAATTTCTTTGCTCAGGTCGCTGCAGCGACAAATGAGAGGAGTAACTCAATTTCTTTGGGAACACCAATATACGTGAGGAACTGAGGATGTACATACGATACATCACACACACACTATCACCACTGCACACTATAAAGGTCGTTGAAAATCAGAGTAGTGGAACTTTATGATGGAACAAAGGGATTATTCGAAACCAAATTTAAAAAAAAGTTAGGTACTATGACTAAATTTATCTAGACAAACCCCCATCCATGAAAATGTAATCTCTCTTGGGGAAGTTATCCCAATCTTAATGAGACATAACATGGTGTCAAATCTATGATTTCTCTTTGATCGATTTAGATACAAACACCCTTGCAATTCAACATGTTCATATAATTAGCATAGTGCTTTGTTGGACTAGAATACTCCATCAGAAATTTTGGTTACGAAAGAGGTTAGATCTACTATTTCAAAAAATTATACCAAAAAATAACCAAAAAGGTTAGATCAGTATTGGTCGTAAGAAGATGTTGGTAGGAGGACCTTGAACATAGCCAAAGAACGCCGCGATGACTCAAGTTTATACTATGTATTTACATCAACTATATTGAGTGGGTTTATAACTTGTAAGGTCATTTACCTTTTGGTAAAGTTGTCGAAATTTGAGAAGTGATGGTTTTACTCTCTCAACTGTAGTGGTACAACGAGTTACATAGACTAAAACCTAATATGGGGAAGAGATACCGTCGATACAAGTTTTTTTTTAAAAAAATTGTCGTCTCTATTTCTGGTCTTTACGCTTGGAGTGTCAATATATTTCAATTCTCATACAAGACGATGTACAAATTTTCCATATTGGGGATTATTTTTGCAATGTAACTTGAGTCTAACACATGACGCACAAGGTGAGCAGATGAATCATCATAAAAACAACTTTTATGAATCTTCATCATATAATGTAAATCATCGTCATTCCATCATGACATTTGTTTTTTTTAATGGTACCTCCAGTTTCATTAACGAAAACTAGCACAATTTTACCGTGTTATTACATCACATTGGTTTTTATGCACTGCCAACCAACCAATGTACATAAAGATCTAGGTATGAAACAATTAGCACAAATTACAAATTGTCGCACAAACCCCAAACCTTACCCTTACCTGATCTAACCAAAGACCAGACACAAACATTTCTAACAAACTATATCCACAGTTTGAGATAGCGGAGCCCAGCCTTTCGAGGGAAGGAATATGTCTTGGATCACCATCTTCAGGAGTTCAATGCGTCAAAGTAGCACCTTTTGCACTCTTGGTATCTGCAATTCACCCTGGTAACTAATCTAGTATCAAATCTGATACATAATATCACTGGGATCAAGCGGTATAATGTTATCAGAACAGGCCCTGGTCTTCCAAATAGACAAGAAAATGGATGCTAAAAATAGCTTGACCGAGACTTTATATGCCCTTCTGAAATTGAGCACCCAAAACCCGAAATCAAACATTGATCTAGGTTGGAGAGGTAAGCCTAAAACGCACTCAAAAACTAACAAAACCATAATATACCTCCCTCGTGATATAATGCAAAATATGTGGATCTATGCTCTCATGAGCAACACAAACATACCGAGACTATATCTAGCAATGGGGGCGTATGCTCCCTTTATTTTGAAATACATGTTAGGCATATTTTAAAATGTCAAAAAATTGAAACAAAAATTTCGCACGTACATCTTCATGTGCTACGCGCTTACAAAGTCGTTTCAGGAAAAATCAACATGTCATATGGGGCGTGTGTAAAAAAAGACAAAATTCGGTGCTGAAACAAAGACTTGTCACAAGATAAATTTTCTCTTTTTCGCTTAGACTATAAAAAATATCATTTTTTCGTGAAACTTGACGAATACACATATATTATGGAGATGTACATGTAAATTTTTTTGTCAAAATTTTTTAACACTTGGAAATATGTTTTGATGGTAGAGGGATCATACGCACCCGGGAGCCGAATTGAGTTTCTGGCAATGGGGTAATGAAAAAGAGGTGATCTATGCTCTCATGAATGTTATAAAACTTGCAGTTGGTAGAACCATCCCACCCTCGTGATATAATACTCCATTCGCCATGGAAGTTGTCTGAAATTTGTCTAGATTCAGATGTTTATAGGCACCAAATAGCATCTAGATACATCTAAATTGACAAAACTCAAACAAGGTTTATGGAACGGAGGAAGTACAAAACATGTAGATAACAAATTGTATAAATACCTCCATTGAGCTATTCCCTCCATATCAGTTTAATATGTGCTCGTGTAGTTTAAGAAACTACTTTAACCACTATTTTGGTTAATAAAATGTAAACTACATGCCATAAAAATTTACCATTAGAATTTTTTTAATACGAAGCTAATGGTATATTTTGTAGATATATAATTCATATTTCACTAACCAAATTAATGGTCAAAGTAGTTTCATCATAAAATACAGTGTTTATGAACCCTCGTGATGTAATGCAAATCGACGTCATGCCCTCGTGATATAACGATAATTAAAACTTTTGATCGTGTCCAGTGGGCTCCCGACTCGCGCGCACGACGGGTCACGCGGTACCGACACCGTCAACGTGCCTCGCCCGACGACTCCACCGTGTGCCGCTCTCCCCGCCGGCACCGCAACAGAACACCAAAAAGCCGTCACAGAGAACACGTGCGCCGCTTCCTAGGAAACTTCCGCATCGGGTTCACAGGTCACACATTGACCCGACCTGAATAATCTCCGAATTCCGATTTGCGAGATTTCGCTTTAATTTCCTCTGCTGCATTCTTAGCGTCAAAGCCAGGCGATCCCAAACTTGCCCAAGAGTGCCAAGAGCCCGGTACATGGTCTCTCCTCCTCGGCGCCGCGTTCGTTCCACCATGGCTCACGGCGGCGGGACCGGCGAGGAGTGGCCTTCGCTGCCCGCCGACCTCCTGCTCACCGTCTTCGCGCTGCTCCCCTCCGACGCCGACCGCGTCCGCTTCCGCGCCGTGTGCGCGCGGTGGGCCGCCGCGGCGGCCACCTGGCGCCCGCGCCCCTGGCTCGTGGGCTCCCGCACCGACCGCTCCGGCCAGGGCGCCGCCATGTCCTCCTTCTGGCTCTCCCAGGCGGGCGGCCTCGTCCCGTTCGCCGCCGCCGCCGTGCCGCCCGGCCTCGAGTACCTCTCCTCCTCCCACGGCTACCTCGCGCTCTCCGACCCCGCCGCCGCGCCCAAGGCCGTCACGCTCCTCAACCCCGCCACCGGCCGCCGCGTCCCGCTCCCGCCCATCGCCTTCTTCAAGCGCTGGCACGACGTCGCCACCCTCGTCCTCTCCGCCGACCCCGCCGCGGGCGCCGCCTGGGCCGCGCTCGCCGCCGGCTTCCCCACCAACTGCCTCGCCTACTACAGCTCCGCCGCCCCCGGGGCCTGGACGCCCCTCCGCTTCAGCGCCGCCGGGTACGCCGGCGTCGAGCACCACGCCGGCCGCTTCTACGTCGCCTTCAGGAACCGGATCTGCGTCCTCCACCAGCCAGCCTCCGGCGCGCCCCCCGCCGTAATCCCCCTCGAGCACGCCGACCCCGACGCCGACGTCAGATCTGACAACGAGGATGTCCCGGGAGACGGGAGGCGCGCCGCCGTCGACACGCACCTGGTGGAGTGCGACGGCGACCTGCTGCACGTGTCGGTGCGGGACGAGGCGGAGTACAGCTCGGACGACGATGTGGCCGTCGACGACGACGGGAGCAGCACCGACAGCGGCGGCGGGAAGCGCGTGGTCGAGCTGCACAGGGTGGAGCTGGTCGGGGACGGCGCGGTGCGGCTGGTGCGGGTGGAGGGCCTCGGCCGGCACGCGCTGTTCCTGGGCCGGAACCGCGCCTTCGCGCTCTCCAAGGCGGAGTTCCCGGCGTGCCGCGTCAACTGCGTCTACCTCCTGGACAGGCAGGGCCACCCCGACGGGGTCGTCAGGGTCCTGGACATGGACGGCCAATGGGCGCGCCGCGAGGAGACCGTCTACCCCGACGACGGCCGCCGAGGGTCCCCGTCGGCAGGATGGGCGCGCCGTGGTTGGTTCCTCCCGAGCTATTAGGGGCTCCTTTCAGCATTTTTATGCATTCAAAATCTCGAAATGTTTCCCTTGTTTTTTGTGTGTGAGGATTATGCTCCTTAAGCATATCGTTATCACATGGATCTCTTGACTAAATCATTACAAAAACAAATCATCAAGTTTAATGCTTTTCCATGAAATCGTTGCAACGAAATTGATTCTTTTTTAGGCCTTGTTCGGTTTCACAAATTCCGGAGGGGGTTGACATGGTTTTAGCCTGAGGCTGTCATAGTGCATAGTATCATATCATGCATATGATACATGTTTATGATACTATTTGTAAATGTATTAAATTCCATACAACTTTGAGAAATGTATTAACCAAACAAGTCTTAGAGAGGCGCAAAAGTCATTTTGGAAGCTCTCGTTGTATAATTTTTTTGAAAATATATTTATGTGTACAAAAAGTTTATGTAACAAAATTCTAAAAACCTGATGTATCCCACTAACATTCAAAATCTCAATTATAAATGTTTTATTTTCTGAGTTACACAAAAATGACAATGTCTGATTTCATTTTGTAGATTTAATCACTATACTTATATCTACATATTTATTATTTTTGTGTAGCCTAGAATACAGATTATTTTCAGTTGAAAGTTTGCATGTTCGTGGGATACAATACTGGCTACATTATAAATTATTTTTGGATTTTTCTAAAACTTAGAAATATGATTTTTAATTATTTTTTAAAATCATTGGTGTCCATGTGCACCAAATCTCTCTCTGCCGCTCCCAATCATCTTCTCTTTAGGCTATCTTTAGGCTATGAGTGAACTTCCATCCTCTCCAAAATATTGGTTAGAGAGGCTTAGAGCACCGTCAGTCGGGCCCCCCCAAAGATTTTTGGAACGTGTTGGACATTTTTTCGGCCACAATCGCACGCCCCAAAGCCCCCTTTCGTTCGGCGCGGTCCAATACGCTGCCCGGCGCCCCGAGGCTGTTCCCGCTCCACAGGGGACGCTTCGGGCGCGTCGGACATAGCGAGAAACCAGGCAGGGAGTGGCGGCCCCGACGCATCATTGACACACGAACGATGCCCAACCGTCGCCTACCTCACGACGGAATTATTATTGGCGCGCAGCGACGATGCAGTTGCCGGGAGGAGGAACCGTCAGAGTGGCAACTGCGTCGATCAACGCGCGAACCGTCGGAATGGAGCGTGAACTTCACGGAAGAACTACCGCAACCCTCTTCGATATCTGCGCCGCTACTCATCCCCGCTCAATAAGACCGACGCTCTTCATCACTACGACTGAGCAACCTCTCCTTTCTGACCATGAGCAACCTCTATTTTCCATCGGACTCCGATAGCGAGGGGAAGCCGCTGGGATGGTGCCATTGGTGGGAAAGAACTGCCACACCTAGCAGCTCTAGTTCCCCGCCGACGGACGACCAGGGGGGAGGGGGAGGCTGTCGCCGATGACAGCCAGGAGGAGGAGGGAGAGGCCGTCTCCGAGGATGGCCATGAGGAGTAGGAGGAAGAGGAAGAGGATGGAGATGCCAGGTGGAGACGGCTGGAGGCTGAGGAGGCGGCGACGACAAAGAAGGAGGCAAGGGCCCGGGCGAAAGCGCAGTCGGCGTGCACCGACGACGACGAAGACACCAAGGACTACTCGTCAGAGGGGGACACAAGATCATCGTACTCGTCGAACTCCACTACCTCTTCGAAAGAGGTGACGAGCAGGAAGCGCCTCCGTGAAGATGACGAGGCGGGGCCATCAAAGAAGTAATTTAAAAATTAGTTTGAACATATTTTTTCACAGTTTTTACGTTTAGTTTGTTTCAACATGTTGCACTACTTTCAAAATCTCGATTCTACGTACAAATTCCTTCTCTCTATTGAAATGAAAATGCAAAAAAAGAAGTCATTTTAATGTTTTGGGGCGCGTTTGGGGCCGCGGCTGAGCAGCGACGCGCCCCAAACGCGGAACGAAGTGGAGGCATCCCCAAAACGCTCGATCCGGCGTCTTTTGGGGGACGTGACTGGAGATGCTCTTAGAGAGGCTTCCAATGCTGCCGAGCTCCAAGGGACTAATGGGAATGGGTCCAGGGTCACCGGATCCGGTGGCAGTGAGCCCATCAGGCGAGGTCTATGCTACTGTATAAAATACTGGTTAGTGATTTTTGAAAAAAATTATGTTGCTTGTGTCCTTCCGATGTATCGGAGCCTCTTTTTCCGCTTGCTACGAACACATGGCCGATATGTTGTAATAAATCTGGGTATTTGCAGCAAAAGTTATGTTCATGTTGTAAGAGTTTTTATGCCCTTGCAAGTGTTTGTCTCAAATTTAGTTGTAGGAGCGCACTCGTTTGCCCAAATGAACAGAAGCAGACGACTCCCAAATTTATTCCGACATGTACCATCTGCAGAATGGAAGACGAGAGTGGATACCATGCTGTCATGAACTGCACAACTGCAGAAGCTAGTGAAGTATGGAACCTACCACCTGATCGTCAACTGGCTCACACAGGGAACGAATGGGGTCTTAGGGCATCTCCAACGCGGAGACCCAAACCCAAAAACGGAGACCATTCCCGTGGAAAAACGTGCCAAAAACGAAACCAAGCGACGGCCATTTAAGTTGACCCCAACTTAAATCTGGGCGGACTTTGCGTCTGTCCGGCTCGCTCGGGACGGCTCCGGACGTCCGTTTTTATCCGCCTGACCCCACATCTTCTCTCTCCCGTGTCTTCTTTTTCCCATGGATATGGCCGGAATAGCTGCCGGAGTTTGGCTGGCCTGGCCCTGCCGCCGTTGCCGACGCCGGTCGCACCCCGTCGCCGACTCCTCGCTTTTTTTCATCCATGCCGGAATTTATCGCTGCCAAAACGAGCTCCGGCCGCAAAGTTCGTCGACGGCGGCCGTCGCCACGCCGCCGCATGAGCCACGGCCAAGGGCGCCCAGAGCCCCGCCACGCCGGCCGCGCGAGCCACGCCCAAGGGCGCCCAGAGCCCCGCCACGTCGGCCGCGTCGCGCCACGGCCAAGGGCGCCCGGAGCCCGCCACGCCGCGCGGGCGCCGGCCCTGTCGCTCCTCCACGCCGGGCTGCGCGGGCGCCGGACGCGTCGCTCCGCCACGCCACGCCGGTCGCGTCGCTCCACGCTGCGGCGCCGCCGCCTCGCCGGGCCACCACGCCTCGCCGCGGGCTTGCACGCCGCGCGCTCAAGCACGCCGCAGACGTGCGTGCGGCGCTCCGCTTGAGGAGCTCGCCCTGGCCATGGAGGAGGTCGTCGGGAACGGACGCCGCCGTGGGCGGAGCTCGCCGCGACGAAGTGCGGGCACGGACGGGGACGGGCGCGGGCGCCGCCGGCCGCGTAGGCCACGCGCGGGCACGGACGGCGCCGCCGCGCAGGCCACGCGGCCGGCGACGGCCGCCGCAGGCGAGGGAGGCGGCGCGTCGGCCACGGGCGGTGGCGGAGCCGCCGCGCGAGGCACGGGCAGGCGCCGCCGCGCGTCGGCCACGCGCGGCCACTGCACGGCGAGGCGGCACCGGCCGCGTCGCCACGTGCACGCACGAGCGGTGGCGGAGGTCGACGCGGGCGGGACCTGCTCTCGCCGGGGCGGAGGTCGACGCGGGCGGACCTGGGCCGGGGCGCGCCAGGGCGGAGGTCGCCGTGCCTTGGCGACCCGTGGCGCGGCGGAGCTCGCCGGGAAGTGGCGGGGTGGGGGCGGAGGTCGCCGGGGCGGGGGCGGGGACGGAGGCTCGACGGGACGGGGCAGAGCTCGCCGGGCATGTTCTTGCCCAACTAGTAGTAGTATGGCTCGATGGGGAAGAGGAATAATTTGGGTCTCACATACGGTTGGGGAACAAAAAAAGCCACGGACATATTGTCTGTCCGTGTGTCCGGAGGTCGACCCAAACAACCACAATCGGACGACCAAACACGTCCGTTTAGGTCGTGGGGTTGGAGATGCCCTTACTGGACAAACTGGATGATGGAATGAAAACAAAAACAACGTTCCCGTGGATGCGAGCTTGGCATCATCGAAATGATATACCAGTAGTCTGACAGAGGGAATTCTAGCATTGTACCCTCAGTGCGTTACCTGCAGAATTACTTTAGTTCGAGTCCATTCAGGCAATACCTAACGGTGCCTTTCAAATATCTAGAAATGATATACCAGTAGTCTTAATGGGGTGATAATACAGTCGAATAAAATATGATGTGCCTTTCAAATATCTAGAAATCTCGAAAGTCTCCAAAATCCGCGAGTATGAAAGATTAATAACTCGAGCTTATTTTTATATACTAAGGTACAATTAATAATAAATCTCTGTAATACAAGAAATGGTATTCACACTGAACCTAGAATATGAGTTTAGGTTTGAAGGTAAATAGTCTATGTTTTCGGTTTGTAATCGATTTTGGGAAGAGTTCATGGAAACAAGCATAACTTTCTTATACAGAGTCCGTTTTCGATGTATGACCACTCAACTTTTTCAGAAAAAACACGTGCATCTAAGTGTATTAAAAAAATAAAGGTATGGCGGCTGCCATTCCTTTCCCTATTGGGAGCTTCGTCCTGCGGTGCTTGGAGGCAGATTGAAAGCGTTAAAAAAAGGGAAAATTTGCTACAAGACACTGTTATTTTTCGGTCTTTGGCGAAATACACTGCTAGAACATGTCTTTGCTTAGTACCATTATAATTTTACGGTGCATTTGCTAGTACACACTCTATGCCAAAAACAGAAGGATTTACTTTTATTTCGTGAAATCACCATATTAGACTTTGGCAAATGTTCCTGAATCAAACCAGTTTTCTCATGCTATACAGCCATAAGGCTGGTGCCAGCGCAGGCGGTAGCGGAGACGGTAGCGGCGGCGACGGCGAGAGGGGGGAGGCGGCGGACGAGCCGTGGCTGCCGGCGCGCGCCGGCGCCGCTGGCGGCGAGATGGAGGCGGGGCGGGGCGGAGGCGGGCGCGGGCGGCGGGGGCGGGGGAGGGCGGGCGGAGGGGCGGGCGGCGGGCGGGGTGGGCGGGAGAGGGGGCGGGGGGCGGCGGAGCGGCGGCGGCGGATTGGTGGCCACGCCAGCCGCGTTGCGGTTCAAAATTTCAGCTCCACCCCTATAAATACCCCCCATTTGTTTCACTCACTCCACACCCAATTCATCTCCATTCATCATCTTTCCTCTCTCAAATCTTCTCCACCATGTCCGGTTGGACTCCACCAGATTTCACCACGTTCACGGATCTGATGAGCGACGGGTCACCAATAGACCTAGATGGTCTCTCTCCGACACATCGTCGCACCAATGTCGGTTCTTCGCCGCTTCCCCGAGTTTTATACCCCTCCGCTCCACCTCCGGGGCCATATGAGCCATACGCTCCACCTCCGGGGCCATATGGTTCATACCCTCCGCCTCCGTATCCATACCCCCAACCACCTTCAAATGCTCCACCTACAGGTTCATACCTCCTTACCCACCTCCGTACGGTTCATACCCTCCACCTCCGTACGGTTCATACCCTCCACCTCCATATGGTCCGTACCCCCCTGCACCTTCTGAAGCTCCCGCTCCAAGCTCCGAGTCCAATGCCGCGGAACCAATCGTACCACCGCGTGCAAAGAGGCTTGACTGGACTGTTCCGGAAGAGGAAAAACTGGTACTTTACTAACCCATCACATATTTATTTTGGGTTGGTTCTTGGTAGGATTTTTCACTAACAATATGTATTTCGTGGTAGGTTAATGCTTGGCTTTTTCACTCCAAGGACTCTGTTGCCGGTAATTGCAAGACCGGCACTAGTTTTTGGGGTCAGATAGCTGAAACCTTCAACTCTACCTCGGATCCTTCCCGTCATCGGACCTCGAAGCAGCCGAAGGATCATTGGAACGTCTACAACAAGGAGGTGTCCCTGTTCAATGCATACCACATCCAAGAAACAAATATGCGTCAGAGTGGAGCAGACGATGCTATGGTCATGAAGGCGGCAATGGAGAGGTACGCGAATGACAAAAGAGTGACTCAGCCGTTCAGAAAGCACCACTGGTGGGATGTAAAAAATGAAGCGAAGTGGAAAGGACAACATGGTCCTGGTAGTGGAACCGACTCCACTTCCAAGAGAAGCCGTCTAGGACCTGTGAGTACAGCTCTAGCGACGCAACAGCGACACGGAGGAAGAGCGTCCAATGGGCCGCGATAGGGCCAAGACCGCGACACGTAAGGGCAGGAGGAAGGGGAAGGAAACCTCATCAAGCAGTGAGGTAGGAAGTAAATCCTTCGCGATGAGTAACATGATGCAGGGTTTAGTGAAGGCTAAGCTATTCAAGCAATGGAACAAAATAAAAGACCGACCAACCGCCGACATGAACGAAGCAGAAAAGCGCAAACATGCGAAGGCCATCAAGATGGTGGAAACAGAGCTTGGTCTGGATGATGACAACGAGGAGGAGGAGCAGGAACAAGAGGCAGAAGAGTAGAATTTTTATTTATTATGTAATTTTTAATTTTTATTATGCAATTTTATTAATTATTATGTAATCGGTAATATTTTAAGTTCAATAAAATAATTTTCTTGCATTATTTTGAATGTCTAAAATAAATCGAGTGAAATAACTTAATGTGAAAAGGAAATGGTGATGTGGAGGAGAGAGAAGTGAGAGTGGGACTATAGTGGGGTGAGAGTGAGAGAAAAGCTGACGTGGCGGGGCGGGAGTGAGGCGGTGCATTGGCAGCAGCCTAAGGGGACAAATCATGCATCTATCAATGACAAGCCTTAGCGGCTAAGGCTGTACTCCATGGCTCGATCTGGCCTGTTGCCGCTGCTCCGTTTCTCTCCACCGTCGAGCCCGCCTCACTCATCCCCAAGGTTGCCTTCTTCCCTATGTTTTCCCCGACTCGCATCCGCACCTTCGGCGACCGGCCGCAGGGATGCAAGGTGCCGCGCCACTTGGGAGGATTCCTGGCCCTTCACCGGCGCTCTTGGCCAATCTCACCGACTCCTCAGCCGCACCCATCGGCGCCCTCCGGCTGGACCACGAGCTGCCCGTGATAGGCTACATGGCCTGGGAGTCTGAAGTTTCTGTGCCAGATCCCTCCAACTAGATGTGAACTACCGTAATGGGGCAAAAAAAAAAACAGTTTAAATTGATACGTACGTAAAAGACATGTTCAAAAATTGGTACGTACATAAAAAACCTGTTCAAAACCAGACTTAGTATGGTTATTCTAAGAAAAAACATCAAACTTTCCGTTTTAGTCATTACAGTGTGTTCCGGCAAATGTATCATCAAATTTTAATGGTACTCAGCAAAGATATATTTTAGCGGTGTGTTTTGGCAAAGACCGGAAAATAACGATGTCCTATGGAAAATTTTCCCTAAAAAAAACTCCATTCGAAATTCATAAATTTCAGTACATAACTTACAAAACTGGAGATTTTCATTGTTCTATCTCAATAAACAGGCTCGCTTGCGGGTGCAAGCCTGCTTCCACTAGCGTCTGGCAGAACTGTGGAATCTCATTTCTTTGCGCTCTCCAGTTAGTAATCTTGTAAGACCCTCCATGATTGTAAGCATAGCTCGATGTTAGTTCCAAGACATCTCATAAAATTATGACACTATTATCAAGTGCCAACATGTAACTCATATTCAGATAATGCAATTCGTATGCATGTTGCTAGTTAATTAACTATCAAATTCAGGCACGACGTGTCCCTGTCTAGCCCTTCAAAAGCTAATAAGTAATTCAAGGGAGAAATAAAGGAAGAGTAGGAGGTTTTATGTACCATTAAAAATGCAGCATAATGCAGAAAGTTGATACTTGGTGATCAATGACAGGAGAAAAATGCTCGAAAGCAGAAAGACGTGGTTCTAAGCATGTTGGATAAATTTTGTTGAAGATGGGCAAAAGAGTGTTGACCATACTCTAGTAACATCAATAAGTCCCAGGACAAAGGCGTGCTTCCGACGTGCACATCGGACCATATGGTGGCACTCCCACTGCAGGAACATGGTGATTGATTTAGTTTGGTTTACTGGAGTTCTTTGATAAAACTTGGTGGTAATAAGTCAGCGCGCACTTCACTTGACAAGCTAGATGGACGGCTGGACCGTGTGACTAGATACATTAAACCCAGCTGGCCCTTGGACTGCGTCCCCTTATCAAGAACTAGCGATTATCAAATTCTCCGATATGGTTTCATCTGAAATGTTTTGTTTGACCATGTTTCAATTTAACTTGGCGGGATCCAATGGCAGAGACGTAGCCTAGACTCACAGACTGAAAAGACACCTCACCAATCTAAACCGTCGGATCTGGTAGCTCCCAACAAAATCTGACTGTTGGAAAAACCCATTGCGGAGGAGGGACCTCAGATTCTCAGAAGGTGGGTCTGTAGGCCGGTCAAACATGGGTGTTGAGAAACATGGCTCGTATCTTTAGGGCATCTCCAACCGGGCGACCCAAACGGACCGCCGTCTGTGCCATGGGCGCACAGACACGGACAACATGTCCGCGTGTCCGTTGTGCACGCGGCGCCCAACGCGGCGACCAAAAGAGACGCCACGTGGTTCGTCTTCCTTGCGCGGGCCGCGCCCAGCTCGACGGAGCCATGGGGCGGTGGAACGCGCGGGAAAGTTCCCGCGCGCGTGAAAACGCCATTGGCGCGCGCTCGCGCCCAAGTTTCGCCGCCGGCTATAAAAGACGGCGGCGGTCTCACACAGACCGCATCACCATCCTCTCCCCTCCACCTTCTCCATGTCGCGCACCCTGCAGACACGTGGGCCAAGCTCTCCTCGCCGCCCGTGCCAGGTTCCCGGACGGAGGAGGAGGAGCGGCGGAGCGTGAGTCGCCGACGACGAGGCGCTCGCTCGCCGCGAGGCGGCAAAGAAGGCCGGCGACGCGAGATGGAGGCGCCGCGGACGGGGCACGAGACCGCGGACGGCCGGTACGAGCCGCGGAGGAGGGGCGGCCGCCGCGGAGGCGTCGACGAGGAGGACCTCCGGGCGAACATCAACGCCGCCATCGAGGAGCATCTCGCCGACCTCACGCGCGTGACGAAGGAGCACGAGGCCACCCGGCGGGCCGCCGCCGCCGATTAGGCGACCTCCTCGAAGAACGAGCTGCTCGCTATGCGAGCAGCCCGTCACCTCATCCAGATGCCCTCGCCCGAGCGGCGCGCCGGGAGGATGGAGTCGGCGGAGCGCGGCCGGCAAGAGCGCATGCGCCGGCGGCAGGAGAACCACGAGCCCAGCCCCGCCGCGTCCGCTGGAGGCGCGCACCGCAGAGGTGGAGCTATGCGGAAGCGGATGATTCCGCCGCAGAGGCGGAGCGAGCGCGCCCGAGGTGCGGACGAGGAGGAGGATGAAGGCCTCCGCCGGCCGCCGCGCCGCCGCCCGCGCCGCCGCGCGCCACCGGCCAAGCCGGAGTGGAATCCTCACGCGTACAGGCCGCCCGCGTCGAGTGAAATCCACGGCCCGACGGCGAGCCCCGGCGCGGCCGCCGCCGGCCCGTACGTATTTAGGATAGAAGTAGTAGCTAAAAAATTGTAATGGGTTCTTTTTAATGAAAAAATTGTTTATGTCTGTGACACGCGGGCCAGGGCGGACAAGGGGCGGACGAGCGACCAGCCTTTCGCCGCGGCCACGCAAACCCGGCCAAGATTTGGGCGGGTTTGCGTCGATCCGACGCCGCGGGCATCCATTTTAGGGATGGTCCGCGCGCTAGCCGTTTTTGTCCGGCTGGACCCATCCGGAGGTGCGGGCGCCGGATGGGTCGCCCGTTGGAGATGCCCTTATCCTATCAAAATTTGCATCAATGGCTGTCCGAAAAGGAAAGAAAAACATTAATAATGTATAGTTTGAACATATCGTAATCCTATTGAGATTTGCAACGGTCAGATAGGATTAGTTGGATACATACAATTAATGTGGCCTAAATATACATGAATCCTATTAGTTGTCGGTGCAATGTCGCCAATTGGGATTACGTTTCCTACCAATTCTATCCCAAGATAAGCTTTCATGCAGATAAGGCATTATTTGTTGATGGGTTACCAAGTTAATATGCATCGAAGCTTACCATTTCTAAATCTCATAATCTAAACACGTTCATGAAACAAAATGGACACGTTGAAAATTACAAGTATATATAGCCCATATGAGACGATCATCCAAACATTGCATCAAGAAAGCAAATATACCTGTAGTTACCATAGCATAAACAGCCTATACCAGAGTTCACTATCTCCAAGGTTTATACGCTCTGTTGTTGTAGCAATGGAGGAGGCCTCAGTTTTGATTGTTGGCGCTGGGCCAGCGGGCCTCGCAACAGCCGCATGCCTTAGCAAATTCTCCATCCCCTATGTCATTGTCGAGCGCGAGAGTTGCAGCGCCTCACTATGGCGCAATCGCTCGTATGATCGTCTCAAGCTTCATCTTGCCAAGGAGTTTTGTGAGCTGCCGCACATGTCGTACCCAGTTGATGCCCCAACATACATACCAAAGAACCAGTTTGTCAAGTACCTCGATGACTACATTGAGCGATTCAGTATGCAGCCGAAATATCTCACTGTTGTTGAGTCATCCACATATGACATCAAACACAATTGTTGGTCCATCATTGCCCGTGACATGGAAAAGTGCACAATAGTCGATTACAAGGCAAAGTTTCTTGTTGTGGCAAGCGGCGAGAATAGTGAGGAGAATATTCCAGTGATCCCAGGACTGGAAAACTTTCCAGGTGTGACCATCCACTCTTCAGAATATAAGTCAGGCATCAGCTACTCAGGGAAGAATGTATTGGTCGTTGGATCGGGCAACTCTGGAATGGAGATTGCTTATGACCTTGCATCTCATGGTGCCAATACTTCTATTGTTATTCGAAGTCCGGTACGTGCAATAGAATTTTACAACATATTTTATTTTTTATAGTTTTTATTTTACCTCGTGTATGAAAGATGTGTGACCCTTTATATGGTTGCAGATGCATATAATGACAAAGGAATTAATCCGATTAGGGATGAAACTAGTTTGTCACCTTCCTCTGAAGCTAGTAGACGATCTCCTTGTGATGATGGCAAATTTCATTTTTGGTGATTTAACAAGGCATGGGATCATCAGACCAAAAAAGGGTCCATTTATTATCAAGTCAGAAACTGGCCGATCCGCAGTGATTGATGTTGGCACCGTGGGGCTAATCAAAGAAGGCAATATAAAAGTGAGTATATCCTTATTCATGATATATATAATATAATAAGAATTAATTCGTCTGACAAGTTATTATTTTAAATATTTTGTAGGTTCAACCAAGGATTACTCTGGTTAAAGGCAGAATAATTGAATTTGAAGGTGGGAACCAAGGCTCCTTCGACGCGATCGTGTTTGCAACTGGATACAAAAGCACAGCAAATAGGTGGATCAAGGTAATAGCTTTATTCAGATTTGAGCTTCCCCAAGTGTAGTTTTTCTATATTCGAAATTAGTAATGTATTCTAACATTGTAATTGTGATTTATGAATGCAGAATGGTGAGGACATGTTGAACAATGATGGCTTGCCAAAGAAGGAATTTCCAAATCACTGGAAAGGTGCAAACGGGCTCTATTGTGCTGGTTTCGCGAGGAGGGGCTTGGCCGGCATTGCCTTAGATGCCAAGAACATCGCCAATGACATTAAATCTATCATAGACTCCATGTCTAGCTAAGTCAGATTTTATATTCCTTCAACTAAGAGAAGGGCTAGATATTGGTATGTCTGTAACATCTCTATGATGTCTGAGGAGATGTTGTAAAATTTAGCTCATCCAGGGTATTATGTCGGATTTCATTTACTTATCCATATCAAGTTATCTATGATGTCTGAGGAGATGTTGTAACTACTATCTCCAGTGTTCAAATCTTTTTTCTGAACCAACTGTTTGTGTCGGACTTTCTCCAGTATATATTTCAAGTTATCTAGTGAAGTGGACATGCTAAATTTGTGCGATTTTTTTTTGTATAGAATTTACAAGAACTTTGAGTTGCCCAGACTCAAGTGTTGTAATCTCATCTATGAAATAATCTACACCGTCAGCATATAGTCTAAATATGGGCATTTTCTCTTCTCTCAAACTATTTACACTGTTGCTGCCCTTTGAAAAAAATCTGGTGTACAATGTTCTACTCCACTATTTACCTTGAAATATATACGGAATAGCTATTTTCTTTCTCCAAATCAATATCATTTTTTGCGCAAATATCAAATGATTTATAGTATTGAAAACAGCAAACACTGTTACAACATGATGTCTGATTTTGTGTATTGTGTGAGGTTAAACTAACTCTATGCTTGTTACAACATGATGTTCGCGTCATTTTAGGGCAGATATATGATTTTGGTAATGTTCCAACTTCCATAAATTTTATCTGTGTTGTATTGAGCTATCTGGAGATTGTTTCGAGTATATATGTACGTTTGTTGTTCTACAACAAATAGTTGTCGACAGAACAGACCTTAGCAGAGTGTAATTTCAAATTACACCCGACATCACATGCTCCTACATGATTTTTTTTCTTTTCCAAATGTCTAAGCAATATAGTATAAAAAGCTAAATATTTGCACATGCATTTGTCCCTTCTTTTTTAGCCGAAACATTTGTCTGTCTTTTATGTACAGTACTTTTTTTCACAAAAAACAGATAATTTGTGCACCTAGCATAATAAGCAAGTTTAGCGCTTTTAAAACCGTTCCAGAGCAGACTTTTGTTTTTGGTTTTTGTAAGGATGCAAACCAAATTGTTCATGAAGATTTAAAGGCACGCAGAGTACACGAGTATGTTCATGTGTGTGAGAAAGTAAGAATATTTTAACACTGCTAGATTCTTTTCCAAATGTAGTCTTCATCATTGGAGACTAAGTGTGAAAGCTTTCAGCCGTTCAAACTACAGGCACATATCAGCTACGTTGCTGACCAAAAGCACTAATCCCATCATTCGATCTGACACATATTTCGTAAGGTTGTCACTTAAACACCATGGATCTGCCTCGTATAACCATACTTGAGATTCAATAATACAACGACAGATAGCCACAAACTTGACAAATATTAAACATTGCAGCAGCCGATTGATCTGGGAGAAGGTGAATTTATTTAACGAATGAGAAACACAAAAGCAGCATCTGCATGGAAGTCAAGTCTAAGCATATTGTCATACAGCTTTTAGTCCTCACTGTTTGTCAAATAGAGTATACAAAAGGAGAACCTATACTTGCAAGTTTCAGTACAGAACTTACAAAACTGGAGATTTTCATTGTTCTATCTCAACAAACAGGCTCGCTTGCGGGTGCAAACCTGCTTCCACCAGCGTCTGGGAGTTCTTTTCAGGACCGTAGGTTACCCGCGGGAAATTCGAAACTAGGCTGTACTTTTCTGCTTTCAAACAATCCAAAGAATCAACATAATCGTAGATGGAGGTAATGGTGGTGGAACTGTGGAATCTCCTTTCTTTGCGCTCTCCAGTTGGAAATCTTATAAGAACCTGCATGATTATAAGCATAGCTCGCATTTAGTTCCAAGATATCTGATAAGATTATGACAGTATTATTACAGCTATCAAGTGACAACATATAACTCATATTCAGATAATGCAATTCGCGTGATAATTATCAAATGCAGACCCGATGTGTCCCTATCTAGCCCTTTAAAAAGCTGATGAGCAACTCAAAGGAGAAACAAAGGAATAATAGGAGGTTTTATGTGCCATTAAAAATGCAGCATAAGGTAGAAAATTGATATCTGATGATCAATGACAGGTAAAAAATGCTTCAAAGCAGAAAGATGTGGTTCTCAGCATGTTATAATTGAGCAAGAATTGGATAAAGGTTGTCGAAGATGGACGAAAGAGCGGTAAACATACCCGAGTAACATCAGGCCCTTTCTCAGGCTCAGCTCCGAGAGCCATTGCCTTCTCTTGCCGCCTCCTTGCAAGAGCAGCTTCCCTTTCAGCTGCTTCTTGGACAGCCCTGGCTTGTGCCTCCTCATCTTCTTTA
Source organism: Lolium multiflorum (assembly GCA_030979885.1). Taxonomy (NCBI): domain Eukaryota; kingdom Viridiplantae; phylum Streptophyta; class Magnoliopsida; order Poales; family Poaceae; genus Lolium; species Lolium multiflorum. Next base: position 130,709,255 of record CM061747.1, on the reverse strand, counting down.
CGTTTCCTCTCAGCCTCTGCAGCCTCTCTTTCAAGTATTTCTTGTTCCTCTCTCTTTTGGCGTTCCCTAGCCTGGCAATAGTATATAGATAATAATTATGTGGTTAAATTAGTGGTATCATCAAAACATTCCACCACTAGCAGAAACTTTAGTGGCATGTGTGTGCTGTCTACATCTGCTTGAATCACACCTTAAATGGTGAATTTACTTTACCAGTATACCATGGACACGTGCAATTCTTATGAAGGCACGGTGCCTTGTACTGAAGGCAAACCAAGGAGTTACAATATGTCTGACCTACCTTCCTTTCTTATTACTGTTAGGGATGGATACTCTTATACTACCAAAGCACCAACAATTTTATAGAAGGATGCGCAAGGCCTACATAGCTTAACATACCTGATCAGCTTCAAGTGCAGCTCTGTAAGCAGCATCTTGTTCCTCGCGCAAACGCTGATTGTTTAGTCTTTCTTCGGCTTCCATCCTGCCAGAGACAAGTGAGGCAGTGCACTCTTCAACCACTCTTTGAAGAATTGTTATCATCTGTTCAGGTGATTTGGGCCCCTCAACCTTTGGAACATCAAAAGAAAATGGATGAGCAAAACTGGCAAACTGAATAAACGGGCTAAAGGCGCAATTAAACAACAACCTGACGCTTTAATAGGATAAACATAAAAAACATAATGAAGGGTAATTGCAAAATCTGAAGAGCTCTGAATCATCAATGACCACTGTTCTTCACTAGATGCATAGCTTTACTTCACTATCAGGTAAGAGAAGGAACAGTATCGGGATCTATTGGTATCACATGATGTACAAAGGCGGGCAGGGAATATCACACAACATTTTACACTCTCGAATCATACATTTCGAAATATACGAAGAACATATTATTAGTACTAATAACCAATATAAACTGACACTGCATCCTCAGATCAGACGAGTAAATTACAGTATGCACGTGCATTACTATTTATCAAATTTGAAGTCATAATGCACATGATCCGCCAGGTAGTTTACAGTATACCCAATGATTGCAAAGTGAATTTTCCTGATTTTTTTTGTTTATCTACGCACCCATCAAGAGAATGCATCAACTGCTAGGATTGAAGGTGAGTTAACCATTAGTCCATTACAAGTTTACAACTCTTAATTCTTTCAACCAACCATTTATTTCAGGAAACCTCCAATAGCCTCTTGATTTTTCGTCAACCAGGGATTTGGGTTGATAAACTTCTCTTGGTGATTACACAGGGAAAAAAATTACTAATTCATCAATAAGTCCTACAACTGCAGCATCTTGTTTGAATTGTGCAAAGAGACATTACCAAACCAATTTTCCAGTATCATGAACAGTTTTTCCTCAAATTCATTATAGTAGCTCGGAGTTCAAAGTATAATTGTTTATCCATGCATCAAGTACCCTAGAGTATGTTAGGTTCATGTGAATTAGTTAGCGAGAATGAGAAGAGAGGTTTAGATCACAGGACAAAAATATATGAAGATTTTCAGGACCGGGGATGTGTAATCATGAGAGATCTTTTTCAATTGTTTGAGACTGGGAAAGTGGAACTGAAAATGGGTGCAGAAACTTCAAAAGAAACTTCAACTTAAATTCCCATTGCAGTAAAAAAAAACAAGTGAATGTTACTCGTTATTACTGAAACTCCACTATCCAATCCCACCTCTCAACTCAACTTTACATTCTCATACTAATAAGTGATAACAAATTCAGACAAATAAACACTAGAGGGGGAATAGCTTGTGAAGGATATCATGCATTTACCGGTTCTCCATTACTTTACATATGCACATACATCAAAACAGGGTAGGATAAAAGGCATTGTCTACAGAGGGCAAGATTTCAAACACTCCAAATTGGCAAATATTTAAAACAGCATATACATCTCCAAGACAACAAACCCACAATGTGTCAGGATGCAGCTATATTCTTAACATAGGTGAATCTTAGAATCACAAGCAATTAGTCTATATAAGCACAAGTGTGTAGCAATAGGCTTAATTAACCCCCACCCCACAATGATGCAATTGTTGTTCTAAGCTACTACATGGACACATGATAATTTAATCAACCATTGGTGATTAAGAATCCCAAGCTCCCTTTAAATAGCCCCTAGAGAATAACCAACATGCTCAGCTAAGCTTATCTAATAATAGGAAGCTTTATCAATCTTCAATCTAGCAAAATCTAAAGGTTTCACAACAAACACCCGCAGTACAGTTGATGTGCTAATTAACAAACCCAGAAAACAAGAATCTAAGCAGAGCAGAAACCATATGTTTGAAACAAAAAAAACTGAACGGCACACCAACAGCATTACCTGCTGCAACAGCACAATCCTCTGATTCGTAGACGCCATGACCAGCGCGCAGAACGGGAAGCGCGACGCATTGAGGCTGTTGCTCATCTTGAACCCTTCAGTCCTCCTGATGCTGCCGCCCCACGCGACGAGGTTCTCGTTGATGAACTGGGCCACGGGCTCAGAGCAGAGGCAGCCACCGCAGAACGCGGGGGCGTCCGGGTGGTCGGGCGAGTGGAGGTACACGAAGAGGAGCTTGTACTCGCGGTGCGCGCGCTGCAGCGCGTCGGCGAAGCCCTCGGCGACGAACCGCGGGCCGCGGCCTGCCCCGAACTCGTGCTCGAACTCCGCGACGAAGTCGACCGCCTCGACGGCGGACGGGGGGAGGTCGTGGAGGCCGTCGCCGCCGCCGCCCTGCGCGAGGCCGAGGAGGGAGAGGGATCGGGAGAGCACGCCGCCCGCGACCCAGACGCCGAGGCGGATGGAGCCGGTGATGAGGCCGACCCCGCCCGAGACCACGTAGAAGGGGAGCGTCACCAGCCGCCACGCGATCCCGGGCTGCTGCGGAGGAGGAGGAGGAGGTGCAGGCGCGAGGGGTGGGAGCGGGAGGAAGTCGTCGTCCAGCGGCGGCGGAGGAGGAGGCGGCGGGGCGTAGGTGGACGGCTCGGGCGAGGAGGGGTTCCCGGTGATGGAGGAGACGGCGAGCTGGAGGTCCCAGTTGTGGGCGGCGAGAATCTCGGTGCAGAGGTCGGTGTCGGGGATGCCCGTGATGGCCTGGAAGTAGCCGACCTTGTCGTCGACGGAATCGGCCATGGCGGCCGGCAGAGCTAGGGTTTGGGGATTTGGGGGCGGTGGTAGTTAGGAGTTGCGAGGAAGAGGAGATGCGGAAGGTAGTCTGGAGTTGGATTGGTCGCCTCGCCAGGAAAGAGACGACTTGGTGGTGACGTTCCGGACGTCTCCTCTTCCTCTACGCAAGCCAAGTTGCCAACGGAACGGAACGTAACGATGCGCTAGCGGTGCGCATCTCATCATTTTGCTCCACCCGTTCCAGAATAATCTAAGTTATAGTTTTGTATTAAGTCAAATTATATGTCATTATAGTAGGAATACTATTTTCTTGGCTACTTGCATTATAATTTACTAGGACAATGCCCGCGCGTTGCTGCGGAAAAATAAAATATATAGATTTCAAATATGAAATAAAAATTTGCTCTAACAACATATCATAATAGGTTTGTCTAAATTCAGATTCATCTGTACACTAAATAGTATCTATTATATCAAAATATAAACAAATTTATGAAGAAAATCCATAAATATTTTGAAAAGTTTTTTCGGTCTCAGGTGGGTTTCAATTTGAAGCCACTTCTAAACATTGCCGACGAAGTTCCGAATCTTCATGTCGCCCTCTGCTTTGTGGGCGGCCCCATCATTTGGTCAATAATCCGCGCTTTGTTTGGCTATGTTTTCACATAAATCCGCGCATCTAGGCCCCCCCTCCTATATTTATGGAGGTACGTTCTTCCTTTTATTTACACATTCATCCTTTTGATTAGGGATGCACACCAAGGACAATTGTCCATGCGTTGCAACGACAAACATTGGAAATAAGACTCAACAACATACCCACACTTTTCCAGTTTTCTATTTTTTATTTCTCGCAAACTGAAAATATAAAAGATCTTCAACATTGTAGGTGATCCTGGGAAAAATAAAATTTACTTTTTATGTGACGTACAAATATGTAAAAAAAACTCTGCATGCTAGCTTTTGATAGTTCACTCGCATCGCTAGCAAATTCAAGTTCTTCCATCGTTACCTTAGCCCACTACACAAAGGTTTTCACCTCCCTCGGGTGAGTTTAACAGTAGAATCAGAGGGAGGCGGATAAATTTTTGGTGAAGAATTGGTAGGCGTGCATCTGCTTTATAGTGCAATCCATCCAACACCGACAATGATGAGAACTTGTACGGCGAAAATCTATGTAATTCGACCGGCCGGTGTGGATGTGGGTTGGCGGAAGAGCAAATATAACATTGTTTAGTGTATAAATATATCAAAATTTAGATAAAGTTGTGACCATTTTATAGACAGAGCTAGTACTTCTTCCATTCTAAAAATGATTCCACGGTTTGTTTATATACACTAAATCGTATCTCCATACATCTAAATTTCAAATTTAGATAAAACTTTTAGAACGGAGAGAGTACAAAGCGCACAATAAATACTTTTTTGCGTTTAGATTTCGTGCGAAACTGCAGACATGAAATCTTGCAATTTAACCCTTACACAAATAGGCAAGTGGATATAACCACTGCACCGCACGACCACACCCAGCCAGACCTTATCCCCGCATCTACTTCCATGATCCCATCCTCTCCCCCGTTAATTCCTCTTTCCCTCATATGGAGAGTCACGGCGGAGGCCAGGGCACAAACCCAATTCCCCATCGTTCCCAAGAGGCAGAGCGCCGCACGCCGACTTCCTCATCCCCCTTTGTGTTCCCAAGCGTGCTGGTCAGATCGACCTCCGACGTCTATCGTCCCCGACTTGCGCCGGCAGTTTGTGGGTGGACGGGGATCTCGTCCCCTGGCGCGCCGCTCTCCATCCCGTCTCTTTCCCCATTCCTCAAATTTATCTGATCCGATATCAGGCCTGTTTGCAATTCCTCAAATTTTTTCTTCCTCTTTCCATCAGCCCAAAGAATTCCTTCAGGAATCCAGATCATTTTGATCTTTATACCAACCAACCCTTCTGCACGTTGTTATTTTGAGCCAGCTCGCTGATAATCTAGTAAATTTGCGAGCATATAAACAGGCAAAAATCAGTATTAGTGAGCGAGGTGGGACTAAAATATCAATGCATCGTCTCATTTTTTTTATCGTATTGGTATTGTCTTGCCATTAAGGTGGCTGGGCTGGTCGCAGGCAGTAGAGCCCGCGAGCCGTCCAGGCCAGTGGGCCAGTTTTGTTGCGACTCGCGGCGGGTGTGCAAGGACGGATTGTTCGGGACATGCAAACAAAACAGGACGAAACGGTATGCAATGGCATGGTGTGTATTATGCGATTTGGTGGGAGGACAAAACGGTCCTAAAAAAAACGTTGACGAAACTTTTTGGCAGAAACCTTATTATTATTTATTATTAGGTATAGATTTTACCAAATTATTAATTTTTTTAGCTCAGGTAATCCAATTGGAAAGATCTAAATGTCCATGTAGCAATATTACAAATTCTCCTTTCTACATGGTTAACCAAATCGACATAACCTCACTCACTCCCTGGTTTGTCTCTTGTTTGTCCAACATAGGAGGTGACCACTAAAGAAGTCTTCGACGGCAAGGTAACTTCTTCATCTCCCCATCATGGCGTCCCTTCACTTGATTTCGTATGTATCTGTCATGTTTTTTAATTGCACAATCCCCATCCATTGTGAACCGAGGTCGCAAGCAATGCAGATTGCAGAGTAATACCGATGTGGCCCTTTAGTCGTTGTAGATGAGCGAATATTTTCTTCTCCCCTCTATCACTATATTTATGTCAACTCTTGCCAACCTAATCCTTTCCTAACAAAAAAAAATGTTATTATGTCCTCTGAGTAGATGATAGCTGAATAATACCAACTTGCTTGCATTGGATATTTCCAATCCAATGATGGCAGTGGTTCAATTGCTAGAGTTGTGCATCATGATGTGTTAATTTGTTAGAAATCATGTATTAACTAGGGAAGAAGGCGACACTAATTGGTTATGATTGAGATAGCATCTGATGAATGATGACGAACTTGATATTCCTATAAGAGACTAGAACAAATGTGGTTGATGCTTAGAACCAATGATGAATTTGGACATTGAAAAGCTAAACCCATAGTTGTTTATGAATCCTCCATTGCATATATGGATGCTTGTATGGCTAATATTGATGAGGATTTACTTGCCGATGTTGTAAGGGGATATTGCCTCTATGTGTGGTTTTGGTAATTAATGACAATATCTATGAACTAATATTTTTATTCAGTTTTATATGAAGGAATATTCTAGAGGTAATGTTTGTAGTCCATGTGTTGGATTCATGTATGCCATGAATATAAATATATACATTCTCATCAAGATCTTTAGTTTTTTTATTTCAAGAAAAGAATACAAGATATGGCTCTAAGCTTGTGTAATGATAGACTCATGAGTTGAGCTATGATTGACCAAGGTTTAGAGCGTGCAATCAAATGAAGAATTCTTTATATACCTCAAAATATTATGATAAAGCATGAGGAGATACATGATTGACTAAGATTAAGAGCGAAGATTAGATTCAAGTTGTTCAACACATGAAGCATAAAGAATGTACCACATGGGATCATGTGATCTTGTGGTATGGTAAGGCGTGTCAATTATGCTTTATGAACTAACCCAACATATATGTGTCTTTGTATTGTCTATATGTGTTAGGTATGTTTTCATGGGCATGCATCAAAAGTAAGATCTCATATAACCCTTGAGAGAATGACATGAAATGGTGATCGTCATCAAGGTTGAGAAGAACAAGTTCAAGATGAGCATATCGTGGGGATCATGCTTGAAACTTGTCGTTCATTTGATGATAATGGACATGTGAAGATGTGCCTTAATGAAGTTATCCCATAATAGTGTATGGTGGAGTAAATTATGAGTCTTGACGAAGCAACAATGATGAAGTGAAGCATTTTGGCTTGAATGAAGCATGAAGCATTGTTATCAAGATCAAGCGGGATGCACAAGACAAAGGTGTGACCTTACTAGGTTTTCCTTTAACCGATCTCAAGGTGGTTGTTGTGAGACTGGGTTATAGGATAGATAACATATAGTGACCTCACCCAGTAGGGTGTCGATCCCTATGCTTTATAGTGTTAGTCACTGGATAAGTCGCTATCATGCACAGTTTAAGATTTAATACCAAAAAACAAATGTCGTCATTGCATTGTCGATCCAAAAATTACATAATAAACATTAAAAAGTGCATGACATGCGGCTAGCATAATATCAAAGTTTACAACAAACAATCATAGACATCATGGAGTCCTTCGTCTTCATGTGCCACATGCGAACATGTTGAGGATAGACTCATGACCCCTAACATTTCCTTACTCTTTGTCTAAAAAACTTGCAACATAATACGTTGCAGACACGAGATTTGAATTGTATTGGCAAGTGTCACAAGGAAAGAAAAAATCAAACCTATATGATATTTGGCTAAGTGGAGCTCAGGCTTCCATTGTAGAAAAGCATTGGTTTTATCCTATATCTTTCATTTTTCTTCTAATTAATTAAGGTGATACCATTTATAGAAACCAATGGGCATGGAATGCCTCTGATAGAAATTAGAGTTGATTCCTCCTACCCTTGTTCGCCCAACAAGTTTTAACTTAAGAAATTGGGATGAGGAGATTCGTGGTTCTACTTCAAAGTCTTGGCGCTTAGAATTGTTCGTAACCATAGATCTTGTTCTTAGCTTTTCAAAAATCCCAAACTTACTAAAATCAGAGTCTGGATGCAAAAGATATTGCGTTTTTGTATGAGTATTTTTCTATCGCGCGAATTCCGGATACAACTCGGATTTCTGAGTAGAATTCCGGGTAGCTCGGAATTTTCCGAGTTCATTTTGAAACCATTCCGAGTTTTGTTGAACTTTCTGTGTTGTGGCCAGAATTAACATCAGAATTGACTCGAAGCATTCCAGACCGTCCGGAATTCCATCTAAGGAATTCCGATCGAGCTTGTTTCGAATTCCACGAAAACTGCTCTAACAGCCACTTTTCTTGAAGGGGTATAAAAGGGACCTTCTTCCTCAATGTTTCTAGGGTTCTTTAGCATTTTTTTTACCACCATTGTTGAATCTCTTGCACTTGATTCCTCTCACTTCCCTCCTATGATTGTTGCACCATTTTGAGGGATTTGGGAGAGGAGATCTAGATCTACAATCCCCACCAATCTTCTCTTCCAAGTGAGGGGAACCCATTGGATCTAGATCTTGGAGTCATTGGTTGACCTCCACCATTATTCTTCCTCTCTAGTTTTTTCATAGCATTTATTGCTTTGGTGGGATTTGAGAGAAGGGTTTGAACACTTTTCTTGATGTTCTTGCTTTGCATCTTTGCATAGTGTTGAGTTCTCCATTATGATTTGTTCGAGTGAGAGACCGAGAGCTTGTTACTCTGGGAGGGTGACCTCCTAGTTGGCTTGGAGGCTGGTGCTCCGATGACCTCTTCGTGGAATATTGTCAAGAGATCTGGGCTTCTCATTCGCGGAGTTTGTGAAGTGGTTGTGGAGCTTGCCATCTTTGGAGTGGAGAAAAAGCTAGCCATAAGGAAAGGGCATTTTGTCTTCATGGTATTAGCTTGGAGAAAAACGTGAGCTTTCGTAGTGTTCGGGAGACCTTCATGGTAGCCCTCATCTCTTCAATGTGGCATACATCACTTCGTGTGAGAGAACAGGGGAATACATCTTCATATCCACGTGTTTCAGTTATCTCTATACTCGAGTTTACTTTTCTTGTGATAGTCATCGAGTTTGAAGTACTTATATCTTGCTTATCACTTGTGCTACTTATATCTTATGCCTATCTTGTTTAACTTAAGTTGTTGTTGTTGTTCCACTTAGTTGAGCTTAAATTATTTGGGTTTTGTGCTTGAAAATAAATGTTAGTTTAATTTCGCATTTTTACAAGCTAGATCCGTAATTGTTTTTAAAATTTCTATTCGCCCCTTTAGGTGATATCTCGTCCTTTCAACATGTGGGGGTTTATTTGAGTGTAATGTAACGTGTTGTTGAACCTCTCACTTGCCATCTTGATCATATAGTAGATTACGAGAGTGGTATTTGCAGTGGTGGTTGGATAATGGTGGTAATCCATGATGGTAACTATCGTAGAATGGTGGTATTTTTGTGTGCCGTCGTGGTAGACCTTGTTCCCTACTTCGTACACATCGACGTGGTTGTGGTAGGTGAGAGGTGGTAACCCATGATGACAACCGCCATAGCTGCCATTGTCGGCATCGGCACAACAACATTTCCGCACGATGTCGTGGTAGGCCTTGTGATCGGCTTCTTGGACAACAACATGACGATGGTGGTGGTTTGGAAGAGGTGAGAGGTAGGATTACCACGTGGATGAGGGGTAAGGCTACAAATGGGCTCGTGCACGTGCAACCAAACAGACCGAGTCCTGCTTATCTACTGGGCCATTTTTCCAAATAAAAAACAACATAAGGCCATAGCCTAGCTTTAAGTTAAGTTAATAAGCCACAAAACCAGTTGATACATAGTGCTTACAGAGCATACACACCATATAGGGGACACAACGAAGATAAAAAAGAGGGCTCCAATTGAGACGCCGAGACCATTGTCTTCTAGAATTTCGACACCATGAGGAGTGGGGATAGTAGGAAGCATCATTAGTGGAAAACTTCTTCCATCTCTTCCATATGAACGTATGATTACCATCTCGCGTTTTCTGACTTCGAGGAGGGATCCCATCTCTCTCGTCCCACATCGAAGGACGTCGCACCATTGATAGGCGCATAGTTGCCCCAAGAACACTCCTGAGCAAAGTCAAACTAATGTTCATATAAGAGACTAAGACCGACTGCCACACTAGATAACTCGCCACGGGGCCAACCCACATCACCACCACCAAGAACATGCCGCCGCTCCCTTCACGGTGCTGCAACCTTTGACTGGCAGCACCTACGGAGGCAACAAGGAAGGGGTGAGGAGAGGGATTGTGGGGGCGGCGCTGGGCTCGGGTTTCGCCCCCTCCCACGGTCGCATGGAGGAGGCGACGCGAGTGTCGACCGGCCGCAAAAAGTTATACAAGGACAACCAAAAGAATTGGGGAACATAATTCAGATCTCACTTTGAACGGCCTTTTTTTTCCGAGCGATCATCGAATTTCATTACCAAAAGCAATAAGGAAATACATACGAGTTCCAAACAGCATCGCAGTTGTGCAAACTCGAAAGAAACAAAGAACGCCGCCTACTGCTAGTCGTTTGAACGGGACAAGTAAAACTAGAAGTCTTACTACACCACCATGGATCAACTGAACGTGGTGAACCAAAACGATCTCACCTTGAACGGGCTATGATCTGTGTGTGGGAGAAAACCCGCCCCTACCGACCTACATAGCCAGCACCGCATTGTTTCTCTCCGCGTGAATCTGCCGTGCCCGTGTGCGATGGCTTCTCTCTCGGTCCAGTAACCCTAGTCTCCATTCCACCCCTTTCAATCAGTCGATCAGGCGAACGGTGAAACAAGCCTTCTAGACTAAGGATGAGGTCGGCGGCTGGAGATGAACCCGGTTCAGGGGGAACGACGGCGTTGCCGATCGGGGAGGAGTCGAGCGGAAGGTTGACTCGGTCCAGAGCAAGATTGCTGGCAGGGGAGAAGACTGAGCCTACAGAGGCGGCGCAGTCAGTCGGAGACTCTCGAGGCAAACGGCGGAGGGTGGAGGGTGTCAGTGTGGGGAAGAATAGAGCGGTGGAGGCCGGTAAAAGGATGCTGACGGCGGAGGAAGTCGCCTTGGCTGCCCGGCCGCTCCCTCCCGAAGAACCTCCATACCCCAAATCTGGTGATCATGCTGACGTGGTGGCTTGGATTAATGCGAAGGATGCGCTGTATAACAAGGATAACCTTGGAGAGGAAGGTGACAACTTAATTTCCTGTTCTATTTGTTACCAGCTCCGTTTCCCCCCTTTGCCTGTGAGTTGTAGACATTAACTGCTTCCTTCATTTTTCTCTGAAGGTTCTCTTTTTAACATTCTGGTGCTTGGGAGAGGAAAGGTCAGGGTCAATAAATCCGTGGCATCTGCAGCGAGCATGGAATCCATGGATGGTAGAGACATGATCGCGGACGTGGCCCGCTCCGTTGTGAATGTATCAGCCACTGAACCTGGTACATTTTGACTATTTCAGTTAACCCTTAGGTGTGATTCTTCCGACTAATTATTCCTAGCCGGCTAGCCGCTAATAGTACCCGTCTCCTTGTTTCCAGATGGGAAGGTTTTATATACCACAGGCATCATCATTGAGTATGATGAGATTGGTAAGTGCGCGAAGATCTTGTCTTCGTCCAGCTTCATGTGCACAAAGGAGGGCAAGCTGCGGCACCCAGATCAAAAGGTAACAAATTGCAGCTCTTAGTCTGTTCATTCCTTGTCCTGTTGTAAACCAAAATCATTATTTACCCGGTAGGTCAGAGGAGGTCTTAGCTTCTTATTACTACTGTGGTACCCATGCACTGCACGAAGCAGTAATGGAATATCTCTAGATATTGATGTACAGGTAGTTCTGTACCTCGAACATGAGCATTAAGCATGGTTTTTTTTTCGTCTCATGGGAAATACCAACATCTTGCTCTTGCTTCTCCTTCTTTGTAACATCTTTATCTTTGTCGCCACACATCTCTCCAATCCAAGTCGTTCTGAATTGCATGTTGTTGTCTTCTCCAAACCCAATGAATCCTGTGTGCGGTTGCTGGTCCATTAGACGCATCATCTTCATATATCACTGAGAGAAAGGCATTCAGTATTCATCCCCCGCAAATGAAAGCAGCCACACAGGTTTTCACGGGGCGTCTTTGCTTCAGACGCCACACTCCGCTAGCTGCCATTGCAATATGCTCGCGCTCCAGATGCTTTTTGGCATCGCTTTACATTTTAAACAGGACTCCTACTGTCCTAAACGTGAAATGTGGCATACTTAGCATTGGAAGTGACCATGGTTCTTTGCTTTCTTTCTACATTTGAGCCCTATATTTGTACAGAAGTTGTAGGGAGAAGCCTCTACTTTGGTTTCAAGAACTAATACATCATAATTGAAAAAAAATACAGGATCAAAATTGTCTATGGGAAAGAAGTCATTGTTTTAAATAGCCGGCTATAGTATATAGCCGCGACCTGCGAAAAAGGCTATAGCCAGACTATAGCGGGCTATAACCACCTTTTAGCATGTGAATGCCTTTAGCCGCACCTTGCTCGAAAGGCTATAGCCGGCTATTTAAAACTATGGAAAGAACTCGATATCCTGCAGTTTGGACCATGTTTCAGATACATAATTCAGTGCAAATGCGTGGTTCAGAGTTCTGGTCCTTTAGATATCCCAGGTTTTTTCTCACTCAACTGTCAACATAAGTGATAATGGTATTACACTTTTTTGAGTAGTTTATTTTATAACAATGAAATTCAAATTAAGATGTTCGAAGTTTGAATGGAAATTAGTTTTGATTTTTACACTTCACTCATTTGTGCAGAAATGTTTTTCCAAACACCTTTTGGTCATTAACTAGTTTCACAAGCAATAGCACCTTTTTCTTGGCGTGAAAAGCTCCTTGTAGCAGTACCATGAAAGCTTCAACACATTTGGATCCAACAACCTTCACAAAAATGTTTCTCTGGCTGCATCATAAGTACTCCCTCCATTCCAAATTATTTGACGCAGTTTTTTTTCCTAAATGAGCGAACCTACACATTGAAACGCGTCTAGATACATGCCTATTTAGACCAAATCTGACCAAAGCGCAGCAACTAATTCGGAATGGAGGGAGTAGTACAGTTATATATTCAGAAACTTCCATAGGGTGAACCAATGACAACATGAGATTGGTGTGTGTGTGTGTGTGTGCACAAAGTTAAGATAAATACGTAAATGTTAAGCCACATGATTTACTCTTGCGATAATTAGAAGCAATTCCCAACAAACCTCTTTACAAGACAAACATTTATTACAAACCCTATGACACCCGTTAAAAAAAACCTATGACACCAAGAGGCAACCATATTTGCTCCAAGTACCTTTTTAAGCATATCATATTATTTGGCGTACAGAGCATTCCATGGACACGAAATGTGATAGCTGATATTTCATAACAGGGTGACAACATTTACTGTATCCAAACAAGCTCCTTTCTATAATTCCTTAGGCCGTGTAGTGCTAATAATCAATAGTATGTTTCATCCCTGCATCGATTTAAGTTTGTTCTGGCTCTGTCCAAAATTTAGAAGAGCCTTGGCCCAATGTATGAATACGAATAATTAATTCAACTATCAATCTCTTTATTGACAATTGGTATGTATCCCAAAACATCACACCCATCTGATCAAACTCGGCCATATATGTAGTTAATCAAATGGCCCAATGGGTCATAAGTAAACCCATACTATAAGGCCTAAATAGAACATCACACCCATCTGAATCAAATGAAGACATCATCTAGCATCTGAGAAAAAAATGCCTAATATGAAAATCCAGTTTCCAAATACAAAGATATGGTTCTCAAATGATTTTATCTCTCTCTCTCTCCCCCTCATTTACCATCCTTCCTAATCATGTATGCAATAAAATGCTGGAAGCAACATGATGCAAATATAGGAGAACAATATAGAAGCATGCAAACACATGCATTACTTGCTTACCTTCCACAGCTGCTCACGTCGGCACAAACGCTTGATGTTCGACCTCCCAATACGTATTCTGCTCCATCCAACATGTTTCCATGCAAAATAGAGATTTGCCTCCACCTGTTTTTCATGTTCGTGGTGCTTAGCTTATGCAGACCCTTGGCTCCTATGTCATAACAAAAGAAGGTCTAAAACAATAATAATATTTAAGTAAACAGTAATTGGGTCAAATCTTGTGACCTTAATATAATTGTATGATAGTTTGAATAAAGAAGATACGTATCTGTAACTTCTCCTCAATAAGCCGCGAGCACAGTAATCTCATCAGAGTATGCACCTACCGTTATACAATTGACAATTCCATCCTATTCTTGGTACCATAGCTGACGTTATATCTACATATAAAAAGCGTATATGTGTAGTTAGGAGAGGGATTTTAGTTTTCTACAATCAACAAACAGGGTCAGCGACCTCGAAAGCAACACACGCCCCGACGGGCCCCCGCTCCTCTAACCCTAACCCCTCCTCCCACCCCCCTCGCCCCGCCGCCGCCGACGGTCGCCGCCGGGCCTAGCCCGTGTGGTTGACGGCGGCGGCGAGGCTCCCCTCCTCGTGGTCGGCTGGCGGAGGGCTCAGCGCCCCGCGCGAGCAGGCTCCCCTCGCGAACTTGGCGATGGCGCCCGGTCGGCGGCGGCGGGGCGGGCCGTCGGGCATGCGAGAGCGCGCGGCGGTGGGCGCTCAGGGCGGCGGCGCGTCGGCCATCTGCGCGGCCTGGGCGTTCTCCGGGAGGGCGCAGGTCGCCGGGCATAGGGTGGTTTCGGCCGGTCGGGCAGGGGCCCGGCCCCGTTTCGAGCCCCCTGCGTGTCCCCTTTGCCAGATCTTGCGTTGCCGGCAGCCGGGGTGGTTGCTGGCCGCAGATCTCGCTGCGGCTGTCCCTCTCCGCCATTCTTCAGATCTGGTGTCGGTACGAGTCGTGGTGGCTGTGGGCAGCCCAGATCTGTGGAGGTGCTCTCTCACCTGGTGATCTGCGTGGGGCAGATGCCAGTGAGGTCGGTTGTCGTCTGTTCGGGAGCGGATGTTCTGCGTCGGTGGTGGCTCTCGGTGCTCTGTTGCGGTCCGGCGGCGCGAGGAGTTTGGTCCCAAGGCGGCGGCCTTGGTCGGTGGGAACCTTGCTGGTTGTCGGGCGAGCCAGAGGTTCTGGTGCTGGTCGTTGGCCATGGTCGTGCGGGCGACGTGGTCGCGGCGAGCAGCTTGTTGTGGCGGCGGTTCGGTCGACATTCGACGGCCTAACCCTGTGTAGAAGAAGGAGAGGCCATGCCGAGGGGAAACCCTTGCCCTTTTGGGCCATGATGGCGACGTCTGTGGACGCCGTCCCCTTCCTGAAGGCGTCATGGGGCTTCTCGCCGTCTTTCTACAGTCTCCGGGTGAAAACCCAAGATCCTCGGATCGGGCGGTGGCGGCACTCCGGTGTCGCGATCTTCTTGAAGACATCGTCTTGGAGTCCACAACAAGTAGCTCTCCGAAGGTTGTGTGGCGAAGGTGGCTTCGTTTGGCGATCTTCGGCAAGGCTTGCTCCGTCCCCTTCCCTGGTCGAGCCTCCTTGGTGCTACTTCTCGGTCTGTGAGCAACGCGGGTCGGTCCTCGGTGGTGGTCGGCCTCCGGTGGCGCTTCTGCGACGGAGAAGTGTTGTTGAGGCGCGCGTGAAAATGGCTCGCTCTCGGGTGAGCTCCGGCCCGACACTGTAGACTCCAGCTCTTCTTCGAGTCCTCGTAGGCGCTTTGGCTGAGCTTCTTGGTCGCGCTTCCGGATGTAGCTTCTTCGGTAGTTCGTGTGGGTGTGTGGTGTCGGTGTGTAAGCTGGGTTCAGCACTTTGTATCAATCTCGCCGTTGATGGCTTTGTTAATTCAAAGTCGGGCACGTCCAGTGCCTGTAATCTAAAAAAAACAAACAGGGTCAGCAAACTAGAGAGTAGCCATACGCGGTGACTATGTTTTTCTCTCTGGGCCACTGCAATCAGCTGAGCCACCTTCCTCGAGTGCGCATTCAACAAATGATCCACCATAGTGGGCTGGCGCTTACGGAACACTGTTGTTGCAAGTTCTACATCACCTTACTGCTGTGAAGGGAGTGAATTGACAGGGTTGAAGCATTGTGGCTAGGGTTTGATTGCAAAGAAAGAGGTTTTGTTTGCTTTGACTAGTAACACCTGAAGTGATTGGATCTTCCATAGTGGAAGCCTGAAAAGTTTTCCAGGGTTATGTATCCACCCAATCTCGATGCGCGCTCACAAATATACACTTCTCACAAGTGTGCTTTTTCTTAGAATTAATCTGCTGAAAATGCTTTGAACATGTAGTATCAAAGTTTTATCATGTACTCCGTAACTTATCATGAGACAATAGTTCTAACAAGTATTTCCTTGATTTGAAGTCTAAGCATTTTTCTGTTCTTGTGATTGAAGTTGACATTTTGAATTATATTGTCAATTTTAGTCAGCTTATGATTAATCTAGAACATCCAAAGCTCATCCATGTAGCTGCTCCCAAGTTGAGTTTAATGGTAAACAATGCTATTATGGCTTATTTAATGAAAACTTCTCCTTTTAGGTATTAGTTCACCTATCAAAGGATACTGTTGTGGAGGCACGGGTGTTATTCTTCAACGGCCACTATGGAATATCGCTTTTGGATATCAGTGCACTGTTCACTCTGGTGCCAGCTTCTTTGGGATCTGGACCGTGTTATGGACAGAATGTATCTGTATTGGATAGAGAAGTTGATCATGCACTGGTTGTCAGCTGTGGCTCAATACTGTGTTTAGAGTATCCTACTTTCGAGAGGAATCATTATGTGTTTACCAGCTACTTAAGCCACCTGGTAAAAGCATATTTCAATGTTTTGTATTTTCATAGTTTTGTTTCATCATCATTTTCAATTCACTTATATTTCTTATGCAGATTTGCACTGGTGGGCCAGTAATTAACAACAGTGGCGAGGTCATCGGTCTGGTTGTCAAACATATCCCGCAAGCCGCTATTGTATCGACATCTATAGTGAGAAAGTGTATTCAGATGTGGAATCAATTTGGGTAGGTTTTGTGTTTTTATAGTTTATATTAAAATCCTATTGAGGAAATACATTTATTTAGATAAACATGGTAATTAATGTTTGAGAGCTGCTTTGGCGCTAGTAGGTTGATTGGTCTGTGGAACTGGGTTAACAGAGGGTAGAAGGAGATGTTTAAAGCATGGAGGCTCTGAATCTTTCTTGAGATTTTTCTTACTTTAATTGTCTGTTTGAATTATGGTAGTCCTAGCAACCAAGAATACCATACTGACCAGGCATATTGGCCACTTGACTAGTACATTGACTAAACTACACACTGGCTAGAAACATGACTCAGACTGCAATATTACCTTGACTGGGATCCAACTAGTTCTAAGCCCATTCGGATGTTACGTGATTCCTAGTCCTCTGATACATGTTCACCCCAAGGAAGCGACAACAACCTAGGACTGGTGGAAAAAATATTGGTCCGATAACACTTCAAAATTGAGCAAAAGAATGAATGAACAATTTGGAACGATTACCTGCAAACTGGTGGTAACTTTAAGTTTGATCATTTGAAATGGTATGAATCCACAATATGTTCAGATACTGAAAGAACTTGATCTGTTGTAGCCGGATCGCTCATCCTATTCATCACCTTAAGTTGACGACCGTGCGAATGCTAGATATGGTTTATCGAGATGAGCTTTGGTCCCGCCACAGTATCAGAAGTGGTTTTATTGTAGCTGAGGTATCCTCAAACATACATACATACATCTTTTTCCTTGTGTCTATTCATAATTTTGAACCTTTTTCCTTACCAAATTTCTGACATATCTCGAAAACTAGAATACAAAATAGAATTCTAACTTTTTAATCTGCTTAGGTGTGTCCTAACTCTATTGCTGAGAAGATTGGCATTCGAAGAGGAGACGTGATTGAATTGATTGACTTGGATCATCTTTCTACCGTTGTTGAGGTGCTAAATTCTTGGCGTTGTAGGTAAGTTATTTTAGTCGTACTTTGAGCTAATGTGGCCAAATTTGCCTTGTAGCTTGAAGAGTTTCTTCTTAGTCTCGCTTGGGGCTTTTTGGAAGAAAAACTTGATTCGTCTTCGATGATAGATATTAAGGTATGTCAACAAAGAATCCAAGTTTGAGTCTGTGACAAAAGTAAACTAACATGTCGCACCCCAATTGTTGCATTTGTCTAATGCAGATACGAGTTCATGACATTCATGCAAAAACAAGTGTCTGCACTATTTTGCCCATGGGATTCAGTGATGCTGCAGTGCGTTCATACTATTAACCGGATGGGTGGCCCAATAGTAAGTTGTCTGCTGGGATACTTCAGAACTAAATAAGTTTCTTGCATTAGTCTTGGGTTGTGCACTCATATAAGAAGTTGATGTGTAGTAATATGAATTTATCTCTGATTATTTTGTTGTTTAACATGCACAATAGTAAGTTGTCTACCTGTGATACTTTAGAACTTAAGTATTTTCTTGCCTTTGTCTTTAAAAAATGAATCTATTGGGTTGTGCACTCATACAAGCTCGTGTGCTTATACTAGATACAAATACGAGTGATTATGAAAGTTTGATTATGCTATTATTGATGATAAGATGCTATTGTGTTGTTGTAAATGCAGGTTGTCATACACAGTTGCTGAACAACTCCAAAACTGCAGGAAGAAAAATGCCTCCAATCGTTTTTAGGTCATGGTGTGGTACTGAAGTGAAACCTGTTGTTTGGAAATGCAAGAGGATATACTCCTCCAAAGCTTGGTGAAATGTTGTCATTTTTATGCAAATCAGTAGCATCTCTTACTTCACAGTCTGATATTATGTGCATGCATGAGCATAAAATCATCGACGCGGTCGAACGAGCGGGAGACACCCACCCTCGTCAAGCTCGATAGAGGGTTCGTCACTGTTGCGTGGGAAGAACTCCACAACAGCTGCTCTTTGCGATGTCTGGCGTTGGTTATGGCGGATCACTGCCTCCTCCTCCCCTCTCCTCCTTGACTATACCAGTCGGTGGGTCGGAAGCGGTTTCAGTTTGAACGCTTCTGGCTGAAATTTGATGGTTTCAGCGAGGTGGTGCAATCCACCCGGATCTTTTCCGGCGACTCACCGCCAAGTTGAAGCTGACGAGGTGCAATACCTCATGAGTTGGAGCAACAAAAGAAAATAGGGTGGGTCAAACTGCAGCTGATGATAGCGCGGGAGGTGGTGCTGAGGCTGGTCATCGCCATGGAATCACGACAGCTGTCTTCGGACGAGCATCGACTTCGGGCCCACCTTAAGCACACCTACTTGGGGATGGCCTCTCTCGAGCGCATGTTGGCCCGCTTGGCTGAGAGAAGGGTATACCAACACTCCTGAACACTGCCTTCTTCCACCAGCACGCGCCACCATAAGAACGTGATTCATAGCCTCCAGGTTGATGTCGCAGTCATCTCTGACCATGTTGCCATGACGGAAGCTTCTCGGCACTACGAGAGCCTCCTCGGCACGACATTAGTTAGTACTCGCTGGACTTGGAATTACTGGGCACACACTCATAGAACCTCTTCAAGCTAGAGGGTTGAGTTCCTTCAAAGCTATTGGGGGATAGTGAATGGTGACTTCATGGCAGCTTTCGATAAGTTGTTCACGGTGTGTGCGCGGGTTCGAGGGCCTGAAGTAGGCACTGTTGTTGATTCTGCACTCTAAACATTCGGACGTGGTGGCGTTGGGTGACTACCGACCAATCAGACGGATCCACATCTTTGCAAAGTTGGTGGCAATGACCTTGGAATCTTGCATAGCCTCTCGGATGGTGTCGTTGGTGGATCGCAATGGATGAGATTTCATTTGCAAACGGTGCATCCATGACAACTTTATGTTGGTCCAACAGACGGCTAGGTTCCTTCATCGGCTGAAGGAGCCGTGGGTGATGCTCAAGTTGGACATAGCACGGGCCTCCGACTTTGTCTCGTGGGGGTTCCTCGTCGAGGTCATTCGTTAGATGGGATTCAGACAGAGGTCCTGCGATCTCGTAGGCATCCTCTTGTCCATGGAGAGTACCAGAGTCATGATGCTCAACGTCGCACCAGTTCCCCCCATTTTGGATAGGAGTCAGATGGGAGTCACCATCATTATTCGTGTTGATCATGAACACGCTTAACAAGGTGTTGGCTAAGTGACATAGGCATCCCCGATGGGCCTGCCGAAGATGGTACCCGGAGTTTACTGAAGGCCCACAAGTCGAAGTATATGAAGTTCGGAAGCCCAATTAATATTAAGGAAAGTTAGAATTGTATTAGGAAATATAGAGACTTGTAATTTTACGGGATGGGTTAGAAACCCTCCCGGACTCTGTAACTTGTGTATTATGAATCCCTCGGCTCCGCCTCCTATATAAGGGGAGTCGAGGGACAAAGAGAGGATCGAATCCATTGTCAACATAACCCTAGTTTCTTAATCGTCGAGTACTTTTCGGCTGAAACCTTCGAGATCTACTTGCCCTCTACTTCCAACCAAACCCTAGTCTACAATACGTAGGCATTGACAAGTTAATACCTTGTCACTAAGTCCATTGAGTTGGTGATCCTTGGGCGTGTGGCGCAGAGGGAGTTGGGTGACGTGAGTATCGCTTTATGCGGATGATGTAGTCATCTTTTGCCATCTGGATGAGATGGAACTGTGCGCTATTCGCAGCATCCTTGAGCTCTTTTGACAGGCGTTGGGGCTACACACCAACTTCACCAAGTGTTTTTTCCCCCAATTGCCTGCTCGGAGGAAGAGGCCAACAGTGGGGCGAAGATTATGGAGTGCCAGTTGGCACCCTTCCCTTGTGAAGTACCTTGGCATCCCACTCTCCATCAGATGGCTATAGGGCGAGGCGTTCCAGCCAGTTCTGGACCGATTGGCTGACAAGATGCCTACTTGGAAGGCATCGATGATGACCTAGGCTAGGCGTTTAGTGCTCGTCCGCTCGGTGCTCGCGACCGTACCGCTACACCAGCTCATAGTGCTTAGTTTCAACAAGAAGGCACTTAAGCAGGTGAACAAGATCTTATGTGGATTCTTGTGGGCCAGCGTGCTAATGGTGGTTACTACCATGTCAACTGGTCCAAGGTGTGCCGCCCGCTGCAGTATGATGGCTTTGGGATTAGGGTGCGCTGGCTGTGGAGGATGTGTACCGACCCCCTGCGACCTTGGCGTGGGATCAATATGCAGGTCTCGAAGGTAGAGCAGGATTTCTTCGCGGCCTCCACCTTCATGGTGGTAGGCATCGGGGACTGCTCCCTCTTCTAGGAGGACATATGGATGGATGGGAAGTCCATATGAGAGACATCGCCGAGGTCTACGTGCTCATCCCTAAGCGTCGTAGAAGGAAGCGTACAGTGCAGCAGGAGCTGATGGAGCGCACTTAGATCTTAAACATAGTTGGCGCGTCGTAGTACGTCTAGTTGTGGAGCAGGCCCAGGGGCATGCAACTATCGAAAGACCAGGACAAGCTGATTTGGCGTTGGACGATGAATGCACAATACTCTTCCAGTTCATGTTACGACACCCTCTTTCAATGGGTGGTTTTATGAGGCTTGTGGAGGTTGAACTAGAAATCCTAGGCGCCACCTAGGGTGAAGTTCTTTATCTGGCTGCCTTTCCTTGATAGACGTTGGATGAGTCAGTGGCTGGCGCGACGTGGTTTACCACACGCGACAAGATGCCCTCTTTGCGGCAAGTCCGGGGAGACTATGGCGCACATTCACACCGGATGTTCCTTACCAGAACTATGGATTCGGTCCACCTCAGGGCCTCCAATGGTTGAGGATGACTTCACGGAGTGGTGGTCGTTGGTAACGGTTGAGGGTGACTTCACGGAGCGGTGGTCGTTGGTGGTGCGGACCACCCCTCGCCAGTTCCGTAAGGGCACTTCGTCGCTGATCATGCTCACTGCATGGTGGATTTGGAAGCACCGGAACGATGCGGTCTTCGACAACGCACATCCTTCGGTGGCTTCCTTGTTCGACGACATCAGGGCCGAGGCGCGACAATTGGCGGACGCGGGACCCGGGGTCTTCTCCAACTACTCCCCTAGATTAGGTCTTTTGGGTTGAGTTATATGGTGTGGTGTTGGTCATTCATTGGGCATGTACATACAACATTCTTTTTTATATCAATGGGTTGAAACGGGCAGAAGGCATGTGTGCTTGTGGGGTGTGGTGTGCTGTAGCCATTCTTTGGTGTTGTCCTTAAGCTTAATACAGAGACCCGTAGATTCTCCTGGGGTTCTGGATTTTTTTTGTTAATTTTATATCCCAGCAATCTTCTCTATGAATGTTTTATTTAGTGCTTATGTGTTTGTTTCGTTCCCGTAGCATATTGGAGACCTATTCATGACAGTTGGCCCATGTCTAACTCAACACGGACAAGCAACAAACTGGAGGAAAAAAAAACATGGTACAAAACAGCACGGCAAGGTGCGCATATAGTTAGTACTAGTCCTGGCTCGAAGAACTACAAGTGATACTACCCATTTTTACAAGATTGTGTGCATATGTTTGCATGTACTTTTTACCTTATTTATTTATAGAGGGAATTCCACTTTTTACCCTCTATTTATGCATTTGTGACACTAATTATCCCATTGAGTACAAAATTGTCTAGATTGCGCATTCTAGAATATTTGGATCCTCGTTTTCTAGTGTGTATGCATTGGGCAAGGTGTGGGGTGATAACCGGCACTCAAAAATATTGGTACTAGGACGAAGAGTGTAACAATTGGAAAAGAGAAGTCTAGATATAATTGTCGACAACACCGTCCGATCTTTACAAATTCTAGCGCACCACATCGACGAAACACACCTATCCTATCCATCAAAAACAAGGAAAATGCTAAACTCGGGTAAAACCATATTTATAGTGTCCTAGATGAGATATTTTTGTAAAAGTTCCACTAAATGGGGTAATTAGTGTCACAAATGCATAAGTAGAGGGTAAAAAGTGGAATTCACTCTTATTTATACTAGTCTGGCTTCCAAGAACTATAAGTTGTATATTTCCTGGTCTCTATAACTGGACTATGGCATCGCAAATTATTCTCTCTACTGCATAAACTGGAATTCATACAATAATTCTTTTCCCCTTCATTTGAACAAAAAGGAGCAAAGAAATATTTCTCTACCACTGGCCATGAGCATCGTTGGATGCATACTCAAAATTTAGACTGAATACAAATAATAAACAAGATTTGCAACCTTAACACGATACTTCACAGTGCGAAGCACTCATCAACAAGGAGTCATCCAAGTTAGCATCACGTGATATACCTAAAAGGCATAGTGCGGCAGAGCGGTCCTAATATGGCGAGGTGATATCTACAATGAGACTAGCATGGAGCCACAAAGCCGGTAACCATACATGGACCTATCTAGTCTGTCGTGACAAGATTCTCGATCCACTTGATCGTAGTCTTCTTTTTTAGGAAACTTGATCATAGACTTCAGTGAGGCTGCAGTACACACAAACCCAAGTAAGAGAGGCAATCTTATGATAAACCTCTTCTGGTTGCTGCACATCAGATAACTATATAAACCGAGAGTAAATTCATACACATCAACAGTATCATAACCGGATAGATTCATTTATTTAAATAGAAACAGCAAGACGTTTATTATCTAAAATTCTAAACTATCCCAGGTAAGCAACTTATTATGGGCAACTAACCGCTTAATAATATGAGCGAACTGCAGCATCACTGACTTCCATAGGCAAAATAGTGCACACACTTGTTTTGGCGCGAATATCATGGACTCGTATCTGCAGAAAACAAAGCAAAGCATTTGGCTATTTTTATCAAATATTGAAGCTATTTTTTTTTGTTTATATACCTTGATATCTATGGTGGAGGCTGAATCAAGTTTCTTCTCCATGAAGTCCCAACAAAGACTGAGAAGGAACTCTTCAAGCTAGAACACCAAATTTGACCATATTAGATCTAAGGAGAACTAAACTAACTTGTCTACAATGGTAAAGAGTGCCGCACCTCAACTACAGTAGAACGATAATCCAAGTCAATAAAGTCAATCACATCTCCTCTCCGAAGGCCAATCTTCTCAGCAATAGAGTAAGGACAAACCTAAGCAGATTAAATAGTTAATATTCTATTTTGTATTTATGTTTCCGAGAAATAGCAAAAATATGGTTAAAAGTTTCACAGCTACAAGGAAAAAGATGTATGTGTGTTTAAGGATACCTGATCTACAATAAAACCACTCCTGATATTGTGGCTGGCCCAAAGCTCATCTCGGTGAACCATATCCAGCATTCTCACACTTTTCAACTCAAGGTGATGAATAGGATGTGTGATGCGTCTGCAACAAGTTCTCTTAGTATCTATCCAAAAACTATAGGTCCAAACATTTTTAAATTATCAAACTTAAATTTACCCCAAGTTTCTTTTTGAAGATTGTGTTACTACCATTTTGGTCCATTAACGGCACATTAAACCCTCTAAATTGTTCATCCATTCAGCTTTTTACACAGTACATGCTGAAAGGTTATCATACTAATATTTTCTATGATGTAATTCCAAAAAAGCAATAAAAATAAGAAAAAAAAACCAAGCAGGATTAAGAGCCTCCATGCTCTTGATGGGATAAGCCCAATCAAAACCTAAGGGGTTGATTCTTTTCATCCATGTTGTAAACATCTCCTTCTACCTCTGTACCCAGTTCCACAGACCAATCGACCTACTAGCGCCAAGCAACTCTCAAAGATTGCTTACCAAGTTTATTATTTTCTTAATACGATTTTATTAAAACCAATGAAATATAGAAACATACCCAAATTGATTCCACATATGAATACATTTTATCACTATAGATGTCGATAGAATGGCTGCTTGTGGGATGTACTTGACAATCAGGCCGATGACCTCGCCATTGTTGTTAATTACTGGACCACCTATGCAAGTCTGCATAAGGAAAAAGAACCGAGTTGAACATGATGATGAAACAAGAATACAGAAATACAAATTACTGAAATATGTTCTTACCAAATGACCAGAACAGCTCGGAAACATGTAATGGTTCCTCTCGAGAAATGGATTCTCAAAACATTGGATCGAGCCATGTCTGACAACCAGGGCATAATTATCGTTTCTATACAAAACAGACACATCCTGTCCATAACATGGTCTAGAACCCAAAGAAGCTGCCACCAGAGGAAATCCTGTAGTGACAACCAAAAGAGAAATTCCATAGTGTCCGTTGAAGAATATCACACGTGCCTCCACAAAGGTATCCTTTGACAGCTGAACTGATACCTAAAAGGAGAAGTTTTCATTAGATAAGCCACAGTAACATTGTTTACCATTAAACTCAACTTCATACAGTTACATGGCTTAGCTTTGGATGTTCTACTATTACGATTTATCATAATCTATCTATAATTAACAATGTAATTCAAAATATCAACTTCAAATGACAAAAACATTAAAAAACTAAGACTTCAACCGCAGGGCATACATGTTAGAACTATGTTATCAAATGATAAGTTACATGATAATACTTTGACACTACATGTTTTGATCATTATCAACATATCACTTCTAGGAAAAACACACATATAAGAAACTGGTATATTTGTGAGTGTGCATCCAGATTGGGTGGATAAATAAATGTGAACAACTTTTTAGGCATTGGTAAGTTTTAACTGAGCATGCCCACTGTTTTCGGATATTGGTGGAAAACTGAAAGAAGATGCATAACAAAAATGTCCATGAAGAATAGAATGGTGTATCTTTATCTTTTCTTATTAATATTTAACTCTCTACAAGCCATCCCTCTCCCCTGCTTCGAAATAAGGCACACAGGTGCAGCTCTCCAAATTCTGAGCGCTGGCAGGTAAGCCCTCCACTAAACGCATGATTCCTGCCTCTTCAGTCGCTACAAGCCAAAGCAAACAAAACCTCTTTCTTTGCAATCAAACCCTAGCCACAATGCTTCAACCCCATCAATTCACTCCCTTCACAGCAGTAAGATGATGTAGGCATGTAGCACTTGCAACAAGTGTGTCGTCCGGCAAGGGCCACCCCCACTCTGGTGGCTCACCTGTGGAGGAAAGGTGGCTCAGCTGATTGGGCACTGGCCCAGAAGGTAAAACCTCCTCGTTGAGTATGGCTAATCTCCTATTTCCTGGCCCTGCTTGTTGATTGTAGAATCCCTCTCCTACTTGCAAATCCCCTCTTTTATAATGTCAGACACGGTACCAAGAACTGGATGGAATTGACGGTAGCTGCATGGATTTATGAGCTGATGGATTACTGTGTTAACGGCTAATTGAGGAGAAGTTACAGATAAGTATCTTCTTTGTTCAACATAGCATACAATTATATATAAGGTCCATAACCTCCTGTGTTGTAACTTCTTTAGCTATTCGTTTATTTCAATATCATTCTGTTAGAATTATAAACCCATGAATATGCATGTTACAGATGATGTGCTTGAAATAATGACTAAGTTGTAGCAGCACTATTGCATGGCTATCTTAAATGATATGTCAACCACTTATCTGAAGTACTAAATACTAAGCAAATGCAATCATCTGCCATCAAAAAATTATGTTTATTTCATGTTTGAATGCTACCAATTTCGGTTAACTTGGTGGAGGTAGTGGGCATTGGCAATAATTATAGTAAAAATCGAAGAAAATAGAAGGGGTTCTAAGCTTTAGTTGTTTCTTCTCTCTTTTTTTTCCATGGCATAGCTATCAAAAATATTTTAACACCGTGTGCAGGATAAACTTTTGATGAATATGAGTTCCTTTAATGATTGTGGCTTTCTCATTGTACACGTGGTATTTTGTCTATTTTGTCTTGTTATTTAGCTGAACTTGAGGTATTAACTAAATACAGGTATCTACAACCTATCTTCTAAGAGCACTAAGCTCCCAGTGTTGGGAGCGTCTGTGGTTGAGCCGCGGGTCGCTGTCGCTGGGAGTCGGTTGCTTGGCTGTCAGGCCCTACCTAGCAGCCAACAGACGCACTCGACAGTTTCCATACAACGAGCAGTCTCTGCTCCGTCCCTGATTCCTATCCTCTCAGCTCTATCCCTTTCTCTCTCCACCGAGTAGCGACTCCCGGAAGTGCCCTGTTCCTCTCTCCTCCGGTCCTCCGACGGCTTTGCCGGTCGGAGCAGGAGGGGGAGAGGGGCTCGGCGCCCTTTTCCTCTCTGTACATCCAAGTTTAGTGGATGTGTTCCTGTGTTTCGGCTTCTTGCCATATTGTGGGCGTCTTGTCTTGCCGGCCTGAGGAGCTGACAAGCTTTTTCCGGTGATCTCCAGATTGTTCCTGTGGGCGTGTTCGTTGTCACCTTTAATATGGTAAGATCTGGAGGCCTGCCCTGAATAACCCCTCTATTAGATTTGGTTTCCCCAGATCTGAGTGTGCTCCTTTTCCTCCAATAATAAATCCCCTTCCCGGCAAGAGAATCGCAACAAACGTTGGAGATGCGCCAAACCCAACCTCCGCCGTTTCGTCTGTCCCCTTTCATGTACGCGTGATGGAATTGTTCCGGCGCGGCCTAATTCTGCAAGAACCAAGAAGACATCACGAAGGCAGCTGACATAGTGGGAGACTGGGAAGGGCCAGCACATCACCAACGAATTTGGCCACCATGGTATGCCTATACTTTCCCTTGCCGTAGCTGGTGACCATATAGTACTGCTTCAGATATTTGAAAGCTAAGATGAAGCAGGCTATGATGCAAAGTGGTTCCCAAATTATGATTTGTCGGTGATGAAAAATTAGAGATTTAACCTCGGCTAAATGCAATCATATTGTGCCTTCATAGCATATGCTATGCTATGATCTAACTTTTTTTAGACGGAGCACCACTGCTTTTATTTCGACACATGTACAGAGCTACCATCACACGTACAGAGCTTGGACCCGATTCCAGCCATGTTGATTTGGAAATCTGCCAGATCGCGCCCCCTCAAATTACCGTGATATGATCCATCATGGTGTGCTCATAGCATGGTTTGCAGATGAATGAAATAAAGCTCAAGAAGAAGATTAGGCATGTGAGTACTGAGTATAGATTCAATCGTATCAGATCTTATAGGCACAATCAAGCTCTATCAAGAAGCATATGGCGATTGGCAATATCTGATATTTCTATGAAATATCTTAGTAATCTTTGTTACTGAAGTCTCATAGTTCAAATAATTACCAAACATTTATTTGAGTTCCTCAAGAGATCAGAAGTGAAATGACACAGTCGAAGAGAGCTGAATCTTTTTTTTTTAAGGTCTCTATATATACAAGCTATTGCAAGCTGAAAAAGAAAATAATGTAACCAGCAACCTCTACCTCTCAACCCAACACTAGTGACAGAAGAACTTCGAGGCATGAAGCAGACTCACATCAGAACACATGAGCCAGACAGGCAACCGTCAACTTTATGATTTCATTCTAATGTTCCGTTCAAATGCAGGGGCATGTAGCGTTTAACTTGCATAAATGGCTGAAAGTCACAGGATTATCTCTTCATAAGTAATATAATTTTCTATACCTATGCAATACGTCGGGTGTCATGTATACGTGTTTCTTTCCTTCATGTGTACAGTTAGATAGTGTTTCTACTGTATCTTATTTTTGTCAACTTTGCCTCAAGGAACTTCTGTTACTAAGAAATATAGAGTTCAAGTTGTACTAAGTGTATGCTGTTTTCATTAAATAATTAACACGCCTGGGCTAAAATTCATATTCTACAAAGCCAGTTGTTCAAGGTTTCTATTGGATCATATGTTTAATAAATTCGTTAATGATTGAAGGGAGTGGAGATGAGTTCCCATGTTTATGGGTGGAGCATGAGCAACCTGGTTGGAAATGTTGATTATTCCTCGGATTATTTCAAAAATAATTTGACCTAGAATGCTGACATTCGGTTAAACTTGAAGGGCAAATTCCCCGTACAGGGACCTGCTTACATCGATGGGGACGCGCTCAAACCACTCCTGGTGGTCATTTGGTACCCAAGCCATACCCAAAGCAATTAAAGTATGAGCATTCTTACTACAAGTTCTTGGTACGTAGACGACTTTGGAATCGATAAACAAGGTTTGCAGAAGGAATTTCATTTCTCCGATAAGTGCACCCAACTGAGCTAGATCATACTTCCGTGACGTCATTGCAGTTTGGAGGACTTTGGGGTCAGTTGCGAGAACGATGCGGCTGATTCCTTGACGGTTCGCCATGTCAATCACATGCATCATGGCCAGGGTCTCGGTGTACAAAGCATCCAGAGCCTGTGGAACTGATCCAGCTGCTGCAGCGACCATGTCCATATCACTGTCTTTCGCAACCACCCCCAGCCTCCCACATTTTTGTGGATTATTTCAATATTGGTTGTCACATTAAGTTTTATAACTACTGCTTTATGTGAATGGAACATGGAGTTGACAACAATAGAACAAATGCACCTCTCGCATATACAAGAGAAATGTCAATAAGGAAAAAATAACCCCTGATTGTCAATATTGTCTTTTCGTAACTTCTAATCTTTTGTTGCTAAGTGGCTAAGTACTATTCTGATTTGTTCATCATTTTAGTGTGTCGATGTAGGTTATAAAGTAGAGAGGTGATTTCTCTTGTGATGTTAAAACGGCTACATGGTCTTGTGTTGATATTCGAGTGGGCTTCTCTTTTTGGATGTCATAATCTAAATGGAGTACACCAATGCATCACATGATCAAAAATAGGTGCAATCATAATATGATTTTAGGCAAATATTTTTCCACTTGAAAACTATTGGTTTGGACCTAGAGAATCCGTTAGGTCTTTGTAAAGGATGGCTGATTTCAATCAGGTATGTTTGACCTTTTGTTTTGTTACGATTGCCGCTGGCAATTCAAGTATATTTCCAATGGTGACAGATGCAGTTTTAAGCGCCACAAAAATTACTTGCAAATGCCAACGCAAGTTATAGATTTTAAAAAAGGCAAGTACCAAGTTTGTCTGGAAGGTTGACTTAATCAAGCATCTTGCTTTGCTGAAAAGGAACTGGCTCGGATAGATCCATGGACTTTTGAAGAGATTTTTTCTTTTCTTTTTTTGCAGACGTTGACTACATTTGGTATGGATTTCTCCAAATATCCTATTTCCATTAGCACAAGGCCTCCATTATTGATCGTGTGTTGTTCAATTATTATTACAAGTAACATAAATGTTATAGTCCCGGGTAACTAACAAACTTCTGATCCTATGCAGGAACATGAACTCACCAGCCATCACCTAGGTAAATAATCAGAAAATAAATGAAATCATGGGACCTTGCATACGAGCAACCGACGAAGCAAAGAAAAAAATGTCAGCTATAGAGAAACGGCGCAGCAAAGCGCGCGTGGTCCATCTAGTATTGTTCTAATAGTCGTTTAGAGTTAATGTTCTATACTAAATAGTTTGTCTTCATATTGTGTATCTGTGTGAAGGAAGAGGTAAGGGTTGTAGCAAATGTTTTTTTTTCATGGCTACAAGTGGATTGAAGTACATACTGCTGATGAGCTTTGTGAGTTATCACAAGGTTTGACACAATTTCCTGTTTACTTAAACTGTTACTTATGTTTCAGACATTTTTTTGTGTGACGGCACTGGAGCTAAGGGTCTGCACTAGCTAAGCATCAAGAACATTAAAAACATGTGGAGGCAAATCTCGATTTTGCGTGGAAATATGTTGGATGAAGCAGAGTAAGTACTGTTAGCAGCTTCAAAGGTAAATAAGTATGTGTTTGCATGCTTCTATATTGTTCACTTATATTTGCATACTGTTGCTTCCAGCAGTTTATGGCATACAATGATTAAGAGGGATGGGAAATGAGGTCACCAATTGTTCCTTCTTGGGTGCAAAGTTCTCGTTAGAAACCTTAGGTTTTTTTTAATCATGGAAAGACTATTTGGAGACTGGATTTTATCATGGAAAGTTCTCGATTTTGCCTCCACATGTTTTTAATGTTCTTGATGCTTAGCTAGTGCAGACCCTTAGCTCCAGTGCTCCAGACCCGTACAAGTTTGGACAGAGCCAGAACAAACTTAAATCAATGAAGTAGAAACGCAATAGTGCTTATTAGCACTGCATAGCCTAAGAAATTATAGAAAGGGACTTGTTTGGATACAGTAATGTACTCTGTTATGGAATATCAGCTATCACATTCTGTGTCTATGGAAATGCAAGTACGCCATTTAAAGGTGTATCAGTGTATGGAGATTCTATGCTATGCTTATAAAGGAACCTGGAGCTAATATGGTTGCCGCTTGGAGTCATAGATTTTGTAATAGAAGTTTGTCTTGTTTAGAGATTTGTTGAGAAGCTCGGCATGGGTCTCGGTGCGTGTCTTTCAAACATTATGAAAGACAGATTCACGTCATTCATTAACTGATCCTGTTGCGCCAGTTAATTGGGATAATTTCCAGCAATCAGTTCATAATATATTGTCCACATGCCAGCTTATGATCCGTTGGGCTCACAAATCAGAAAACAAAGTGAACTACACTGTTTCTGATTATCACAAAGTAAATCCTGAGGCTTCAAATTTATGTATTTCTCTTAACTTTGTGCATACACTGATCTCATGTTGTCGATGGTTCATCCCATGGAAATTTCTGAATATATAACTTCTGTGCTACCTTATGATGCAGCCGGTGAAACATTTTTGTGAAGGTTGTTGGATTCAAGTGTGGTGAAGCTTTCAGGGTACTGCTATGGGGAGCTTTTCGCACAAAGCTATTGCTCGTGAAATTAGTTAATGGCCAAGAGGCGTTTGGAAAAACATTTCTGCAGAAGCGAGTAAAGTGTAAAAAAGCAAAACTAATTTCCATTAAAACTTCAAACGTCTATATTTGAATTTCAGTGCAATAAAATTAACTACTCGAAAAAATTGTATATAAAACCATAACTTTTATCTATGTTGATAGTTGAGTGAGCATCCTGGGATCTGAAGACCAGAAGTCTGAACCAATGCATTTGCAATGTACTCCCTCCTATCCGATTAGATTGACGCGAGCTGTGCCTAAGTACGCAGGTAGGTGAGGTTCGGCCATCCGGAGTTGGAAAAAACGAGTGGCTCCTGCACGTCGCTTCCGCGGGCGACGTCAGGGGCGAAAACCCTAACCTCGCGCCTCCACCCGTCTCCTCCCCTCCTCACCCGCTGCCGCCGGCAAGGGCCGCCGGGCAAAGCCCGCATGGCACCAGCGGCGGCGGGATCTCCCTTACCCGCTTGGCGTGGTCCAGCGCGGGGCAGGAGCGGTCGGCGGCGGAGCGGCTCGGGGCGCTTCGTGCTTGGTCCGACGGCGATGGCAGGGCATGGCAGCAACGGTCCCGGCGGAGTGGTGGGCTGGTGCGGCTCGTGGCCTTGGGCGCAGCGGAGGGCGGTGGCGGGGCATGCCGGCGGTGCGGCCCATTGGGGCCGGCGGGCCCCGATCTGGGCCCGAAGGGCCTCGTCTTGGGACAGGTGGTCCTCGGTCAGGGCCAGCTCCGGCGGAGCTCCGCCATGCTTTCTCCACTGTTGGTGCTGTTACCACCCGATTTTGGCCAAATCAGCAGATGGGCCGTAAGCGAAGATGGGCTTAGAAGATTACACGTGAAGCATCGTCGAAGCGGCCTTGCGCTGAGAGTTTGGGCTTAGCGGCCCATGTATCTGTAATATATTAGATCACGTTGTAATGTAGATTAAGAAGATAGAACCCGGCCCGTGCACGGTTAGGTGCACGCCTCAATTAGAAAGTCCCTTGGACTATAAATATGTATCTAGGGTTATCAGAAAAGGAGGACAATCACCGTTCAACCAAAACAAACCAATCTCGGCGCATCGCCACCCCTTTCCTACGAGGGTTCTTACCGATAAGCATCATGCGCCTAGATCGCATCTCGCGATCTAGGCAGCGTAGCTTAGTATTGTTCATGCGTTGCTCGTCTGAAGCCTTTTTGATGGCGAGCAACGTGGTTATCTTTAGATGTGTTAGGGTTAGCATTGTTCTTCACGTAATATGCTATCGTAGTGCAACCCTTGCATATCTAGCTGCCCTTACGTCTATCCAGACGTAAGGGCAGCATCTTGCTTGATCATGCTTAGTAGATCCGATCCGTTACGGTTGCTCCATGCAGAATTAGTTTAATATCTGCATAGTTAGGCCTTATGGGTCGGAGGATCCGGTGGTTAGATGGTTTACCGTCCTGCGAGGGATGTTCCGGGATCAACGTTATGTTGGTTTTTAGGCCTCTCGTAGGGTAGTTTGCACCGTCTCTCGTAGCTTCTAGGCCCGATCGCACGTAGGACGTTCCGATTATGCGGTGAAAACCCTAACTGTCGTGGATCGTCAGCTTTGTCCGATCAAGCAGGATCCCCATGCCATTGCTAATCCATCAAGGACCATGGGGCGATCGGCTCTTTGAGCCGATCCACAGGGAAACCTGAGAGCCGATAAGGCTCGTATTTAATGTGCACGTGTCTACCATGCGGGAACAATCGAAGCACTAACACCTTCGACCGGGTCTAGGTCGTGGCACGCCTAGCAACCGTCAGGACGCGCGCGAAGATTTGCGGGACGACGCGAGGTGCCAGGGATCCACTAAGCGGCCCTAGGAGCCTCCCTCGGTTACTTAGCCAAAGCCCGTCGGGGGTTTTGGAGGGTAACACATTCTGCACGCCCGGTGGGACGTCTTCTGCAACATCCATGTCAACACCGACATACGAGATGGCAGAGGAGCGATCACATACAAGGATCTCCTGCGGAGCACAAGAAGAAATACGATGAGTGAAGGCCATCGCAAGCCGAACTCATCGGCTCCTCGAGACAACCCGTTCTCGCAACATCAAGCTCGGAGGAAACACGTGTCCGTCGCATGGCGTCGGTACGGTAGATCTCAGCCACTCCGTAAGAGAACCAGGGTTCTCTTTCGATGCCAATATGGCAGGGTTCGTGATTCACCATGGCGCGGACAAAGCAGAGAGCAGCCACTCTCGTGGCAAAGATAAAGAGGAGGCCGTTCCACGCGACCGGCCCCAAGACGATAGACGATACCTGACCGAGGAGGAGGTGAGAAACATACGGTATCCACGCCCATTATCCGTGCATCTCCTCAGCAAATATGAACAGTACGACCGACGTCGCCGCCGACGACGACGATGAAGGATATCGTCGGTCTCGATGCAAACGGGAGGTATCGTCGCATGACAGAACGACGACGGGTACGAACGTCGCGCCGAGGGAGGTCAAAGGAGCAAGACAACATGGACAAGCACTGGAACTGTCCCTTCTTCAAACATTGCTGGTACTCGGGAATGAGCCGATTGCCAACAATCGAGAACTGCCCAGAATGCACACAGCAAAGGAGAAGGACGAACGAAGTTTCGTGTTCGAGCGTCTAGGACCTCTCCCACATCGAACAAACGAGCTGAGTCATCTCAAGAAGAAGACTTCGAGGAGTCGATGAAGAAGATAGGTATCACCGACCAAGGTGGTGCCACGATGGACTCAGCCATTCTCGAAGCGTCGGGTGCCGGCTGCGAAACCCGGAAGAAGCCGAGGCACGCATGCACACACGTTGAGAAGAGCGCGCCCGATCCGCCGCGAAAATCCAGAAACAGAGAGACGAAGGCGCGCCCGCCAAAGAAAGTATGGCGCCCCAAACAGGTGAAAGCCGATGCACGGCATCGCCGATACCGTGCGATGCATCGCCGGTACAAACATGGTATTCATACTCCCGTCGAGTTTCGCGCTCCGAGCGACGAGGAAGTTTCGGTGGCTCAATTCGACTGCGGTCCACGACCAATTATTTTTGAAAAGCCACAAGATAGAAGCTACGGGCATCTGAAAGCCCTATACTTGAAGGGTTACATCAATGGGCAGCCTATCGGCAAGATGTTGGTTGATACCGGAGCGGCTCAACATAATGCCGTATTCCATGCTACGTCGTTTAGGGCATTCCAGCGACGATCCGATCAAGACCAACATCACATTAAGCGACTTCAACGGCCAGGCGTCAGCAAAGGTGTTGAATGTAGAGCTTACTGGGCCGGAAAACCATACCTACCGCGTTCTTCTTCATGATGCAAAAGCAATTATGCCGTCCTATTGGGAAGGGACTGGATTCATGCTAACTGTTGTATCCCGTCTACAATGCATCAATGCATCATACAGGGACGGAGATGAAGTGGAAGTCGTTCAAGCGGATGACTCAATCGAGATATCATTAGCTGCCATGAGCGTGTGGGAAGCAGATGACCAAGAGCCGCTCTCTGGGATCAGTTTAGGGCTACTTCTTTTGGGCTTCTCAGCCGGCTTCGAGGTGGCCAACAGCTGAAGCTGAAAAGAAGTGTCTAGCTTGAGCATAGCTTATTTCCACCGAGAAGCCATGGTGTAGTGCAATTGCAGAAACTGATTTGAACCAGTTTCCCGAGCTTCTGTCTAAGAAAGCCGAAACGGTATAGCCATTTACCCCCGTTTTCTACTCTATTTACAACAGACTGCCACTCCACTGGATAACGCTTCGGCCATCTTAAAAAAATAACGCTATGGACACACCCAGCGACTCCCTCGTCCAGGACGAGCTAGGGTTCCTCCCTGCCGCCGCCGGACCTCCGCCGCTCCCACGCTGCCGCTGCCGCCGCCCCTCCTGTGCCGCTCCCCCGCATCCTACGCTGCTCCGCCTCTCCGCTCGTAGCAAAGACCCATCCCACAGCCCGGCACCTTGGTCGCCCGAGCCTGCTGAGTACCCAATTTCTCCTCTGTCTGGCGCCCAGCGACACCATTGTCCGATCCGGCCGCCTCCCGAGCAGCAAATCCGCCGCGCGCGTCCTGTGACGGTGCTGCTCAACAGCTCAAGGCCTCGTCCACGCGTTGGCAGGGGTTGGCTGTTGGCCGGACGTTGTACTGCCGCTCTATTTCTGATGATGTTGCGCAGCTGCTGGAGTGCTGGTACAATGGGATGACCATCAACACTGCTACTTTTGCTGTTTCGCAGATGAGTGTCAAACAAAGCTGTTGCACTGAGGCATCCCCTCCTAACACTGACCGACTTTCTGCCGAGTGCACTCTGCTCAATCTTTATACAGTACTAATTTATTTC
The DNA here is from genome assembly GCA_030979885.1 of Lolium multiflorum. Lineage (NCBI taxonomy): Eukaryota > Viridiplantae > Streptophyta > Magnoliopsida > Poales > Poaceae > Lolium > Lolium multiflorum. The sequence continues at coordinate 130,673,342 of CM061747.1, read as the reverse complement.
ATAGCCTTCGAGTCAAGCAAAATTCACACGTGTTAAAGTTCGACCGAACAATTGTGTAGCAACATTATCTATTAATCTGAGCACAGTTGAATGTTTAGGGGCATTATAGACTTCGTACAAGTCAACATAGAAATTAAGCACACATCTCATAAGCTGAAAAGAAGGGAAACAATAGTTTCTAAGAGCTTCTCCCCACCGGAGTTTTTCCCCACCGAAATCCATAAGCAAGCTTCTCCATAAGCATAAGCCCAAAAGAAGTGGCCCTTAGAGGGTTGTGAGCGCATCGAAGCCTCGAAGAATGGGGTAAGGCTGGTTTTATCCACCGGCCTAACGGAATAGCACGTCCAAGACTTTGGACATACGTGGCAAGGCCGATCCCTGCGATCGGCCCTCAAAAAATGAAAAGTAAAGGATCTTATCTCCAACATGCCACGTAGCTACAGTGGAAATCCAAGAAGTTGCAAACCATCGTCAAGCATTGCAACAAAAAAGGAGGCCGATCCTGGCAATCGGCCGAAATTATCCTCAACATACCTTCGTCTGTGTTCAGCATTGATCCAATGGATGCCTGAAGAGCCGATACCATCAATTACTTGACAGAATCGGCTCGGGAGGGGCACATAGATGGATGATATACGAGGATACGGAGCTGGGAACGGATGTCAAGTTTCACGCAGAGCAGCTCAAGTACGGGGGCCGATACATAAACAAATCGGCCACAAAAAACCGAAATTTTTGAACACAGCCGATGCACGGCCATCGACTTCAGGGATGCGACCGTCACACGCAGCAGTCATCAGGCAGCGAGGTTCCACTGAAGGGCAAACATGCCGGCGGCTCTCCTCAGTGGAATTGTTGATGGCTCCGTTAGTAAACCCCCAAGCGGATCATTGTGTTGGCAATATCGGGTCGCGGCCCTGATGAATAACAGGAGCAGCACAAACACGCAGTTCAGGTTAAGGGCGAGCCCGACGAAGCAGCATGTCTCTTCTGAAACCAGGAGGATAGTCGATGATGAGGCGATCGGCTACGGCATGTTACGACCAAAATGGGGGGAGCATCAGGGAAACGTCCTCACCGGGAGCTGCGTCAGCCTGCCAAAGATGATGAGCCAATATGATCGGCTAGACGCGGGACTTGAACGGAAGAAGCTCGAGGGGCAGTTGGCCCTGAAGGGTCCTTTGCTATAGGAAGCCGATTTTGTCGGAATCGGTTGGCCCTGCATCACAGCTTGTCTGAAGAACGGTGCTGGTGTCGCCAAAAATATCAGTTTCCACATACAAGTCATTCGGGTGACACGCACAGGGCTCTGTTGTAGGCACCTGCCCGGAACCAGATGGCCAGCCCGCTGGGTTGGCTGGTAAGAGTCATGATCTTGTTTGAGGTCTCATGGGGCAAAGCCGACGCGTAGCGTTACAAGCAGAGGTCTTATGGAGTAGCCATCACCAAATCGGCAGGTTTGCGCAAGCCTGCGGATCAGGTTAGGATCATGAGAACAACCGATGATCATCCGATGGTCTCCTAGAGCCGAGCCATTCGTACCAGAAGCTGCATCAGTTTGCCCGAGATGATGAACTACTCAGAACAGCAAGGTGCATGAATGGAGCTGGGAGGGGCTGAAAGGCCACTACATTGAGGATCTTTGATTCAAGGGAGCTGCTGACCTTTCCAAAATCTGCCAGGTGCTGGCTCCTTGAGCATAAGCGTTCTTGCCTTGTTTTTAAGCTGGAGTGGCTCGGGGGCAGCTAGCTCTGAAGCCTCGATAATCTGGAGAGCCGATTTTGTGGAGTTCAGCTAACACAGCGCTACAGTTGGGAAGCTGAGGGTGGCTCAATCGGCTGGTCTGCTTTTATCCTCGCCTGGACTAAGGCTCGGGGGGCAGCCCGCTCTTAAGGTTCCTTGTTCTATTAAGCCGATTTGGTTGAAATCGGCTTACTCTGCATCGCAACTTGTTGAGAGATGGTGAACTATTGCAGGGAATTGCTGGGGCTGATGAGGAAAGTTTGAAGAAGGATAGACTTTGGGCCGGTTTGTTGCTGCAAATCAGCAAAGCATCGCGAAGAAGGGTGTAGGCGATCGAAATTTTCAGCAATGATCCAAGAAGTTATCCTGAAAGCATCGGTTCTGGAGTCTGGCCGGTTAGAGACTAGCGTTAAGCGCAGGGGACTCGGATTTCCAAGGTTTCAGTTATCATGAGGAACCAAGGCATGGAAATCGGCTTATTGAGCGTCGGCCGAATCGACGATCGGCAGATTCAGTACAAAGGGCAATCGGCTAAATCATTACAAAGGAAATCGACACCATCAAGTTGGGGAAATTCTTCATTGATAAACTAGATTTCTTACATAGCTGATTGCTCTCAAAAGGAGGTCCTAGGGGGTACATTGCCCCGTCTACTACTGCTGGCCCTAGCTAAGGTCCTATCTAGGGGCCGTTGCCTCGTCGTCGTCGTGCCGCCGACATCGGCATCGGCCCCCCGGCCGCGTCGCTGCCGTAGCAACCACCGGCGGGACCCTCGTTGTCCTCGTCCTCCTCGCCATCGTCGCCGTCGGGTCGCCGAGGTTCCCCGGCCGGGGCGGTGGCGCTTGGCCGGCGGCTCGTCGAGGAGCTGTCATCTTCTTCCTCCTCCTCTGTCTCCTCCGCCTCCCGGAGGAGGGGGCCCCGTCCCATGGAAGGAGGTCATCATCGCTTTCCTCCACCGCCTCCTCATTGGCAAGGAAGCGGAGGTCGCTCTCCCCGTCGGTCGGGACTGGTCGTCCTCGACCGATGGAGAAGTTGTGGCTCGGGTCGTCCCCGGCCTCGAGCGGCGGGTGTTGGCCGCATGGGCTTCTACGGGTCCCACTCCGGCGTCGGCTCGCGGAAGGGGGAGGACTGCGGAAAGATCCGATGAAGAAGACGAAGAGGAAGACATGGCGGCAGAGGAGGGTTTTTGGGAGTGGGGGAAGAGGAGAACTGTTCGATGTGGCCAAATAAAAGGGGGAATATACGATTTAATGCCTAGGCAGTTCCCAAGGACGTGGTGCCAGAGCCGTCAAGTCGTGCAGGGAAGTTGAGAAGGCAAGACGTCATCATGAAGAATACTGCGACGGTTCTGCTCTGCCACGACATGACCCTTCGAAAAGCAGATGGTTTTGCAATTATCATTATCAAAACCAGGGGGGCATGTGTTACCACCCGATTTTGGCCAAATCAGCAGATGGGCCGTAAGCGAAGATGAGCTTAGAAGATTACACGTGAAGCATCGTCGAAGCGGCCTTGCGCTGAGAGTTTGGGCTTAGCGGCCCATGTATCTGTAATATATTAGATCGCGTTGTAATGTAGATTAAGAAGATAGAACCCGGCCCGTGCACGGTTAGGTGCACGCCTCAATTAGAAAGTCCCTTGGACTATAAATATGTATCTAGGGTTATCGGAAAGGAGGACAATCACCGTTCAACCAAAACAAACCAATCTCGGCGCATCGCCACCCCTTTCCTACGAGGGTTCTTACCGATAAGCATCATGCTGCCTAGATCGCATCTCGCGATCTAGGCAGCGTAAGCTTAGTATTGTTCATGCGTTGCTCGTATGAAGCCTTTTTGATGGCGAGCAACGTGGTTATCTTTAGATGTGTTAGGGTTAGCATTGTTCTTCACGTAATATACTATCGTAGTGCAACCCTTGCATATCTAGCTGCCCTTACGTCTATCCGACGTAAGGGCAGCATCTTGCTTGATCATGCTTAGTAGATCCGATCCGTTACGGTTGCTCCCTGCATCTGCAGGAATTAGTTTAATATCTGCATAGTTAGGCCTTATGCTGGGGTCGGAGGATCCGGTGGTGCGTTAGATGTTTACCGTCCCTGCGAGGGATGTTCCGGGATCAACGTTATGTTGGTTTTTAGGCCTCTCGTAGGGGTAGTTTGCACCGTCTCTCGTAGCTTCTAGGCCCGATCGCACGTAGGACGTTCCGATTATGCGGTGAAAACCCTAAACCGTCGTGGATCGCTTCAGCTTTGTCTCAAGCAGGATCCCCATGCCATTGCTAATCCATCAAGGACCATGGGGCGCTCTTTGAGCCGATCCACAGGAAACCTGAGAGCCGATAAGGCTCGTATTTAATGTGCACGTGTCTACCATGCAGAACAATCGAAGCACTAACACCTTCCCGAGGTCAGGTCGTGGCACGCCCAGCAACCGTCGGGACGCGCGCGAAGATTTGCGGGACGACGCGAGGTGCCAGGGATCCACTAAGCGGCCCTAGGAGCCTCCCGGCTCTTCGTGTTACTTAGCCAAAGCCCGTCGGGGGGTTTTGGAGGGTAACAGGTGCCGGGGCTGGGCCAGGTGGGCTCAAATCCGGCGGTCCTCGGCGGCACGGTCCGAGCCGCTCCTCCTCCGTTTGGGGGTTCAAAGCGATGTTCTTGCTGGAGTGCAATGGAGAGCGCGAGGTTGCCGACAAAGTGTCGGGCTTGACCAGCGACATGGCAGCGTTGGTAACGGTGCGGTTTTGTCCCTGGGCGTCGCGGTGGGGGTGCTTCTTTGTGGCGGTGTGCGGTTTCGACCGAGGCCGTCTTGCGAGAAGTGAGGTTGCGGCGACGCCGCCCATGGTCTCTGGCTAGCGCATGGCGATTTGGTGGTGGCACGGTTAGGATTGGCACGGTGTTGCAGGTGGATGGCGACGGCGGCCTGGGCGCAGCTGCACAGTGGCATGGCTAAGGAGGCTTGATCGAGGCCTGGCAGGCGGAGGGTACCGCCTGGTGGCCGAATCGTCTATGGTACTGTGTCCGGTCGGCGGGTACCGCCTGGTGGCGGAGGGCGGATCCCCTCCCCTAGGTTGTCGTGTGCTCTGATGGCTGCTGGCAATGGTGCCTCCTACATTGTCCAATTCGTGTTGCGATGTGATGGCCGAGTCACGGGCTCGAGTTCGTGGGGATGCCGGGGCGGCGGCCCTGGAAGGCGGACTGCGCGGATGGCTCTACGGCGGGCAACGTGGCGGCGGTGGTGGTCTCACTCTTCAGTCATGAGGATGGCGTGGAGCGGACGGTGGGAGATCCTGGAGTTGGCGGCGCTTCGGCTTTGACAACCCCCAGATCGTGTTTGGAGATCCAATCTTGGAGACAGCGGGCGACCAAGTTCTCGGGCGCAGTGTGCGGATGCTTTCGAGCGAAAGTTCAGCGCCTCGGCGCCAACGACGGCGATGCATGGGGGTGTCGTAACCCTCTTGGGGGCGTCGTTGTGGGTATCCGTCCCGCGCTACGGCTCCGGGTGAAAACCCTAGACCTCACGGTCTCGACGACGGCGGCGCAGTGCGTCGTTACCCTCTTGGGGGCGTCGTTGTGGAGCCCCGAGTCGACTTGGTCTCGCATCAATGTCTTCGGTGGCAAGTGTGAGGTTTTCTGTGTTTTTCTTGCTTTTCTTTGATCTGCTTTGTATGAGGTTCTCCTCTTCACCTTGTATTGGTTCGGCCATTGGGACTTTATTTATAAAGCGGGACGAAAGCCTATTTCGAGGAGGAGTACACAGGTAGGTCGCATTGATTAAATACGATCAGAGGGAGTACTATACATCTGAAACATGGTACAAACTGCTATTGATTAAATTTTGATCTTCTATGATAAAAGTTCTCGAAAACGAAATAGAGTTTTTCTTCCTATTATATTTGTACAATGATAGGGTTCAAATCTAGAAAGAAGTCAAAGAACCCTGGTCACTAAATCCAGTGTGACTATGCCATGGTTAAAAGGTAAGGCGATTCCAAAACCTGTTGGAGCCCGAGCCTATCGCAATGGCAGCTAAACACTCACTGATTTGGTTTACAACAGGACAAGGTATTAACGAACTAAAAGGCGCAATTTGTTACCTTTTGATTTGGGTGCCGCAGCTTGCCCTCCTTGGTGCACATGATACAGGAAGAACACAGTATCTTAGCGCATTTACCAACGTCATCATACTCAATGATGATGCCCGTGGAATCTTCAGTGTTTCCATCTGCAAACAAGGAGACGGGTACTATTAGCGGCTAGCTAGGAGAAATTAGTCGGAATGAAGAATCACACAAAGTGTTGTTTGCTCAAATTTACCAGGTTCAGTGGCTGATACAGTCACAACGGAGCGGGCCACGTCCAGGATCATGTCTCTAGCATCCCAGCTCACAGCAGATGCCACGGATTTAGCGTCACTGGCCTTTCTTCTCCGAAGGGTCACGAGAGAATCTTCAGAAAGGAGAAAACAAGTGTCGTTAGAAATTGTGCCATTCATTCAATCGAGGAAAAGGTAGAGAATAGGGAGATGGTAAGTAGAACAGGAGGTTCTCACCATCATCTCCGATCTTGACGTTGTTATGTAGCGCATCGGTCGCTTGCATCCAAGCCACCACTTCATTGTAATCACCAGATTTGGGGTAGGGGATCTCCCGGGGAGGGAGCGGCCGGGCAGCTAAGGCGGTTTCATCCGCGGTCAGCACCCTTTCACCGTCCTCCGCCGCTCTCTCCTTCCCCACACTGATACCCTCCAAGGCGACTTCCTCTGCGTTCAACATCCTTTCACCGCCATCCGCCGCCCTCTCCTTCCCCACAGTGATGCCCTCCAAGGCAACCTCTTCCGCGGTCAGCACCCTTTCACCGCCCTCCGCCGCGCTCTCATTCCCCGCACTGATACCCTCCACCCTCCGCCGTTTGCCTTGAGAATCTCCGACTGACTGCGCCTCCTCTGTAGGCCCAGTCTCCTCCCCTGCCAGCCTCTGCAGCGAGTCAAACTTCCCTTCGACTTCTCCCCGATCGGCAATGACAGAGTCCTCGTGCCCCCCTGAATCGGGATCATCTCCAGCCACCGATCTCATCCTCACTCTCAGCGGCGTTCACAACTCGATGGAAACGGGGTGGAGACTAGGGTTACCGGATGAAGCTTGAGCGAGGAGTTGGAGGACCAGCAGCCGTCGGCCATCGCCACCGCTCGCCGACGGCTAGGACTGCTTCTTTATATACCTGCCTGTTTAGGGAGATCTTTGGCTACTCGGCTCCATTGATCTTCTTGTTTTAAAAAAAAACGAAGATCACATTTATGAATATCAAAAAATTATGAAAAAGAATCCGGACATAGTCAATGATATATCCCACAAACATGAAAATGTCAATTTCCTCGAAATAGTTTTTCACCCTACTATATTAATATAGCAATCACACGATGCAACCACAAGCCTCAAAACGAGAAAAAAATGACGAGGCAGCAGCAAACACACACCGAAAAGAAGAAAACGAAAAAAATGGAGACAAAGGTGGATCAACTAAACGACGGTGACCCTCCACCTCTGCACCCTTCGGAGAAGTACCACCATGCTCCCAGCACTAGATCGACACACACCAAGCAACATCTTCAAGAAGGAAAGCGACCGCTGCTGCCTGACCAGATGGTCCTAGGGTTTCCCTCGGCACACGGAGGGAAGTGGAAGAAATGTAGCCACCACACACCCTCCAGGAAGGACTGATGCCACCCGCGAGCGGCACCACGTCGGTGCCGAGCGAGCCGACAAGGATTTCTCCCGAAGAAAACCCTATTGTAAAATTACCATAATATTTGTGTAACATCCCAACTTTTTAAAACAAAGAAGAAAAATAAAATTCCTTTTTCCAGAAATTGGAGCCAACAAAAACTTTAATTAAATTGAGTTTGGTGCATAGTGATCATGCATATATGTGTACCTTTGCCATGATTGCTTGTTTGAAGTATTGAACATATTCTAAAAACCCTAAACCCTACCCTTTTCAAAACCAAGGAGAAACCAAGAAAATAAAACAAAATAAAAAGAGAGGCATGTGTGGGCATATAGCTATACTTGCAAATATAGGTCTATGCCCTATTTACCTTACCAACATTATTTGAAACCCTTTAACAACTCAACCTCACACTCAAGCAACCCAAAACAATGATCATTGGGATCAAAGGGAAGCAAAGAAGAAAATGAGAAAAATGAAAAGAACACCACATATGTGCTTATGGCCAATTTTGCAAATCTTAAACCTAGGCCATATTAACTTGTTCCAATGGTTGGGAAAGGTTACTAAACACTTAAGAACCACTTTGGAATCAAAGAAACCCAAATAAAATCAAAGGAAAATTCAAAACCATGCCACATATGATAATGGTCAAATCTGCCATTTATATCATGATACCCACTTTGAGCCCTTGTATTTAGAGATTCCTAAACCAAACTCTCCCAACTCTTTGCACCTCATCCAAGACCTCATCAAGATGAACAACTTTGGTAAACACCACCCCTGCAAATTCTTTCTCAATTTATTAATATGATCAAGCAAAGTAGCAACATCAAATCAGATTCTAGATTATGCATATTTTGAATTTTCACAAATCAATTCCATTTTGCACCCCACCACCACCATTGTGTTCCAAATATTATTTGAATCAACTCCACCAAAAATCTTTGCAAAATTCCAAAATATTTCTCATGCGGCCATTTGGTCGAGCACCTTGTGTGCAATAATCTGGAAAGTTAACACATGCTATTATCCAATGGATTTTGGGCTAAACCAAAGATGTTTTGTGATCATGGTGGTCCGGTACCTCCTCTGGATCAAGCCATGCTTTGCAGCCATGGTAAAAGTGAGAGAAATGATCACAATATTGCCATGCCGAGCACCATGCCACTCCCATGCCACTCCTCCTCTCCATTCCTCCCTGGTCCCCTTCACCATGTCAACAAGGAACCCTAGGAAGCAAGCTTCTTGATGAATACAAGGGGGAATAAGATTTGGCTTGGTAGAACGGTAGATCGGGTCCTCCTCTATCGTTTCCCCGGAGGGATTTGAGTTTGGGTGGAGGAGGAGGGAGATCTGAGGCTTTTGGTGTTTCTAACAATGGAGCATGGAAGAAGGAGCTCAAGAACAGCTTGTAGTGTAGTGCCTAACTGTCTAGAGGTAGGAGAAGGGCTATTTATAGTGTTCTTCGAAATATGGCCGTTGCCACTTGCCACCTCAGCATTTTCCTCGACAAACCCGGTTGACCGGGCCACAGACCGGACAGCCCGGTCCAGAGGCCGGTCAGACCGGATCGGTGACCGGAGCTCCTTTGCGTCGTCCTGGTGCTTCTCCGGTTGGTGTCCGGTTGCTGCCCGGTTGCCGCCCGGTCGACCGGACGGAGCGCCGGACCCGCCGGTCAGGGGCCCGGTTGACGGTCGCAAACCGGATCTGCTGGCTCCTCCATTGGAACCCGGCCGCCCGGTTGACCGGCCAGCACGCCGGACTGGCGGTTGCTGGCCGGTTGGACCGGGCTGGTGACCGGATTTCTCCTGTAGCCCTTTTTGATTGTTGTTGAAATGGGGGGGTCTCCTTTAGCCTTCTTGTTCCTTTGATACACCATTTACGCCTCATTGCCTAATACCTGAGATTATCCTTATAAACACATTAGGCCAAATACTTTAGCACGGTGTCATCGTTACCAAAATAATGGATAAGGGTGAAATACCCTTACAATCTCCCCCTTTTTGGTATACGATGACAAACCGAGCTAGAGTCACAAATAGATATTATGATAAGCTCTAAACCTTGATTCCATATAAGATATTACGAAAGCTCCCCCATAATGTGTGCACTTGGAGAAATTGCGTTTGAATGCAAAGTGCACCATTTGTGAAACATGAGAAGCTCCCCCAATATCTTTAGGAAACAAGCATGGTATGGAGATGTGCATATCAAGATATATAAGCATAGCACACATAATCATCCTAACATAGAGTAGCACACATAATCATCCTAACATAGAGTAGCACACATAATCATCCATACATGAATTATTGGAAATAGCAAATGGTTCTTGAAAAATCAAAGCAAATAAGCACAAGCCATATAAAATCCAAATAAAGCAACTCCCATGGCTTGTGATAATCAAAGAACCCCGTGGTTCCCTAGACTCTACTCTCTTCTCCCCCTTTGGCATCGGAACACCAAAAAAAGAAAAAGTAGAGATGCTATCGCACCCATCAATAGAACTCATGCCCGGTGGAGTAGGAGCCCGCATCATCATCACTGGCAGCCGAATCAACTTCATCCTCATCACCATCACCATCAGCAGGAGGAGGAGTAGGAGTACGAGCAGTCCTAGGAGGAAGACCACCATGAGCATACATGGAGAAGTCAAAGTTCTGGATCATCTCATCGGTGATGGGAGGCATCTCCCACTGAGGTGCAACCATAGGTGCCAACTCGGGTCCAGGAGGAGGAACAGGGACATTCCTAGTAGCCATAAACTCGTTCTGTCGCCTCCTGGTTTCTTGGTTCAAAGCAAGACTCTGATGTGCAACATCATTAGTGTTCTTGCACATTTGCCACATGCTAGAGAAGAAGCGAGCGGCACCATGCTTGGGGCGCCGAGAGTAGCTGGAGCTAGCATCATGATCATGGCGTTCCTTGGAACGGCGCTCAGCAGTGGGCATCATGGAGGGAACATCCGGACGAGTGGCCTCCTGAGTGGGGATCTTGAAGGCGTCCATGATAACTTTTTCACCAATAACGTTCCGAGGAGCGGGAACAATGTAGTTGATGAGCCGCTGAACATACTGGGCGTAGTTGGGAGTCATACGGTCCATAACTGCTCTCTTCAGTTCACAGTAGATAAGATCACAGCCATCAATCTTCCTTACCCTGTCAGGATGACAATAGTTATCAAGTTGAGGTGATAGTTCCGGACTTCACTGGAGTCGCCAGACTTGCTGATGAGGTTCTCTCGGAACAGCTTGGCAAGGACAAGGTATGAGTAGTACATCCCAGAGATAGTGGGAGGTCCAGCTGTAGGGTTCGCAGGTAGCAGAAAGAGATGTCACCCCTAGTAAGCCTGGACCGTGAATGAATCTTGTACCCTGGATTACTGTCATCACCACAACCCATGGCTGCACGGAACTGAGAGTAGGTGCATGAGTACTTTGTCTTGCCGGTCATCCAGGTGAGGGTGCGGTCCTCATCATCATGGAAGAAGACGGTGCAGTGAAATTGACGGACAAGGAGTGGACAATAGGTAGGATCATCTTGGGTATCATCAGGCTTGAGGCACACAAGGTCATACACTCCCAGATTCTTCAAGGTTTGAACCACAAAACGGTACTTTGTGGCTTCATGCAAGGCAAGCTCGGCAGGATTGATGGCCTTGGGTGATACAATATTACCATGCTTCATATACTCATGAGAATCATAGTAACCCTCCCAGAGGACTGCTTGTGTGTTGGTCCAGAAGGCCTTGTCCGAACGAGTGTAAGTTGGCTTTGCAAAGCGATACGGATTGACTGTCCTCCATTCCTTCCACTCAAGGCGGTTTGCAGCCCCAACATTGACGGTTGGCACTACCTCATCATCCTCTTGGGCAACATGCTTATCCTTGTGCTTGGTAGCAACAGACTTGGTTCTACCCCCAACTGAGCTGCCACCGTCAGTACCCTGCTGAGCTGGAGGGGGAACGCGGTTACTAGAACGGCGAGGAGGATTAGTCCTTCCTCGCTTGGAGACATTGCCACGTGTCTCACTCTCACCACTCCAACTACCTGTGAATGAGAAAAAGAGAGCCGGGATAGAAGTGGGGTAAGCGTACATGTCATCAATAAGAGAGAAGCCAAAAGAGCATAGCATATATTCAAGTGTAGTGATGAAATTGTGCGAAAACTGGGCAGCTCGGCGCACAGGCCGGTCAAACCGGGCAGCAGACCGGACTGGCCGGTTTGCGACCGGTTGACCGGGCCATGCACCGGGTCGGCCGGTTGAGCGGCTTGACCGGGCGTGTGACCGGATCTGTCGAGATGTGATGTTGTCCCAGATTTTCTACCACAAAACCATGCAAAAACTCATAAACTTGAATATAGACTATAGCAATATAGTGGAGAAGTGCATTGTGGTGTGAGACACTCTAAAGGCATGAGGACTTTACAAACCCTAACCCTAAATTTTCTCAACTTTCCTCAACATGTGGCAATGGGAGAGGGAAATCAAGAAGGAGAGGGAATAGAAGGGAGATTTACCCGATGACATGGTCCTTGTTGCTCAAGTGAGCAAGAAGAACACGGGAAGAGGGCTTGAGGGCCAAATCCCCAAGATCTTCCAAACGAACTCGAGAGGGACCAAATCCCTTGGTGAAGAAGCTTGAGAGACCCCGATCTACGGTTGGGTGAAGTTTGGGGAAGAACTAATGGTGGGAAAGGCCTAGGCTGTGGTGGAGATGGTCAGGGCGCCGGCCATGGAGGTTGAAGATTGGGGAACAATGGGAAAGATCCCAAGGGGTATCCCTTCCCCAATATATATAGGAGGCTGCGCGACCGGTCAGGAGTCCGGTCAGACCGGACTGGTGACCGGCTGACCCGGCCCAGACCCCGGTTGCCGCCCGGTCAACCGGACCATCCGGTCAGGGACCCGGTCCAACCGGGCCAGGGACCGGCCAGCCCAGAATTTTCTAATTTTGCCTCGTTTTTGCCCCTATGCTTTGTGTAAATGTGTGTGAGCTCAAATGATGACATGTACATATAGATAGATAGATGATGATGAGATGAGCATAGACATGGGGTAGGAAACACAAAGTTCTCTAGGCATACCCATTGGAGAGAAAATCCAAATAAGATGTGAATAGCAACAATGGGCATGATTCGAAGTGTATATCAAGAATCATAAGTTATTTTGGAGTGGTTTTTGCAATAAGATCATTTAGCCTTGTATATCCAAATCAAGTTGCAATTTAGACTAAATGAGGGGCGGGGGATTACTCCCCCTATGTGAAAGCGCAAATGTCATGTGACCTCGAAGAGACGTGCTTGGGTCCATATAATGACATTGGGTCTATTTATGTTGCACACATGGGTATGCATCATACCAAGACATGGTAAGATGACTATCCCCATATGTGCTGTGCCTCTAAGCTAGATAGTTAGATAAATGCAAGAATATAGTGCAAGAAGTTGATTCAATCCAAGTTTTTAGGATCAAGAATACCAAGTTCTCCTCTCAAGTTCACAAACCGGGCTTCATCCAAAGGCTTAGTGAAAATATCCGCCAATTGGTAGGTTGTTCCCACATGAGTGAGATCAATATCCTTATTGGCAACATGGTCACGTAGGAAGTGATGGCGAATGTCAATATGTTTGGTGCGACAATGTTGAACCGGGTTATTGGCGATCTTTATTGCACTTTCATTGTCACATAGAAGAGGCACCGTACCAAGAGACACACCATAGTCTTTCAAGGTTTGCTTCATCCATAACAATTGAGTGCAACAAGATGTCGCGGATATATATTCGGCTTCGGCGGTGGATAAAGCGGTGGAGTTTTGTTTCTTGGATGACCAACTCACCAATGACCGGCCAATAAATTGGCAAGCCCCGGAGGTAGACTTCCGGTCAACCTTATCACCGGCCCAATCGGAGTCCGAGTAGCCAATGAGTTCAAAGGTTGACCCCTTTGGATACCATAGCCCGAGAGTAGGAGTGAGAACAAGGTATCTTAGAATCCGTTTGACCGCCATCAAATGGCTCTCCTTAGGAGCGGATTGAAAACGAGCACACATCCCTACACTTAGCATGATATCCGGCCTAGAGGCACAAAGGTAAAGCAAGGATCCTATCATGGAACGGTATACCTTTATGTCCACATCCTTCTCACCGTCACATGAGCCAAGTTGCCCCTTTACGGGCATGGGTGTCTTCATTGGGCTTGCATTGGTCATGTTGAACTTCTTGAGCATGTCCTTCACATACTTTTCTTGAGAGATGAAGGTGCCTTTTGCAAGTTGCCTCACTTGGAAGCCGAGGAAGAACTTCAACTCCCCCATCATGGACATCTCAAATTTCCTAGTCATCAATTGCTCAAAAGCTTTGTTATGATTGGGGTTAGTTCCACCAAATATAATATCATCAACATATATTTGACATATAAACAAGCCACCCCCTTTAACCCGCTTGGTGAAAAGGGTGGAATCGACCGTACCCATGCAAAACCCATCTTGTAGTAGAAAATCCCTAAGGAACTCATACCAAGCACGTGGAGCTTGCTTGAGACCGTAGAGTGCCTTATGGAGTAAATACACATGGTTGGGTCGGCATGGGTCTTCGAAACCCGGGGGTTGAGCTACATATGCGGTTTCTTTTAGAGGACCATTCAAAAATGCACTTTTCACATCCATTTGGTATAGTTTGAAATTGTGGAAAGATGCAAATGCAAGCAAAAGACGAATAGCTTCAAGACGGGCTACCGGCGCAAAGGTATCCTCAAAGTCCATACCTTCTATTTGGGCAAACCCTTGCGCCACTAACCTTGCTTTATTTCTAATGACAATGCCATCCTCATCTTGCTTGTTCTTGAACACCCATTTGGTCCCAATGACATTGATGCGATGATCCTTGGGTCTCTCAACTAGAGACCATACTTCATTGCGGGTGAAACACTCCAATTCTTCTTGCATGGCAATGACCCAATCCGGATCAACCAAGGCTTCATGTACCTTGAGTGGCTCAAAACTAGAAACAAACGCATGATGTTGACAATAAGTCATAAGTAATGCATGGTGTCTACGAGTTACCACTCCTTTTGAGATGCTACCGAGGACAAGATCCACTTTCATGTCACTTGCCCTTGTAGCCGCCTTGATCTTCCGAATGGTTCCTTCATGATCAATGAATTCATCTCTTGCTAATACTTGATCATGAGGGACAACTTGAGCTTGAACATGAGTTGAAGATGTTTCTTGATCATCATCATGATCTTGCTCAGTGGGTTGAGGGCTTTCTTCTTGTTCTTCGGGATGTGGCTCATCTTGAGTGGAGGATACATCTTGGGTTGCACTTGATGGTTCAACTTGAGTTGAGCTAGGCTCAACTTGAGGTGAGCTTGATACTTCTATTCCATCACCTTGATCATCACTATGTACTTCCATGGGCCGGATGTGTCCAATGCCCATATGCTTGATGGCACTAGATGGATCATCATCATTACCTGCAACACATGGAACAACTTGCTCCACTTGGGAGCCATTATCCTCCAAGAACACCATGTCACAAGATACTTCAATAGTCCCAGTGGACCGGTTGTAGTATCTATAGGCGTGAGAGTTCTCCGCATATCCAACAAAAATGCCCTCTATAGTTCTAGTTTCAAATTTACCAAGCTTCCCTTTATTGTTCTTAACAAGACATTTGCATCCAAAGACACGAATGTACGTGACATTAGGCTTGTTACCTGTGAGAAGCTCATATGGAGTTTTGTTGTGGAGGGGGCGGAGGAAGAGCCGGTTGGAGTAGTGGACAGCTGTAGAGATGGCTTCTCCCCAAAAGTTGTGGGGTGAGTTGAATTCACTCAACATGGTTCTTGCCATCTCAATGATAGTCCGGTTCTTCCTTTCAACAACACCATTTTGTTGAGGGGTATATGGAGCTGAAAACTCATGCTTGATGCCCTCATCATCAACAAACTCTTGCATAGTGTAGTTCTTGAACTCGGTGCCATTGTCGGTCCTAATCGCCTTGATCTCGGATTCATATGTACGTTGAGCTTTCTTGGCGAAGGTGATGAACTCCCTATGGGTCTCATCCTTAGACTTAAGGAGAAAGACCCAAGAGTATCTTGAGTAATCATCAACAATGACGAGTCCATACTTGCTCCCACCAAGAGTATCATAATGTGATGGCCCAAAGAGATCCAAATGAAGGAGCTCCAAAGGCCTAGATGTGGTGACGATACTCTTGATAGGATGTTTCTTCTTGAGTTGTTTTCCCGCTACACATGCACTGCATACACGATCTTTCTCAAAAGAAATGACGGTTAGTCCAACAATGTGCTCACCCTTTAGGAGTTGTTTAAGATTCCTCATGTTAACATGACCAAGGCGGCGATGCCACAACCAACCTTCGTCATGCTTGGCCGCCATTAGACATGTGGAGGGAGATGGGCTCTCTTTCGAGAGGTCAACCACGTAAAGGTTGTTCTCCACATATCCAACAAGGACCAATTTGAGATTGTCACTCCTAAAGACTTGCACATAATACTTAGTAAAATATGAATTGTAACCGGCATCGGCAAGATGATATATAGAAAGCAAGTTATAACCAAGGTGTTCAACAAGCATGACCGTCTCAAGGCACAAGTCCTTAGAGATTGCCACCTTGCCATACCCAAGTACCTTTCCCTTTGAGTTGTCACCAAAGGTAATGCTTGACTTCTTGTTAATATCTTCAATGAATTGGTCAAGCACACCTCTTCCTCCGGTCATATGATTGGTGCATCCACTATCAAACACCCATTTTGGACCACCGGAGGAATACCCCTACAAAATCAAGTAGAGGATTTAGGAACCCATTGATTAATGGGTTCCCTAGTCATGGCAACAAGATCTTTTGGTACCCAAATCGAGTACCCTCTATAAGCATAGCCATTACGAGGACCAACATAGTTAGCATAAACATCACCATAATAATCAACAAATAAAGCATAGTGATTGTTTGGCCCCGTGCGGTCACCACTAGTGGCTTTGCCCTTTGGGGCTTTGCCATCATTAGTGACCTTCTTGTTCTTTTCTTGAGCGGGCTTCTCTTTCTTGTAGTTGTTCTTCTTGTAGGGCTTGGGAACATACCCAAGACCATACTTTTGATTGTTTGACCTTTGCTTACTCAAGAGGTCATCCAATCCCATCTTACTCTTGGTTGTGGTGAACTTGGCAAGTTCTTTCTTCAACCTAACATTTTCCTCAAGAGTAGTTGCTTGCTCACAAGCCGATTCATTAGGATAATAGTTGAGACCATATTTGGTTACCAAAGATTCAAGATATGTATTGGTCTCAACATGCAAAGATAGTTCCTCTTGTAAACGAACATGTTCCTCAACAAGCTTAGCATGCTCACTAGTAAAGGTGGTGGAGGAACTAGCAACATTTTTATCAACAATAGAATCATTCATTGATTCAAGAGCTTTAGAGTAGGATTCTTGGAGTAGGTCATGGTTCTTTCCAAGTTTCTTGAGCTCATCCTTGACAAGCTTGTTAGCTCTTTCAAGGTGGTCAAGATCCCTAGTGAGAGAAGCATGAGCAACTTCAAGTTCCTCCTTTGATGCATTAAGCTCTTGGGTCAATGATTGAGCCCTTTCAATAGTTTCAAGATCCTTAACTTTATCTAGTTCATAAGTTTCAATTTGTTGCTTAAGACCTTGAGATATGCACCTTTCGGTTTTTAGCTCTTGTCTTAGGAGATTGAATCTCCTTTCCTTATCATTCAAATGATATTCTAATTCCTCAATGGACTCATCCTTTTCTTTGAGAGAGTCCATCAAGAAATCAAATTTGACAAGAGCTTCACCACGAAGGGTGCATCTAACATTGTAAAGTTCCTTAAGCACAGTTAATTCATCTTGATTTTCAGCCTCATTGTCAAGGACACTAGACAAAGAAGGTGGGGGTTCCATTACCTTGGTTTCTCTTGCCATAAGACAAGAGCCAATGGTTGTAGATGAGGAAGAGTCGTCGGAGTCATCATCTTGAGTTATTCTTGCCATAAAGGAAGAACCAACATCATTCTCCGTGGAGTAATCCTTGGAGTAGTCATATGTGAAGAGTGACCCGGGCTTAGAGAAAGCCAAACCGGCCACTCCGGCCTCCTTCTCCTCATCTTCCTCTTCTTCATCGGACAAGTACTCGGCCCCAACAAAGGCTCTTCCCTTGTTCCTCTTGTATCGGTCATTGATTGGGTTTGGCTTCAATCTTGGCTTGACCCCTTTGATGAACTTTGGCTTGTCTACCCTTTTCTCATAAGGGCACTCATTTGCAAAGTGACTATCTTCATCACAATTGTAGCAAGTTCTCTTCTTCTTCTTGTCATTGAGGAGCATTGGCAACTTTCCCTTGTACTTCTTGGCAAAGAAGGCAAAGTCGGTAGCGATGTCACTAGTTGAGGTCATCTCCTCATCTTCCTCAATTTCATATTCTTTTCTCCTCCATGGTCAGCTCTAGCCTTGAGGGCAAGGTTGTGTGATGCTTCATGGTTGTGTGAGGCTTCATCAACACGGTTCATTGCCATGAGCATTTTTCCTGCCTTGGCCATGTTTTCATTGGCGGCCACATAGGAGACTAGATCATCGGAGTTCAGATCGGCACTCTTGGTCATGATTTGCAAGTTGAGTGCAAGGTTGGTATCTTCTTGCTTGACAGCAATCATTGCAATGACCTTGGACTTTATGAATCCTTCATTCATCTCAAAGCCGTCGTCATACTTCTCAGCACCAAGTCCCTTGATCCTTACTCTAAGAGCACCAAGCCTTGCATAGGCATCGGCTATGGATTCTCCTTCTCGAATCATGAACCGGTGAGCTTCTTGCTTTGCGGTCTCATAAAGAGATGATTGGATCAAATCGGTTCCCTCTTGGAGTACTACGATTCGATCCCACAACTCTTTAGCGGAGCCGATGTCATTGACTTGATCAAGGAGCTTGCGATTGATGCCACTTCTAATCTTGTCACGTGCGGAGGCATTGAGTTGACGGTTGTAGAACTCGGTGGAGGTCAACCGAACGGGATCTTGTGGCTCCCGGTATCCATGAAGAATGATCTCCCATAGCTCCACACTGCAGCTGCGAATATGAGATTCCATAGAAGATTTCCAATGTGGAAAGTGAGTTCCATCAAAATGGGGAACGGTCCCACTATGGTTTATATGAGGCATGGGTGAAGTGTTTCTAGGATAGTCATGGTTAACTTCATGGAAAGATTCCTTAGAGGCCGAAACCCCACTAGGAGCTCCTCCAGTAGTTAGGTTCTTAAGCATGACAGACATTTCTGCCATTTGGCTTTGTAGTTCATCCTCCTTTTTCTTCTTCTCGGCCTCATATGCCAAGAATCTAGATTTCATTTGTTTAACCGAAAGGTTAGAGTCATCATCTAGACCCTCGAATAGTTTATCCATCTCACTCTTAAGGCGGTGAAGCCCTTAAAAAGAGTCCAGGCTCTGATACCAATTGAAAGTATAGAGATGGTAAACCTAGAGGGGGGTGAATAGGTTTCTACAGATTTTAATTCTTTCTTTGCAATATTAGGCTTTGCGGAATATAAAGGTGAGCCTAATGCAAACTAGGTGAAGCAACCTATATGAGGATACAACTAACTCGAGCACGAAGGCTCTCACAGGCAGTTAAATCACAAGTAAGGAGTTCGGTTAGAGATAACCGATAGCACGCGGAGACGAGGATGTATTCCCGTGTTCCCTTGCTTTGCAACAAGGTACGTCACGTTTGGAGGAGTGGAGGTCCCACGAAGGATTCCCCGCGCCACGAAGGCTCACCCTATTCTCCGGAGCCTATCCCACGAAGGAATAGCCCTCTCACTTGTGGTAGACTTTGAGGTAGCCTCCAAACCTTCACAATCTTGCCCGGAGCAGATCCACAGCCCGGATGCTTCCGGACTCCTCTTGCCCACCTAGGGTTTCCAAGGAACCCTAGGAAGCAAGCTTCTTGATGAATACAAGGGGGAATAAGATTTGGCTTGGTAGAACGGTAGATCGGGTCCTCCTCTATCGTTTCCCCGGAGGGATTTGAGTTTGGGTGGAGGAGGAGGGAGATCTGAGGCTTTTGGTGTTTCTAACAATGGAGCATGGAAGAAGGAGCTCAAGAACAGCTTGTAGTGTAGTGCCTAACTGTCTAGAGGTAGGAGAAGGGCTATTTATAGTGTTCTTCGAAATATGGCCGTTGCCACTTGCCACCTCAGCATTTTTCCTCGACAAACCCGGTTGACCGGGCCACAGACCGGACAGCCCGGTCCAGAGGCCGGTCAGACCGGATCAGTGACCGGAGCTCCTTTGCGTCGTCCTGGTGCTTCTCCGGTTGGTGTCCGGTTGCTGCCCGGTTGCCGCCCGGTCGACCGGACGGAGCGCCGGACCCGCCGGTCAGGGGCCCGGTTGACCGGTCGCAAACCGGATCTGCTGGCTCCTCCATTGGAACCCGGTTGCCGCCCGGTTGACCGGCCAGCACGCCGGACTGGCCGGTTGCTGGCCCGGTTGGACCGGGCTGGTGACCGGATTTCTCCTGTAGCCCCTTTTTGATTGTTGTTGAAATGGGGGGTCTCCTTTAGCCTTCTTGTTCCTTTGATACACCATTTACGCCTCATTGCCTAATACCTGAGATTATCCTTATAAACACATTAGGCCAAATACTTTAGCACGGTGTCATCGTTACCAAAATAATGGATAAGGGTGAAATACCCTTACACTCACCACACCCTCCAGAGCACGCTCGTACCTTCTTTGGTCAAAGACGAGCACGGCACTGGCCAGAACCTGACGTGCCCAGACACGCCCAGGCCATGCCAGACGCGCACGGGCACGACACTGGACGCGCCAGAGCACGCCCTCGCGCCGTCGCATCCGTCCTCCCCTCGCTCCCTCCTCTCGCACGGGCAATCACCACCGCACCAGCTAGCTCCTGGACAACCCCACTGACTCGCGGAAGCCCTGTCACCGTCGCCTTCTTCCAAAGTCGCCGCCACGGTACTGCGGAGACATGGACGTCGCCTGCACGCCTCCGTCCACCCCCTGCCGCGCCAGCATGCTCGCTCCGCTCGCCATGATGCCAGCAAGCCTACGCGCCCCCTCCCTTGCCCCTTCATCGCTCCAAACGCCGTCGCCACCATGTGCCTGCCCACTCCCCCTCGGCCACCTCGCGCCCCTATAAATAGAGCTTTCCGCCGAGCGATCTCAGCACACCATCGCCTTCCCCTCTCCTCTCTGACTCTCCTCGACTCCTCTCCACCCCACATTTCCGCCGGTAGCCACTCAATTTCTCGCCGGAGTCTGCGGAGCCGCCGCAGACGAAGACGACGATTGGCGCCACCCCCGGAGCTGCCGCGACCATCGTTGGCTTCCTCATCGTCCGCAATGTCGCCCTGCGTCGACGCCCACGATCGCCGGAGCTCCGGTGAGCCTCCAACCCCTACCCTCTCTGCGCCAGTAGCCTCCTCTCGCCGAAGACGGCGACGCTCCTCAGCCGTCGATCTTCGTTCTAATCCAGCGGCCCACTTTGAAACTTACCGTTTCGGTGTTAACGAGTCGCTGACGAGTGGGTCCCTCTGTCAGTTCGCCCGCGTGTGCGAGACACACTGCTGGGCCGGCCCAACTCTTTTTCCCTCTCCTAGCCCATTTCCTTTTCCCGCGTAGCCCAGTAATTCAAATTTGATTTAATCCATTTAAACTAAATTTAGTACTGGTACTTGATTCAAAATTTAATAGAATCAAATCTACTGATCCAAATTTGATGAAACTTATATATCTGGAAAGCTTGTGAAATTATCTATCCAACTACACTGGTCTCAACCCTAGTTTTAATGTAGAATTCATATAGTAAAAATAACAAGGCAGGGCCTTTTCAAACTTCCAACATTTATTAAAAATCAACCATAAATGATTTTGAGTTGATTCCAACTCTCATAAATCACATTTCAAATACTCTACATGATTATGTAACAATATGACATGGTTGTTTCATATGATCATGGGCTAGAATAAATAATGGCTATGTGGCTATTTGTAGTTCATTTAAATTACCCAAATTTAATTATTAAATAGTATGAGAGGTATCTCTCATTTAAATCTTTGTCTCAAGTAATTCAACATGAGGTATTGACCTTGGTCTTTATAATCTCATCTTGTAGTATTTGGTGATATTAAATTATTACTGAGGTAGTGTTAAATTGCATGAGGTGTAATACCTCATTTAAATCATTTTCCCAAATGATAAATATGAAGTGTTGACCTTGGTCAACATGTACTCATACTTTATTATTTGAGGAGATTAAATCTTAACAAGATTCAATGAGAGGAAATTACTTCTCAAAGGAAATAAATGGAAACCCTAGTATGGATGCTTGTGATGATAATAGGTCATCTTGGGTGAACCATTATGGTTGCTAGATTACTTAAGTATTTGTTTGGTGATTGTGTACCTCGTATTTATTTTTAGACGCTAGTACTGAGTGCTACGAGGAAGAAGACTTCTACGAAGAAGAAGAGAACTTTGATCACTACACCAATCAAGGCAAGCTAGACTAATGCAAGCTATATTATTGCAAGCTATTGCCAAGCTACCCTAATGCAAAGCTCTACTATAGCAAGGCACCATTGCAATATTATTTTATGTTTAAGGATCCAATCCCAAGTTTTTTTTATCTTGCAAGCTTTTACGTTGGTTTATCAAAGTTATTTTGTTCATAGTTCACTTTGGTCTAAGTATAGAGTGTTACAAGAACATCGAAATTAGTCTAGATAGATACAAGCTAGATAGCACCCCTCATGACTAGTTGCTAGTGCTAAACTAAAATTGACTACTCTAGATGGGAAACATGTGAATCAAATGACTTTGAAAACCTTGGAATGATGAGTCATTCTATTGAAAGATTTTGAAGGTGAATGTGACTTGTGAATGACATGGTGAATTTTACAAAAACTGATGGTTGGGTTCGGATGCGATACCATTCCAATTTTAAAGTACCCCCACAATACCTGATCATGGGTAGGGCTTAACTGGAAGTTTATGTGCTTTAGTATGGGTTCCCTCTAAACAAGCGTCATAGGGGTTATGCCGAGGCTGCCTCCATTGAAATGTGAAATGATGTGAAATGACGTGAAATGAGGTGAATGTCCTACCCAAGCCCTGTGCAGTTCCCAGGCTGACGGTTTGTCTTCACTGGGAGGCCAAGCTCATGGGGAGAGGTGCCTATACTAGGGTATGTAAGTGAAAGGTTATGGTTGGTAGTCCGCACACGGAGTGTGATAAATCAGGGCCAGTTAACCCTGACGGATTATTGCAAATGTTGTGGCAAAAGTGTGCGACCTCTGCAGAGTGTAAAACTATTCGAATAGCCGTGTGGACGATTGGAAAGGCCATACTGTTCCGTCATCAGACCATTTTAAAATGTGACATGTGAAGGGTGACTTGTGACTTGAACTTGAAAGGTGAATTTGAATTGATCATAACAGAATTGTGGGAATGACACTAATATTCCCACTTGAGTTAGTTAGGCAAATAAAGAGTCTTTTACTACTAAGTGCTTATGAAATAAAACTGGCTTTATGCAAATGAACCTAGAGCTTAGAACCCCTCTACTATAGTTGATAGTGCTTACATTAGTATTAGTTTGCAAGTACTTTAAAGTACTCATGACTTTGTCCCTGACTATTCAAATGGCCAGACTATGAAGAGGAGCACCAGTACCAGGATGATGGACAGCAAGAGGTCTATGATAACTAGGAATGCTCCTGACGTCAAAATTTTCCTATGGAATAGATGGACCGCAACCGCTACTTCGTTTCCGCTATGTGTTTTGTAATGGATCATTAGATCAACTGTTGTTGTATTAAGACTGGATCATGTGATCCTTTGATGTAAGACAATTATGGTTTGTAATGAATGATGTTCTGTGATATCAATCTATTATGTCTCGCAAAAACAATATTCCTGGGATTGCGATGTATGGCATAATAGGCATCTGTACTTAAAAATCCAGGTGTTGACAATTTGGGTTACTGAAGTAATGTAAAAGTGTTGTTGTGGAAGAACTATTAAAATAATGTAGAAGTGTTATTATAGTGTCGCAAAATATGGTGTTGCCACCCGGTGGCACTACCCCCCCCCCCCGGTCGATGTCGTCCGTTCATGCGTTGTGATTCGTTCTTCATGCATGTGTTTGGATCAACACCATGCACTAAGTAGCAGAGACACTGCAAATCACCTGACCGGACACAACATAGCCTAGTGCTGCGGTGCGTCAGATTCTGAAAAGTGGCACGGGGAAGAGGGGGTGTGCAGAGTGTGGTCCCCCTAGTCAAAGCTGGTGTAGCAAGCATGCACCAGTGTGCGAACTGCACCTGCGTGCTCATTGTTTCTTCATCGACTCGTCATGCATACGTGAATACAAGCAAGAACACATGTTGATAGGCTACGTAAGTACATATAGCTAGCTAAACTCACGCACGAGCTAACACAGGGACTCGATTTGGATCTCTAAAGGCTAGTACCACACCTCCTCTATATTTCTTTGTTTTGGATATCGATTACATGGGGTACTGTTACATGTATATAGAAGGCTTAGTGCAGCTAACCTGGCTCCTAAATCCAAAACCAATCTGGCTATGCATAACCCACTGTGAATCTGTGATGCATTTAACTCGCGCATGCATGTGACGGCGGGAAAACAGGAGAGTTGCAGCATCTTGATTAATAGCATGGTTCTGACTGAACTATGCACACCAATATCATGCATGCACTACTGACCGGTCAACAAGCAGACAGAAGGACCATCATTTCTTATTTGGCTTTTGCCAGATTTCTGCTATGATTAGACTGAACGCCGCAGTATATCTGAGTACCTGACCAATTTTACTGACATATCATCGTTGAAAGAACATCTCTCACAATATTTTTTGTGTGTTTGATGTCAATATATGTGATACACTAATGTTTGATGAAGTGGTGCTGGATTTATATAGATACATGTATATGAGTGACTTGTGTGAAAAAATCAAAAGAAAGCTGAAACAGATTCACCAGACCGGATAATCCGGGCCGGATATTTGCAAAATATCCGGCCCCCAATTTTTGGCTAAGGACTCGAGGCAATGTGGCTCAAGGCCGGATTATTGGCCGGACATTTGGCCGGAAATTCCCTAGGCCGGATAATCCGGGCCGGATATTTTCGAAATATCCGGGCCCCCAAAAAATGGCTAAGGACCAGAGGCGACGCGGCTCAGTAAGGCCCTGGACATGGGCCGGACTTTGGCCGAACATTTGCCCGGACTTTTCACTGGGCCGGATTTTTGGTGGGGCGGATTATCCGGCCCCAACTTAGGCTGGATTATCCTGCCCCCCGAAAACTCCAACGGCTGGATTTTGGGGGGGGGGGGGGTATTTATACCCCCCCTTCTTCTACCTTCCTCCTTGCTCAATCATTGACAAATATTCTGCCAAGCCTCACCACCATTAGAGCCACCTCAAGAACACAAGATTTGCAAGATCTCCTCCCTCACCCAACCAAAGCTCTTGATCTTTGGAGATTCGAAGGAGAAGACACCGATCTACATCCTCACCGAAGCGATTTACATTTCCCCCTCATATGCTTGAGGGCCCTCTTGCTAGTGTTCCTTTTTGGATCCCTAGTTGATTGTTGTTGATTGTTGTGTTGTTACAGATTTGGGAGCCTCCAATTTGGTTGTGGATGTGTGCCCCAAGAACTTTGTAAAGGCCCGGTTTCCGCCTCGAGGAAATCCCTTAGTGGAAGTGGGCTAGGCCTTTGTGGCGTTGCTCACAGGAGACCTGAGTGAAGTCTTCGTGACTGTTGGTCTGGCTTTCGTAGCGACCACACTCCTCCGAACGTAGACGTACCTTCTTGCAAAGGAAGGGAACTACGGGAATCAACTCCGTGTCTCCGTGTGCTCCACTCTCGGTTACCTCTATCCTTTATCTCCTCTATATTGCATTGCTATATCTTGCTTAGTCGTTGACCTTGTCATATAGGTAAATTCACATAGTTGCATATCTAGAGAATTTACCTTTGTGTCAAGCCTAAATTGAAAAATAACTAAAAATTGGTTAGCACCTATTCACCCCCCTCTAGGTGCGGCATACGATCCTTTCAATTGGTATCAGAGCCTCGGCTCTTATTTCGGGCTTAACCGCCTAAGAGTATGCCGAATGACGAGGGCTCGGAAGGGCCGCTGATACGTCTCCAGCGTATCGATAATTTATTATGTTCCATGCTACTTTATTGATGATACCTACATGTTTTATGCACATTATATGTCGTATTTACGCATTTTCTGGAACTAACCTATTAACAAGATGCCGAAGAGCCAGTTGCTGTTTTCTACTGTTTTTGGTTTCAGAAATCCTAGTAAGGAAATATTCTCGGAATTGGACGAAATCAACGCCCAGGGTCCTATTTTTGCACGAAGCTTCCAGAAGACCGAAGGAGAGTCGAAGTGGGCCACGAGGTGGCGACACCACGGCGGCGCGGCCAGGCCCTGGCCGCGCCGACCTATGGTGTGGGCCCTCGTGCCGCCTCTTGACCTGCCCTTCCGCCTACAAATAGCCTCCGTCGCGAAACCCCGCGAGAGCCACGATACGGAAAACCTTCCAGAGACGCCGCCGCCGCGAATCCCATCTCGGGGGATTTAGGAGATCGCCTCCGGCACCCTGCCGGAGAGGGGATTCATCTCCCGGAGGACTCTACACCGCCATGGTCGCCTCCGGAGTGATGAGTGAGTAGTTCACCCCTGGACTATGGGTCCATAGCAGTAGCTAGATGGTCGTCTTCTCCTAATTGTGCTTCATTGTTGGATCTTGTGAGCTGCCTAACATGATCAAGATCATCTATCTGTAATACTATATGTTGTGTTTGTCGGGATCCGATGGATAGAGAATACTATGTTATGGTGATTATCAATCTATTGTTTATGTGTTGTTTATGATCTTGCATGCTCTCCGTTATTAGTAGAGGCTCTGGCCAAGTTTTTGCTCTTAACTCCAAGAGGGAGTATTTATGCTCGATAGTGGGTTCATGCCTTCATTGACACCTGGGATCGTGATAGTAGGTTCTAAGGTTGTGTTGTGTTGTTGCCACTAGGGATAAAACATTGATGCTATGTCTAAGGATGTAGTTGTTGATTACATTACGCACCATACTTAATGCAATTGTCTGTTGCTTTGCAACTTAATACCGAAGGGGTTCGGATGATAACCTGAAGGTGGACTTTTTAGGCATAGATGCAGTTGGATGGCGGTCTATGTACTTTGTCGTAATGCCCAATTAAATCTCACTATATTTATCATATCATGTATATGCATTGTTATGCCCTTCTCTATTTGTCAATTGCCCACTGTAATTTGTTCACCCAACATGCTTTTATCTTATGGGAGAGACACCTCTAGTGAACTGTGGACCCCGGTCCTATTCTTTACATCGCATACAATCTACTGCAATACCTGTTTTTGTTTTCTTGCAAACAATCATCTTCCACACAATACGGTTAATCCTTTGTTACAGCAAGCCGGTGAGATTGACAACCTCACTGTTTCGTTAAGTACTTTGGTTGTGTTGTGCAGTTCCACGTTGGCGCCGAATCCCTGTTGTTGCGCCGCATCACATTTCGCCACCATCAACCTTCAACGTGCTTCTTGACTCCTACTGGTCCGATTAAACCTTGGTTTCTTCTGAGGGAAACTTGCCACTGTGCGCATCATACCTTCCTCTTGGGGTTCCCAACGGGCGTGTACATCTACGCGCATCAAGCAAATTTCTTGCGCCGTTGCCGGGGAGATCAAGACACGCTGCAAGGGGAGTCTCCACTTCTCAATCTCTTTACTTTGTTTTTGTCTTGCTTTATTTTATTTACTACTTTGTTTGCTGCACCTAAACAAAACACAAAAAAATTAGTTGCTAGTTTTACTTTATTTATGTCTTGCTCTCTATATCAAACACAAAAAAATTAGTTACTTGCATTTACTTTATCTAGTTTGTTTTATTTACCGTTGCTAAAATGAATACCCCTGAAAATACTAAGTTGTGTGACTTCACAAACGCAAATAATAATGATTTCCTATGCACACCTATTGCTCCACCTGCTACTACAGCAGAATTCTTTGAAATTAAACCTGCTTTACTGAACCTGGTTATGAGAGATCAATTTTCTGGTGTTAGTTCTGATGATGCTGCTGCCCATCTTAATAATTTTGTTGAACTTTGTGAAATGCAAAAGTATAAGGATGTAGATGGTGATATTATTAAATTGAAAGTGTTTCCTTTCTCATTAAGAGGAAGAGCTAAAGATTGGTTGCTATCTTTGCCTAAGAATAGTATTGATTCATGGACTAAATGTAAGGATGCTTTTATTGGTAGATATTATCCTCCCGCTAAAATTATATCTTTGAGAAGTAGCATAATGAATTTTAAGCAATTAGATACTGAACATGTTGCTCAAGCATGGGAGAGAATGAAAACTTTGGTAAAGAATTGCCCAACCCATGGACTGACTACTTGGATGATCATCCAAACCTTCTATGCAGGACTAAATTTTTCTTCGCGGAATTTATTGGATTCAGCTGCTGGAGGTAACTTTATGTCCATCACTTTGGGGGCGGCTACAAAACTTCTTGATGATATGATGATAAATTACTCTGAATGGCACACGGAAAGAGCTCCACAAGGTAAGAAGGTAAATTTCTGTTGAAGAAACCTCTTCCTTGAGTGATAAGATTGATGTGATTATGTCTATGCTTGTGAATGGTAGATCTAATGTTGATCCAAATAATGTTCCTTTAGCTTCATTGGTTGCTCAAGAAGAAAATGTTGATGTGAATTTCATTAAAAATAATAATTTCAACAACAATGCTTATAGGAACAACTCTGGTAATAACTATAGGCCATATCCTGCTAGTGGTAATGATTATGGTAATACTTATGGTAGATATGAGGAAAAGATGCTAGAAATTGAAAGATCCACTAAAAACTTTATGCAATCACAATATGAGCAAAATCAATTGTTTACTAAAACTATGAATGAACAATCTACCTTGTTGAAAAATATAGGAAATCAACTTGAAAACTTGAATAGGGAGATTTCTGGTCTGCAAACTAAAATTTCAAATGCTGAAACCCGAATCTCATACATGTCCGCATCACAATCCTCTTTAATTAATAAAATGGCTGCTAAACCTGATGATATTGATAATAAGATTACTACTACAGCAAATGCCATCCAAGTTAGAATTAATGAGAATATAAGATTAATGGCTGAATTGCGTGCTAGGTGGGATAGAGAAGAAAATGAAAAATTAGCTAAAGAGAATAATGTAGCTAAAGTTTGGACTATTACCACCACTAGTAATGTTAATTCTTCACATGTTGCTGCACCTCCTACTATCAATGGTAAAATAATCGGTGTTGGCAATGTTTCTACTCCTAGTGCAAAGCGTACAAAACTGCCTGAAATTGCTAAAACTGCTGAAACTGCTTGTGATAAAACTGCTGAAATTTTTTCCAACCTTGGGAACAATGATCCCATTGCTGTAGCTCATAATGATTTAGATTTTGATGATTGCCACATCTCTGAAGTTATAAAGTTCTTACAAAAACTTGCTAAAAGTCCTAATGCTAGTGCTATAAATTTAGCCTTTACAAAACATATTACAAATGCTCTCATAAAAGCTAGAGAAGAGAAACTAAAACTTGAAACTTCTATTCCTATAAAGTTAGAAGATGGTTGGGAGCCCATCATTAAAATGAAATTCAATGACTTTGAATGTAATGCTTTATGTGATCTTGGTGTAAGTATTTCTGTTATGCCTAAAAAGATTTATGATATGCTTGACTTGCCACCATTGAAGAATTGTTATTTGGATGTTAATCTGCCGATAATGTTAAAAAGAAACCTTTGGGGAGGATTGATAATGTGCACATTACGGTTAACAATAACCTTGTCCCCGTTGATTTTGTTGTCTTGGATATCGAATGCAATGCATCTTGTCCTATTGTGTTGGGAAGACCTTTTCTTCGAACCGTTGGTGCTGTTATTGATATGAGGGAAGGTAATATTAAATATCAATTTCCTCTCAAGAAAGGTATGGAACACTTCCCTAGAAAGAGAATAAAGTTGCCTTTTGATTCTATTATTAGAACAAGTTATGATGTTGATGCTTCTACTCTTGATGTTACTTGATTTGCACTTTCTGCGCCTAGCTGAAAGGCGTTAAAGAAAAGCGTTTATGGGAGACAACCCATGTTTTACTACAGTACTTTGTTTTATATTTGAGCCTTGGAAGTTGTTTACTACTTTAGCAACCTCTCCTTATCATGTTTTTGTGCCAAGTAAAGTTTCTATGTTAAAGTTGATGTTATATTTGGGATCGCGCAGAAACAGCATTGCTGTCTGTCACGAATCTGGGCACAAGTCTCTGTAGAAAATTCGAAAAAATCTGCCAATTTACGAGCATGATCCTCAGATATGTACGCAACTTTCATTAGTTTTGAGTTTTTCCATTTGAGCAAGTCTGGTGCCATTTTAAAATTCGTCTTTACGGACTGTTCTGTTTTTGACAGATTCTGCCTTTTATTTCGCATTGCCTCTTTTGCTATGTTGGATGAATTTTTTTGATCCATTAATGTCCAGTAGCTTTATGCAATGTCCAGAAGTGTAAAGAATGATTGTGTCACCTCTGAATGTGTGAATTATTAATTGTGCACTAACCCTCTAATGAGTTTGCTTGAAGTTTGGTGTGAAGGAAGTTTTCAAGGGTCAAGAGAGGAGTATGATATACTATGATCAAGAGGAGTTAAAGATCTAAGCTTGGGGATGCCCCCGTGGTTCATCCCTGCATATTTTAAGAAGACTCAAGCGTCTAAGCTTGGGGATGCCCAAGGCATCCCCTTCTTCATCGACAACATCATCAGGTTCCTCCCCTGAAACTATATTTTTATTCAGTCACATCTTGTGTTCTTTACTTGGAGCGTCGGTTTGTTTTTGTTTTTGTTTGAATAAAATGGATCCTAGCATTCACTTTGTGGGAGAGAGACACGCTCCGCTGTTGCATATGGACAAATATGTCCTTAGGCTTTACTCATAATGTTCAAGGCGAAGTTTCTTCTTCGTTAAATTGTTATATGGTTGGAATTGGAAAATGCTACATGTAGTAATTCTAAAATGTCTTGGATAATGTGATACTTGGCAATTGTGGTGCTCATGTTTAAGCTCTTGCATCATATACTTTGCACCCATTAATGAAGAAATACATAGAGCTTGCTTAAATTTGATTTGCATATTTGGTCTCTCTAAGGTCTAGATAATATCTAGTATTGAGTTTTGAACAACAAGGAAGACGGTGTAGAGTCTTATAATGTTTACAATATGTCTTTTATGTGAGTTTTGCTGCACCGGTTCATCCTTGAGTTTGCTTCAAATAACCTTGCTAGCCTAAACCTTGTATCGAGAGGGAATACTTCTCATGCATCCAAAATCCTTGAGCCAACCACTATGCCATTTGTGTCCACCATACCCACCTACTACATGGTATTTCTCCGCCATTCCAAAGTAAATTGCTTGAGTGCTACCTTTAAAATTCCATCATTTACCTTTGCAATATATAGCTCATGGGACAAAATAGCCTTAAAAACTATCGTAGTATTGAATATGTACTTATGCACTTTATCTTTTATTAAGTTGCTTGTTGTGCGATAACCATGCTTCTGGGGACGCCATCAATTACTCTTTATTGAATATCATGTGAGTTGCTATGCATGTCCGTCTTGTCTGAAGTAAGAGGGATCTACCACCTTAATGGTTGGAGCATGCATATTGTTAGAGAAGAACATTGGGCCGCTAACTAAAGCCATGAATCATGGTTGAAGTTTCAGTTTTGGACATATATCCTCAATCTCATATGAGAATAATAATTGTTGCTACATGCTTATGCATTAAAGAGGAGTCCATTATCTGTTGTCCATGTTGTCCCGGTATGGATGTCTAAGTTGAGAATAATCAAAAGCGACAAAATGCGAGCTTTCTCCTTAGACCTTTGTACAGGAGGCATGGAGGTACCCCTTTGTGACACTTGGTTGAAACATGGCATTGCGAAGATCCGGTAGTCCAAGCTAAGTAGGACAAGGTGCGGGCACTATTAGTATACTATGCATGAGGCTTGCAACTTGTAAGATATAATTTACATAACTCATATGCTTTATTACTACCGTTGACAAAATTGTTTCATGTTTTCAAAATAAAAGCTCTAGCACAAATATAGCAATCGATGCTTTCCTCTTTGAAGGACCTTTCTTTTACTTTTATTGTTGAGTCAGTTTACCTATCTCCCTCCACCTTAAGAAGCAAACACTTGTGTGAACTGTGCATTGATTCCTACATACTTGCATATTGCACTTGTTATATTACTTTATGTTGACAATATCCATGAGATATACATGTTATAAGTTGAAAGCAACCGCTGAAACTTAATCTTCCTTTGTGTTGCTTCAATACCTTTACTTTGATTTATTGCTTTATGAGTTAACTCTTATGCAAGACTTATTGATGCTTGTCTTGAAGTACTATTCATGAAAAGTCTTTGCTTTATGATTCAGTTGTTTACTCATGTCATTACCATTGTTTTGATCGCTGCATTCATTACATATGTTTACAAATAGTATGATCAAGATTATGATGGCATGTCACTTAGAAATTATCTTTGTTATCGTTTTACTGCTCGGGACGAGCAGAACTAAGCTTGGGGATGCTGATACGTCTCCAACGTATCGATAATTTGTTATGTTCCATGCTACTTTATTGATGATACCTACATGTTTTATGCACATTATATGTCGTATTTACGCATTTTCTGGAACTAACCTATTAACAAGATGCCGAAGAGCCAGTTGCTGTTTTCTGCTGTTTTTGGTTTCAGAAATCCTAGTAAAGAAATATTCTCGGAATTGGACGAAATCAACGCCCAGGGTCCTATTTTTGCACGAAGCTTCCGAAGACCGAAGGGAGACGAAGCTGGGCCACGAGGTGGCGACACCACGAGGCGGCGCGGCCCAGGCCCTGGCCGCGCCGACCTATGGTGTGGGCCCCTCGTGCCGCCTCTTGACCTGCCCTTCCGCCTACAAATAGCCTCCGTCGCGAAACCCCCGCACGAGAGCCACGATACGGAAAACCTTCCGAGAGACGCGCCGCCGCGAATCCCATCTCGGGGATTCAGGAGATCGCCTCCGGCACCTGCCGGAGAGGAGATTCATCTCCCGGAGGACTCTACACCGCCATGGTCGCCTCCGGAGTGATGAGTGAGTAGTTGACCCCTGGACTATGGGTCCATAGCAGTAGCTAGATGGTCGTCTTCTCCTAATTGTGCTTCATTGTTGGATCTTGTGAGCTGCCTAACATGATCAAGATCATCTATCTGTAATACTATATGTTGTGTTTGTCGGGATCCGATGGATAGAGAATACTATGTTATGGTGATTATCAATCTATTGTTTATGTGTTGTTTATGATCTTGCATGCTCTCCGTTATTAGTAGAGGCTCTGGCCAAGTTTTTGCTCTTAACTCCAAGAGGGAGTATTTATGCTCGATAGTGGGTTCATGCCTTCATTGACACCTGGGATCGT
Source organism: Lolium multiflorum (assembly GCA_030979885.1). Taxonomy (NCBI): domain Eukaryota; kingdom Viridiplantae; phylum Streptophyta; class Magnoliopsida; order Poales; family Poaceae; genus Lolium; species Lolium multiflorum. The sequence continues at coordinate 130,640,219 of CM061747.1, read as the reverse complement.
GACAGAAGGTTCTAAGGTTGTGTTGTGTTGTTGCCACTAGGGATAAAACATTGATGCTATGTCTAAGGATGTAGTTGTTGATTACATTACGCACCATACTTAATGCAATTGTCTGTTGCTTTGCAACTTAATACCGAAAGGGGTTCGGATGATAACCTGAAGGTGGACTTTTTAGGCATAGATGCAGTTGGATGGCGGTCTATGTACTTTGTCGTAATGCCCAATTAAATCTCACTATATTTATCATATCATGTATATGCATTGTTATGCCCTTCTCTATTTGTCAATTGCCCGACTGTAATTTGTTCACCCAACATGCTTTTATCTTATGGGAGAGACACCTCTAGTGAACTGTGGACCCCGGTCCTATTCTTTACATCGCATACAATCTACTGCAATACTTGTTTTACTGTTTTCTTGCAAACAATCATCTTCCACACAATACGGTTAATCCTTTGTTACAGCAAGCCGGTGAGATTGACAACCTCACTGTTTCGTTGGGGCAAAGTACTTTGGTTGTGTTGTGCAGTTCCACGTTGGCGCCGGAATCCCTGATGTTGCGCCGCATCACATTTCGCCACCATCAACCTTCAACGTGCTTCTTGACTCCTACTGGTCCGATTAAACCTTGGTTTCAGGGGAAACTTAGTGCGCATCATACCTTCCTCTTGGGGTTCCCAACGGACGTGTATATCTACGCGCATCAGCCGCAAAGATGGTCACCATGGATGAACTCAAGGCAATGGAAACATCCTTGAGGTCCTCCATGGATGCTCAAATAGAAAGCATGAGAAAAATGATTTCCGAGCTTTTGACTCCGGTTCCCCCTAGCTCCCGTCATAGAGGTAAAGGACACGGGTGCGTTAGAAGAGGGAGATGCTTCGGCATTACCCTCCTCTACCAAGCCCTTGAATGGTGATAACTTAAACACTATCAAACCCCCCGTTACCTCTCCTACGGGAACTAGTGGAGGTGATAGCTACAATCGAGTGGCTCCGCCTTTCCTATCTCCCGATATTCCGGTTCCCCATCATCATATGAACATTCGGGGCGACCCACCTAAGTTTAATGTTAAAGATTTCGATACATGGCAATTTGAGTTTCGTTCTCATGTTCGCAGTGCCTCCAATGAACTTTGGAGAATCATCGTGGAAGGCTTCAAGCCATACAACCCCGACAAGTTGACTAGAAGAGAAGCGGTTGATAGTCAACTCAATGACACCGCCTTGCACATGATTCAAACTAGTGTGGGGACAAAGGAATTGTCTCGTGTTCGGAATTACACCACCGCCAAGGAAGCTTGGGATGGTTTGGCCGCTAGTTGCATTGGAAGTGATAGCATGAGAAGGAACAAGTACAATTCTCTTCGGAATAAAGCCGAAGGATTCATGAGGCTACCGGATGAAGATCATGAAGACATGTATGCAAGACTCATCACCGTTGCCGATGCTTTCCGGAATGTGGGTGCCACCCACATCAATGACTCTTGGATCAAGGATAAGTACATTGATTGCATGATGCCGTTTGAACCCATTGATGTCAAGACTCTTGTTGGGAGAGAATGCTATTCCTCTCTCACTTCTCAACAAGCCGTGCACGAGATGCAAGCCCTCAAGGTGCTCGAGCAAAACTCCCATGATTCTCGCAATCGTGCCATTGGTATGTCAAAAGGGAACAATCTTGCCTTGACGGTCAACTCCGTAGAAGAAGTGCACCCTCAAGAACAATATAGGGCATCTTGGAGTATGTCCTATCCGGAAGATTTGGAACTCCACTACAATGATCACATGGCCTTCCATGCAAAGTCTTTTTGGGTTGATCCTTCCAAGGCCAAGGAAGACAACATCAAGAGAAACAACAAAAGTGGGTTCACTAGCTTTGGTCCAAAAACAAGATCATGCTACAACTGTGATGACAAGCGCCATTTCATCGCCGAATGCCCCTATGAGAATAGGGAGACTCATAATGGAAGGCTCATTCCCAAGGACAAGAGCAAAGACTCAAAGGGCAAATATTCAAAAGCCCCCAACAAGAAATTCTACAACAACAAGACCAAGAAGGGCAAGAGGCCCTCAAGAGTTGTGCTAGTGACTAGGGAAGAATATTCTTCCGATGAAGTTGAAAGTTCTAGTGATGATGAAGAAGAAGAAAGCTCAAAGGAAGTGGCCGCCATTGTCACTACCAACATTCCCTCTTCATCTCTCTTTGAATCCCCCAATGAGAATCCTCATATCAAGAATGCACATTGCTTCATGGCAAGGTCCTCCTTGGACACATCTATTGTGCTATCAACTCAAGAAGAATATACCTCCGGAGATGATGATGTTGATGATGAAGAAGATGCAACCTCTAATGGATTGGTCGCTCTTGCCTCCCTCTCCACTAACTCTTCATCACCAAGTGAATCCCCCAATGAGGTCATTCATGTGGAGGAAGAAAGTTGCCTCATGGCTAAATCTTCCGAGGTATCATCTCCTAACCCCTCTATGCCTAACATATCAAATGATCTAGGGGTTGATCTTGCTAGTCTAAAAGTGAAACAAGAGATGCTAGAGTTTGATGAATTCATTCTTAACTTACAAGGTAACACTAAAAAGCATGTTTCAAATCTCATGGTTCGTATAGCTCAACTAAATGATACTCTTGAGAAAAAATGTCAAATAGAGAGAGAAGACTCTCTTGAAATCCATGCTCTTAAAAATGCTCTTGAGGAAAGTCAAGAAACTATAGCTTCTCTTGAGGAGAGGCTAGAAAATCTTGAAGAGCCTCAAGATAAAATTAACAAACTCATCAAAGCTAGAGATCTTGCTAGGGCTAAGACTAAAGTGCTTAAAAAGGAAAAGGCCCAATTTGGTGTTGATCATGAGAAACTTGTGAAGGATCTAGATGAACTAGACAAAGCTCACAAAGCTTTGAAGAGTGAATACACTCTCCTATCCAAGTCAAATGAGCAACTTCAAATTAGGCTTGCTTCATATGATGTGCCTAGTTCCTCTACCCCTTCATGTGATCATGCAAATATTATTGAGGAAAATGCTAGGTTGAAGGATGAACTTGCTAAGGCCTCCTCTCCCCAAAGTAAACTTTCTTTGGATGATCTCTTGAGTAAGCAAAGATCAAACAATGGTAAGGAGGGCCTTGGTTATAAGGCCAAGGCAAAGAAGGCAAACAAGCAAAAGGCCAAGCCCGCACAAGAGAAGAAGAAAGATATCACTAATGGTGAAGCCCCTAAGGGCAAAACCATTAATGATGATGATGCGGGAAATGCTAACCCTCACTATGTTCTATTTAAAGATTATTATGGTGATGTTTATGCTAAATATGTTGGCCCATATGATGGTTATGTTGCTTGGTCTATTTGGGTCCCAAAGACCCTTGTTGCTAACAAAAGAGGACCCATTGAGAAATGGGTACCTAAATCCAAGAATTGATCTCATGTAGGACTATGCCGCCGGAGGTTCAAAATGGGTACTTGATAGTGGATGTACAAGTCATATGACCGGCGGCAAGAACCTCGTCAAGGAGTTGAGGCCCAACATAAATAATATCACCGTCTCCTTTGGCGATAATTCTACATCCGAGGTAATGGGTTTTGGCAAGGTTGTGGTTGCACACAACGTTACTCTTGTGGATGTCATGCTTGTCAAAACCCTTGGTTACAATTTGCTTTCCGTTTCCGCCCTTGGCAAGATGGGTTTCGCCGTCTTTATTGATAATGATATTGTGGTCCTCTTGTGGAGCAAGACTCTAAAAGTCGCTTTCGTTGGGTATCGCGAACATAACTTGTATGTGGTGGACTTTTCGGGGACCACCACTTCAAGTGCGATGTGCCTATTCGGAAAGGCGGATGTGGGTTGGTTGTGGCATCGCCGCTTGGCCCATGTCAACATGAGAACTTTGCAAAGTCTTCACAAGGGGAACCATATTGTGGGACTAATGGAAAATGTTTCTTTTGCCAAAGATCGTGTTTGTAGGGCTTGTGTTGAAGGCAAAATGCATGACTCTCCGCACCCAAGCAAGACTATCATCTCTTCCAAGAGGATCTTGGAGCTCCTTCATGTGGATCTCTTTGGTCCTACCACTCATGCAAGCTTTGGTGGGAAGAAATATTGCTTGGTAATTGTTGATGACTATTCAAGATACACTTGGGTCTTCTTTCTCAAATCGAAAGATGAGACTCAACAAATCTTCATTGACTTTGCCACCGAGGTTCAACGCCAACACAACCTCCTTATTATGGCAATAAGAAGTGACAATGGCTCCGAGTTCAAGAACTACACACTCAATGATTTTCTTAGTGATGAGGGGATAAGACATCAATATTCCGCTGCATACACCCCTCAACAAAATGGTGTTGCGGAGAGGAAGAACCGGACTCTCTTGGATATGGCAAGGTCTATGATGGCGGAATACAAATCCCGCTATAATTTTTGGGCCGAAGCCATCTCCACCGCTTGCCATTCTTCTAACCGGCTCTATCTCCGCAAGGGATTGAACAAGACTCCATATGAAATACTCACCGGCAACAAGCCTAATATCTCATACTTCAAGGTGTTCGGGTGTAAGTGTTTCTATAAAATCAAAGGAGTTCGTTTGTCTAAATTTGCTCCTAAAGCTTTGGAGGGTATATTTGTTGGTTACGGTGCCGAATCTCACACTTATAGAGTCTTTGATATATCTTCCAAGATTATCATCGAATCTTGTAGTGTGAAGTTCGAAGAAAATGATGGCTCCCAAGTGGGGCAAGTTGATGTATGTGCAGGTGATGAAATACCTCAAGATGCCATAGTAAGAATGGGTGTGGGATTTTTCCGCCCCATTGAGGGACACGGTGTGGCGTCTCGGGAAGGACTATGCTCTACCACGGTGGAGCCCTCATCTTCTCAACATCAACAAACCCCATCTCTTGAAGCAAATGATGCACCAACCCAAGAACAAGAACAAAACCCTCCCTCTTGTGTGCAAGATCAAGGACAAGATCAAGGTCAAGATCATTCTTGGATTCATGTTGGGCCTCCAAGAGCAGAGGTTTGTAGAACAGCAGTTTCCCTTAAGTGGATTACCCAAGGTTTATCGAACTCAGGGAGGAAGAGGTCAAAGATATCCCTCTCATGCAACCCTGCAACCACAAAGCAAGAAGTCTCTTGTGTCCCCAACACACCTAATAGGTGCACTAGTTCGGCGAAGAGATAGTGAAATACAAGTGGTATGAATGAATATGAGCAGTAGTACGGTGCCAGAAAAGTGCTTGGCGCGTAGTTGACGATAGTAATATTGTAGGAAGTAAACATGCAGTAGTAATGCAGCAGTAGTAAACAAGTAAAACGGAACAAGCAGCGATAGCAGTATTTAGGAACAAGGCCTAGGGAATAGACTTTCACTAGTGGACACTCTCAACATTGATCACATAACAGCAGATAAATGCATACTCTACACTTTTGTTGGATGATGAACACATTGCGTAGGATTACACGAACCCTCAATGCCGGAGTTAACAAGCTCCACAATAATGCTCATATTTTAGTAACCTTTAGTGTAAGATAGATCAAAAGACTAAACCAAGTACTAGCATAGCATGCACACTGTCACCTTCATGCATATGTAGGAGGAATAGATCACATCAATATTATCATAGCAATAGTTAACTTCGCAATCTACAAGAGATCATGATCATAGCATAAACCAAGTACTAACACGGTGCACACACTGTCACCTTTACACACGTGCAGGAGGAATAGAACTACTTTAATAACTTTGCTAGAGTAGCACATAGATAGTAGTGATACAAAACTCATATGAATCTCAATCATGTAAAGCAGCTCATGAGATCATTGTATTGAGGTACATGGGGAGAGATTAACCACATAGCTACCGGTACAGCCCCGAGCCTCGATGGAGAACTACTCCCTCCTCATGGGAGCAGCGGTGATGAAGATGGCGGTGGAGATGGCAGCGGTGTCGATGGAGAAGCCTTCGGGGGCACTTCCCCGTCCGGCGGGAACAGACTCCTGTCCCCGCATCTTGGCTTCGCGACGGCGGCGGCTCCGGAACTTTTCTCGTATCGTGGCTTCCTCCGTAAGGGTTTTCGATGGGGGCTTTAAATAGGCGAAGAGGCGGCGGGAGGGTCGAAGGGGCGACGACACCATAGGGTGGCGCGGGCCCAGCCTGGCCGCGCCACCATGTCATCAGGGCCCAGGGCCCCTACGCGCTCTCGGGTGTTCTGATGCTTCCGGGCAAAATAGGAACTGGGCGTTGATTTCGTCCAATTCCGAGAATATTTCGTTACTAGGATTTCTGAAACCAAAAACAGAAACAGGAACTGGCACTTCGGCATCTTGTTAATAGGTTAGTTCCGGAAAATGCACGAATATGACATAAAGTGTGCATAAAACATGTAGGTATCATCAATAAAGTAGCATGGAACATAAGAAATTATCGATACGTTGGAGACGTATCAAAGATCAACCAAAGGTTCATGATGGCTCCGATGAGGATCCACTCAATTCTTGTCATTCACCGAACAATGTTCAAGATCAAGCACATGAGGATGAGCAATCTCAAGAAATTGAGGAAGCTCAAGTTGAAGGTCAAGACGGGGACCCAAATGATCAAGTTGATCAAGTGATACCTCCAAGGCCAAGAAGGACCAAGGAGGAGATCGAGGCCCGTCGTCTAGCAAGAAGAGAAAGGACCCTTGAAATTCGTGGACACACACATGACAAGGTCCTTGGTGATGTTCGAGCAAAGGTTTCCACAAGAAGGCAATTGGCTAACTTTAGCAATCATCATGCTTATATCTCCTTAGTGGAACCCAAGAAAGTATTTGAAGCCCTTGAAGATTCGGATTGGGTGGAAGCTATGCACGAGGAACTCAACAACTTCAAGCGCAACAAAGTGTGGACCTTAGTAGAGAAGCCAAAGGAGTGCCGCAATGTTATAGGCACTAAATGGATATTCAAGAACAAGCAAGATGAGTTTGGAAATGTTGTGAGGAACAAGGCAAGATTGGTGGCTCAAGGTTTCTCTCAAGTTGAAGGAATTGACTTTGGAGAGACTTATGCTCCCGTGGCTTGATGTCTACGTGTGCTTCTATTCTTGTAGACAGTGTTGGGCCTCCAAGAGCAGAGGTTTGTAGAACAGCAGCAAGTTTCCCTTAAGTGAATCACCCAAGGTTTATCGAACTCAGGGAGGTAGAGGTCAAAGATATTCCTCTCAAGCAACCCCGCAATTAAGATACAAGAAGTCTCTTGTGTCCCCAACACACCTAATACACTTGTCAGATGTATAGGCGCACTAGTTCGGCGAAGAGATATTAAAACGCAGGTGGTATAGATGGTGGTAGAAGGTAATAACAATCTGAAATAAATATGGCAGCAAGTAAACATGCAGTAGAACAGTAAGTGCAGTATTGGAAACAAGGCCTAGGGATCCTACTTTCACTAGTGGACACTCTCAACATTGCAATCATAATTGAATATAAATATAAGCACTTCATTATGCTATTCGAATTACTCTCTGGCGGGATAACGAACACTAATTCACCGTGTAGGGCTGCAAAGCAAACCTTAAAGATGTATTCCCAAGTACTAATGAACACCCCACGCTGTCACTTTGAGCATTCATAGGAGGTACTAACACACCACAATTTCATAGAGACATCCAACTCAAATCATAACCCAGTGAACAAGTATTCTGTGAAATATAGCCTAAGAGACCCACACGGTGCACACACTGTCACCTTTACACACGTGGGACAAGGAGTCTCCGGAGATCACATAAGTAAAATCCACTTGAATAGCATAAGACATCTAGATTGCAAAGCTCACGATCACATAGATGAACACATAAGTATTACTCTCAAACACTCTCTTGTTGGATGACAAACACCATTCATTGTGTAGGGCTACAAGAGCTCCCTCAAGCCGGAGTTAACAAGCTCCACAACATACGGAATTCATATTTAAGTAACCTCTAGAGCATAATAGACAAGAGTAACATCTACACATTCATATAGATCACATCATGGGAGAGAGATGAACCACATAGCTACGGTAGAGCCCTCAGCCTCGAGGGAGAACTACTCCCTCCTCATCATGGGAGAAAGCGCGATGAAGATGGCGGTGTCGATGGAGATGGCTTCCCACCCCATCCCGGCGTGGGGAACCGAGACTTCGTCCCCGAACTTGACTTGCGATGGCTGCGTAACTTTTCGTCCGTGGCTTATTTTTTAGGTTTTTCACATCTGGGAGACTTTATAGGCGAAGGGCAGCCTCGGAGGAGCTGGGGTGGCCCCCATAGGCTGGCGCGCCCCTCTTGGCCGCGCCGCCATGTGTGGGGCCTGGGCCCCCTCCGTCCCTCTCTCGCTCTCTGAAGCTTCCGTGAAATATAAGATCTTGGGCTTTCGTTTCGTCCAATTCCGAGAATATTTCTGTGTAGGATTTCTGAAACCAAAAACAACAAAAGAATTGCACTTCGGCATCTTGTTAATAGGTTAGTTCCGGAAAATGCATAAAAATGATATAAAGTGTGAACAAAACATGTAGGTATTGTCATAAAACTAGCATGGAACATCAGAAATTATAGATACGTTGGAGACGTATCAGCATCCCCAAGCTTAGTTCCTACTCTTAGTAGGTAAACGATAACAAGAATAATTTCTGAAGTGACATGCTACCAACATAATCTTGATCAACATTATTGTAAAGCATATGAGATGAATGAAGTGATTCAAAGCAATGGTAAAGATGATGATTAAACAACTGAATCATATAGCAAAGACTTTTCATGAATAGTACTTTCAAGACAAGCATCAATAAGTCTTGCATAAGAGTTAACTCATAAAGCAATAGATTCAAAGTAGAAGACATTGAAGCAACACAAAGGATGATTAAGTTTCAGCAATTGCTTTCAACTTGTAACATGTATATCTCATGGATAGTTGTCAACATAAAGCAATATAACAAGTGCAATAAGTAAACATGTAAGAATCAGTGCACAGTTGACACAAGTGTTTGCTTCTAAGATAGAAAGAAGTAGGTAAACTGACTCAACATAAAGTAAAAGAATGGCCCTTCGCAGAGGGAAGCAGGGATTAAATCATGTGCTAGAGCTTTTCAAGTTTTGAAATCATATAGAGAGCATAAAAGTAAAGTTTTGAGAGGTGTTTGTTGTTGTCAACGAATGGTAGCGGGTACTCTAACTACCTTATCAACCAGACTTTCAAGAGCGGCTCCCATGAAGGACGTTATCTCTACCAACAAGGTAGATCATCCCTCTTCTCTTTTGTTTACACATGTATTTTAGTTTCATTATTGATGGATGACACTCCTCCCAACCTTTTTCTTTCACAAGCCATGGCTAACCGAATCCTCGGGTGCCTTCCAACATTCTCTACCATGGAGGAGTGTCTTTTTTTTTGCAAAATTAAGTTGCTTACTGATTGATCAGGGCAAAGCATGTGAAGAGAATCATTAATGCAAGTTAATTAATTGGGGCTGGGAACCCCATTGCCAGCTCTTTTTGCAAAATTATTGGATAAGCGGATGAGCCACTAGTCCATTGGTGAAAGTCTGTCGGAAGTAAATGACAAGATCGAAAGATAAAACACCACATACTTCCTCATGAGCTATAAAACATTGACACAAATAAGAGATAATAAGTTTTGAATTGTTTAAAGGTAGCACATGAAGTATTTACTTGGAATGGCAGAAAAATACCACATAGTAGGTAGGTATGGTGGACACAAATGGCATAGGTTTTGGCTCAAGGTTTTGGATGCACGAGAAGTATTTCCTCTCAATACAAGGCTTTGGCTAGCAAGGTTGTTTGAAGCAAACACAAGTATGAACCGGTACAGCAAAACTTACATAAGAACATATTGCAAGCATTATAAGACTCTACACTGTCTTCCTTGTTGTTCAAACACTTCACCAGAAAATATCTAGACCTTAGAGAGACCAATCATGCAAACCAAATTTCAACAAGCTCTATGGTAGTTCTTCATTAATAGGTGCAAAGTACATGATGCAAGAGCTTAAACATGATCTATGAGAGCTCAAAACAATTGCCAAGTATCAAATTATTCAAGACCATATACCATTTACCACATGAAGCATTTTCTGTTTCCAACCAAATAGCAACAAGTGAAGCGATCAACTTTCGCCATTTGAACATTAAAAGTAAAAGCGAAGAACACTAGTGTTCTTATGAAAAAGTGGAGCGTGTCTCTCTCCCACATAGGCATAAATTTATTCAAACATAAATAAAAATAAAAGCAAACAGACGCTCTAAGTAAAGTACATAAGATGTGACAGAATAAAAATATAGTTTCACTAGAAGTGACATGATAAGTTGTCGATGAAGAAGGGGATGCCTTGGCATCCCCAAGCTTAGATGCTTGAGTCTTCTTGAAATATGCAGGGATGAACCACGGGGCATCCCCAAGCTTAGAATTTTCACTCTTCTTGATCATATTGTATCATCCTCCTCTCTTGATCCTTGAAAACTTCCTCCACACCAAACTCAAAACAAACTCATTAGAGGGTTAGTGCATAATCAAAAATTCACATATTCAGAGGTGACATAATCATTCTTAACACTTCTGGACATTGCACAAAGCTACTGAAAGTTAATGGAACAAAGAAATCCATTCAACATAGCAAAAGAGGCAATGCGAAATAAAAGGCAGAATCTTTCAAAACAGAACAGTCTGTAAAGACGAATTTGTTAGGGGCACTTAACAGGCTCAGATGAAAAAGCTCAAAACTAATGAAAGTTGCGTACATATCTGAGGATCACGCACGTAAATTGGCAGATTTTTTGATTCTTCTACAGAGAGATCTACGCAAATTCGTGACAGACAGCAAATCTGTTTCTGCGCAGCAATCCAAATCTAGCATCAATTTTCTATTAGAGACTTCACTTGGCACAACAATGCAATAAAATAAAGATAAGGAGAGGTTGCTACAGTAGTAACAACTTTCAAGACACAACAAAACAGTAGCAAAATAAAAACATGGGTTATCTCCCAGAAGTGCTTTCTTTATAGCCATTAAGATGGGATCAGCAATTTTAATGATGCTCGCGCAAGATATAAGAGTTGAAGCAAAAGAGAGCATCAAGAAGAAAATTCAAAACACATTTAAGCCTAACCCACTTCCTATGAAAAGGAATCTTGTACACAAATAAATTCATAAAGAACAAAGTGACAAGCATAGGAAGATAAAACACGAGTAACTTCAAAATTCTCAACATAAAGAGGGAAAACTTAATATTATTAAGATGCATATAACCATGTTTCCCTCTCTCATAATAACTTTCAGTAGCATCATGAACAAACTCAACAATATAACTATCACATGAAACATTCTTATCATGAGCCACATGCATAAAATTATTACTCTCCACATAAGCATAGTCATTACTATTAATTGTAGTGGGAGCAAATTCAATAAAATAGCTATCATTATTCTCATCACCATAATCATCATATATAGGAGGCATATTGTAATCATAATTAATTTTCTCCTCAATAGTAGGTGGACTGAAAATATCATATTCATCATTGTAATCATCATAAATTACAGGCATATCATAATCAACATAAACTTTCTCCTCCACGCTTGGGGGACTAAAAATATCATGCTCCTCAAAACCAGCTTCCCAAGCTTAGGATTTTCCATAGCATTAGCAACGATGGTGTTCAAAGAATTCATACTAATAACATTGCCATTAGCATGCATATAAAGCTCCATAGGTTTTTTAATTTTCTCTTCAAACACCTGATACGTCCAAAACGTATCTACTTTCCCGAACACTTTTTCTATTGTTTTGCCTCTAATTTGTGTATTTTGGATACAACTAACACGGACTAACGCTGTTTTCAGCAGAATTGCTGATGTCTCGTTTTTGTGCAGAAATTCAACTTTCGGGAAAATCCTCGGAATTTATGTCGAGGGCTTATTTTTCCAGAAGATTCACGGAGCCAGAAGGGCAGGCCTGGGGGAGGCCCAGGGCCCGCCTCGGCCTCTGACGCCCCCCTCTGGACTATTTAAGGGTTTCGATCTAAAAACGCGAGACGGGAAGTCGAAGTCGCCAGAAACCATCCAGAACACCGCCGCCATCGCGAAACTCCGTCTCGGGACCAGAAACTCCGTTCTGGCACCCTGCCGGGACGGGGAATTGGAGGAGATCATCGCCATCATCACCACCGACGCCTCTCCATCGACCAGCCATGTTTCCCCCATCCATGTGTGAGTAATTCCCCCGCTGTAGGCTGAAGGGGATGGTAGGGATTGGATGAGATTGGTCATGTAATAGTCATAAGATTGTTAGAGCATAGTGTCTAGTATCCGTTGTTGGTACTTTTATGATATTGTTGCAACTTGTTATGCTTAATGCTTGTCACTAGGGCTCGAGTGCCATGATCTCAGATCTGAACATGTTATTGATTCATGAAGATATTCGTTGTTTATGATCTTACCTGCAAGTTGTATACACATATTGTTGTCCGGAACCCGAGGCCCCAAAGTGACAGAAATTGGGACAACCGGAGGGGAAGGCGGTGATGTGAGGATCACATGTGTTCACGGAGTGTTAATGCTTTGCTCCGGTACTCTATTAAAAGGAGTACCTTAATTTCCAGTAGTTTCCCTAGAGGCCCGGCTGCCACCGGCTGGTAGGACAAAAGATGTTGTGCAAGTTTCTCATTACGAGCACGTACGACTATATACGGAACACATGCCTATGGATTGATTAGTACTTGGATACTGATGCGCGTAGATGTACACGTCCGTTGGGAACCCCAAGAGGAAGGTATGATGCGCACAGTGGCAAGTTTTCCCTCAGAAAGAAACCAAGGTTTAATCGGACCAGTAGGAGTCAAGAAACACGTTGAAGGTTGATGGTGGCGAAATGTGATGCGGCGCAACAACAGGGATTCCGGCGCCAACGTGGAACCTGCACAACAAAACCAAAGTACTTTGCCCCAACGAAACAGTGAGGTTGTCAATCTCACCGGCTTGCTGTAACAAAGGATTAACCGTATTGTGTGGAAGATGATTGTTTGCAAGAAAACATAAAACAAGTATTGCAGTAGATTGTATGCGATGTAAAGAATAGGACCGGGGTCCACAGTTCACTATAGGTGTCTCTCCCATAAGATAAAAGCATGTTGGGTGAACAAATTACAGTCGGGCAATTGACAAATAGAGAAGGGCATAACAATGCATGTACATGATATGATAAATATAGTGAGATTTAATCCGGGCATTACGACAAAGTACATAGACCGCCATCCAACTGCATCTATGCCTAAAAAGTCCACCTTCAGGTTATCATCCGAACCCATTCAGTATTAAGTTGCAAAGCAACAGACAATTGCATTAAGTATGGTGCGTAATGTAATCGACAACTACATCCTTAGACATAGAATCAATGTTTTATCCCTAGTGGCAACAGCACATCACAACCTTAGAACTTTCTGTCACTGTCCCAGGTGTCAATGAAGGCATGAACCCACTATCGAGCATAAATACTCCCTCTTGGAGTTAAGAGCAAAAACTTGGCCAGAGCCTCTACTAATAACGGAGAGCATGCAAGATCATAAACAACACATAAACAATAGATTGATAATCACCATAACATAGTATTCTCTATCCATTGGATCCCGACAAACACAACATATAGTATTACAGATAGATGATCTTGATCATGTTAGGCAGCTCACAAGATCCAACAATGAAGCACAATTAGGAGAAGATGACCATCTAGCTACTGCTATGGACCCATAGTCCAGGGGTGAACTACTCACTCATCACTTTGGAGGCGACCATGGCGGTGTAGAGTCCTCCGGGAGATGAATCCCCTCTCCGGTAGGGTGCCGGAGGCGATCTCCTGAATCCCCCGGGATGGGATTCGCGGCGCGGCGTCCTGGAAGGTTTTCCGTATCGTGGCTCTCGGTGGGGTTTTCGCGACGGAGGCTATAAGTAGGCGAAAGGGCAGGTCAAGAGGCGGCACGAGGGCCGGATGACAGGACGCGCGGCGGGGGCTGGCCGTGCCGCCGTCGTCGCCACCTCGTGGCCCCACCCGACTCGGTCTTCTAGAAGCTTCGTGCAAAAATAGGACCTTGGGCGTTGATTTCGTCAATTCCGAGAATATTTCGTTACTAGGATTTCTGAAACCAAAAACAGCAGAAAACAAGCGGCTCTTCGGCATCTTATTAATAGGTTAGTTCCAGAAAATGCGTAAATATGACATATAATGTGCATAAAACATGTCGGTATCATCAATAAAGTAGCATGGAACATAAGAAATTATCGATACGTTGGAGACGTATCAAGCATCCGTGATGCGCGTAGATGTACACGTCCGTTGGGAACCCCAAGAGGAAGGTATGATGCGCACAGTGGCAAGTTTTCCCTCAGAAAGAAACCAAGGTTTAATCGAACCAGGAGGAGCCAAGAAGCACGTTGAAGGTTGATGGTGGCGAAATGTGATGCGGCGCAACAACAGGGATTCCGGCGCCAACGTGGAATCTGCACAAAAAAACCAAAGTACTTTGCCCCAACGAAACAGTGAGGTTGTCAATCTCACCGGCTTGCTGTAACAAAGGATTAAGCGTATCGAGTGGAAGATGATTGTTTGCAAGAGAATAGTAAAACAAGTATTGCAGTAGATTGTATGCTACGTAAAGAATAGGACCGGGGTCCACAGTTCACTAGAGGTGTCTCTCCCATAAGATAAAAGCATGTTGGGTGAACAAATTACAGTCGGGCAATTGACAAATAGAGAAGGGCATAACAATGCATGTACATGATATGATAAATATAGTGAGATTTAATCCGGGCATTACGGCAAAGTACATAGACCGCCATCCATGCATCTATGCCTAAAAAGTCCACCTTCAGTTATCATCCGAACCCCATTCGTATTAAGTTGCTAAGCAACAGACAATTCATTAAGTATGGTGCGTAATGTAATCGACAACTACATCCTTAGACATAGAATCAATGTTTTATCCCTAGTGGCAACAGCACATCACAACCTTAGAACTTTCTGTCACTGTCCCAGGTGTCAATGAAGGCATGAACCCACTATCGAGCATAAATACTCCCTCTTGGAGTTAAGAGTAAAAACTTGGCCAGAGCCTCTAGTAATAACGGAGAGCATGCAAGATCATAAACAACACATAAACAATAGATTGATAATCACCATAACATAGCATTCTCTATCCATCGGATCCCGACAAACACAACATATAGTATTACAGATAGATGATCTTGATCATGTTAGGCAGCTCACAAGATCCAACAATGAAGCACAATTAGGAGAAGACAACCATCTAGCTACTGCTATGGACCCATAGTCCAGGGGTGAACTACTCACTCATCACTCCGGAGGCGACCATGGCGGTGTAGAGTCCTCCGGGAGATGAATCTCCCAGGGTGCCGGAGGCGATCTCCTGAATCCCCGAGATGGGATTCCCGGCGGCGGCGTATCTGGAAGGTTTTCCGTATCGTGGCTCTCGGTACTGGGGTTTTCGCGACGGAGGCTTTAAGTAGGCGGAAGGGCAACGTGGGGGGCCACACGAGGGCCCCACACGGCGCGGCCAAGGCCTGGGCCGCGCCGCCCTATGGTGGCGGCCCCTCGTGGCCCCACTTCAACTCCTCTTCGGTCTTCTGGAAGCTTCGTGCAAAAATAGGACCCTGGGCGTTGATTTCGTCCAATTCCGAGAATATTTCGTTACTAGGATTTCTGAAACCAAAAACAGCAGAAAACAACAACTGGCTCTTCGGCATCTTGTTAATAGGTTAGTTCCAGAAAATGCGTAAATACGACATATAATGTGCATAAAACATGTAGGTATCATCAATAAAGTAGCATGGAACCTAAGAAATTATCGATACGTTGGAGACGTATCAGCATCCCCAAGCTTAGTTCTGCTCGTCCCGAGCAGGTAAAACGATAACAAAGATAATTTCTGAAGTGACATGCCATCATAATCTTGATCATACTATTTGTAAACATATGTAATGAATGCAGCGATCAAAACAATGGTAATGACATGAGTAAACAAGTGAATCATAAAGCAAAGACTTTTCATGAATAGTACTTCAAGACAAGCATCAATAAGTCTTGCATAAGAGTTAACTCATAAAGCAATAAATCAAAGTAAAGGTATTGAAGCAACACAAAGGAAGATTAAGTTTCAGCGGTTGCTTTCAACTTATAACATGTATATCTCATGGATATTGTCAACATAAAGTAATATAACAAGTGCAATATGCAAGTATGTTGGAATCAATGCACAGTTCACACAAGTGTTTGCTTCTTAAGGTGGAGGAGATAGGTAAACTGACTCAACAATAAAAGTAAAAGAATGGTCCTTCAAAGAGGAAAGCATCGATTGCTGTATTTGTGCTAGAGCTTTTATTTTGAAAACATGAAACAATTTTGTCAACGGTAGTAATAAAGCATATGAGTTATGTAAATTATATCTTACAAGTTGCAAGCCTCATGCATAGTATACTAATAGTGCCGCACCTTGTCCTACTTAGCTTGGACTACCGGATCTTTGCATGCCATGTTTCAACCAAGTGTCACAAAGGGGTACCTCCATGCCGCCTGTACAAAGGTCTAAGGAGAATGCTCGCATTTTGGATTTCTCGCTTTTGATTATTCTCAACTTAGACATCCATACCGGGACAACATGGACAACAGATAATGGACTCCTCTTAAATGCATAAGCATGTAGCAATGATTATTATTCTCATATGAGATTGAGGATATATGTCCAAACTGAAACTTTCACCATGATTCATGGCTTTAGTTAGCGGCCCAATGTTCTTCTCTAACAATTTGCATGCTCCAATCATTAAGGTGATAGATCCTTCAGACGGACATGCATAGCAACTCACATGATATTCAACAATAGTTGATGGCGTTCCCCAGAAGCATGGTTATCGCACAACAAGCAACTTAATAAGAGATAAAGTGCATAAGTACATATTCAATACTACGATAGTTTTTAAGGCTATTTTGTCCCATGAGCTATATATTGCAAAGGTGAATGATGGAATTTTAAAGGTAGCACTCAAGCAATTTACTTTGGAATGACGGAGAAATACCATGTAGTAGGTAGGTATGGTGGACACAAATGGCATAGTGGTTGGCTCAAGGATTTTGGATGCATGAGAAGTATTCCCTCTCGATACAAGGTTTAGGCTAGCAAGGTTATTTGAAGCAAACTCAAGGATGAACCGTGCAGCAAAACTCACATAAAAGACATATTGTAAACATTATAAGACTCTACACCGTCTTCCTTGTTGTTCAAAACTCAATACTAGATATTATCTAGACCTTAGAGAGACCAAATATGCAAATCAAATTTTAGCAAGCTCTATGTATTTCTTCACTAATGGGTGCAAAGCATATGATGCAAGAGCTTAAACATGAGCACAACAATTGCCAAGTTTCACATTATCCAAGACATTTTAGAATTACTACATGTAGCATTTTCCAATTCCAACCATATAACAATTTAACGAAGAAGAAACTTCGCCTTGAACATTATGAGTAAAGCCTAAGGACATATTTGTCCATATGCAACAGCGGAGCGTGTCTCTCTCCCACAAAGTGAATGCTAGGATCCATTTTATTCAAACAAAAACAAAAACAAAAACAAACAGACGCTCCAAGTAAAGAACACAAGATGTGACTGAATAAAAATATAGTTTCAGGGGAGGAACCTGATGATGTTGTCGATGAAGAAGGGGATGCCTTGGCATCCCCAAGCTTAGACGCTTGAGTCTTCTTAAAATATGCAGGGGTGAACCTCGGGGGCATCCCCAAGCTTAGAGCTTTCACTCCTATTGATCATAGTATATCATACTCCTCTCTTGACCCTTGAAAACTTCCTTCACACCAAACTTCAAGCAAACTCATTAGAGGGTTTGTGCACAATTAATAATTCACATGTTCAGAGGTGGCACAATCATTCTTTACACTTCTGGACATTGCATAAAGCTACTGGACATTAATGGATCAAAGAAATGAATCCAACATAGCAAAAGAGGCAATGCGAAATAAAAGGCAGAATCTGTCAAAAACAGAACAGTCCGTAAAGACGAATTTTAAGATGGCACCAGAATTGCTCAAATGGAAAAACTCAAAACTAATGAAAGTTGCGTACATATCTGAGGATCACGCTCGTAAATTGGCAGATTTTTTAGAATTTTCTACAGAGACCTGTGCCCAGATTCGTGACAGACAGCAATGCTGTTTCTGCGCAGCGATCCCAAATATAACATCAACTTTGGCATAGAAACTTTACTTGGCACAAAAACATGATAAGGAGAGGTTGCTACAGTAGTAAACAACTTCAAGACTCAAATATAAAACAAAGTACTGTAGTAAAAACATGGGTTGTCTCCCATAAGCGCTTTTCTTTAACGCCTTTCAGCTAGGCGCAGAAAGTGCAAATCAAGTAACATCGAGAGTAGAAGCATCAACATCATAACTTGTTCTAATAATAGAATCAAAAGGCAACTTCATTCTCTTTCTAGGGAAGTGTTCCATATCTTTCTTGAGAGGAAATTGATATTTAATATTACCTTCCCTCATATCAATAACAGCACCAACGGTTCGAAGAAAAGGTCTTCCCAACACAATAGGACAAGATGTATTGCATTCGATATCCAAAACAACAAAATCAACGGGGACAAGGTTATTGTTAACCGTAATGCGAACATTATCAATCCTCCCCAAAGGTTTCTTTTTAACATTATCGGCAAGATTAACATCCAAATAACAATTCTTCAATGGTGGCAAGTCAAGCATATCATAAATCTTTTTAGGCATAACAGAAATACTTGCACCAAGATCACATAAAGCATTACATTCAAAGTCATTGAATTTCATTTTAATGATGGGCTCCCAACCATCTTCTAACTTTCTAGGAATAGAAGTTTCAAGTTTTAGTTTCTCTTCTCTAGCTTTTATGAGAGCATTTGTAATATGTTTTGTAAAGGCTAAATTTATAGCACTAGCATTGGGACTTCTAGCAAGTTTTTGTAAGAACTTTATAACTTCAGAGATGTGACAATCATCAAAATCTAAATCATTATGAGCTACATCAATGGGATCATTGTTCCCAAGGTTGGAAAAAAATTCAGCAGTTTTATCACAAGCAGTTTCAGCAGTTTTAGCAATTTCAGGCAGTTTTGTACGCTTTGCACTAGGAGTAGAAACATTGTCAACACCAATTATTTTACCATTGATAGTAGGAGGTGCAGCAACATGTGAAGAATTAGCATTACTAATGGTGGTAATAGTCCAAACTTTAGCTACATTATTCTCTTTAGCTAGTTTTTCATTTTCTTCTCTATCCCACCTAGCACGCAATTCAGCCATTAATCTTATATTCTCATTAATTCTAACTTGGATGGCATTTGCTGTAGTAGTAATCTTATTATCAATATCATTATTAGGCATAACTTTCAATTTTAAAAGATTAACATCAGAGGCAAGTCTATCAACTCTAGAAGCAATAGTATCAATTTTATCAAGCTTTTCCTCAACAGATTTGTTAAAAGCAGTTTGTGTACTAATAAATTCTTTAAGCATGGCTTCAAGACCAGAGGGTACACTCCTATTATTGTTGTAATAATTCCCATAAGAATTACCATAACCATTACCATTAGCAGAAGGATATGGCCTATAGTTATTACCAGAGTTGTTCCTATAAGCATTGTTGTTGAAATTATTGTTTTTAATGAAATTCACATCAACATTTTCTTCTTGAGCAACCAATGAAGCTAAAGGAACATTATTTGGATCAACATTAGATCTACCATTCACAAGCATAGACATAATCACATCAATCTTATCATTCAAGGAAGAGGTTTCTTCAACAGAATTTACCTTCTTACCTTGTGGAGCTCTTTCCGTGTGCCATTCAGAGTAATTTATCATCATATCATCAAGAAGTTTTGTAGCCGCCCCAAAGTGATGGACATAAAGGTACCTCCAGCAGCTGAATCCAATAAATTCCGCGAAGAAAAATTTAGTCCTGCATAGAAGGTTTGGATGATCATCCAAGTAGTCAGTCCATGGGTTGGGCAATTCTTTACCAAAGTTTTCATTCTCTCCCATGCTTGAGCAACATGTTCAGTATCTAATTGCTTAAAATTCATTATGCTACTTCTCAAAGATATAATTTTAGCGGGAGGATAATATCTACCAATAAAAGCATCCTTACATTTAGTCCATGAATCAATACTATTCTTAGGCAAAGATAGCAACCAATCTTTAGCTCTTCCTCTTAATGAGAAAGGAAACACTTTCAATTTAATAATATCACCATCTACATCCTTATACTTTTGCATTTCACAAAGTTCAACAAAATTATTGAGATGGGCAGCAGCATCATCAGAACTAACACCAGAAAATTGATCTCTCATGACAAGATTTAGTAAAGCAAGTTTAATTTCAAAGAATTCTGCTGTAGTAGCAGGTGGAGCAATAGGTGTGCATAGGAAATCATTATTATTTGCATTTGTGAAGTCACACAACTTAGTATTTTCAGGGGTATTCATTTTAGCAACGGTAAATAAAACAAACTAGATAAAGTAAATGCAAGTAACTAATTTTTTTGTGTTTCGATATAGTGAGCAAGAATAAATAAAGTAAAACTAGCAACTAATTTTTGTGTGTTTTATTTAGGTGCAGCAAACAAAGTAGTAAATAAAATAAAGCAAGACAAAAACAAAGTAAAGAGATTGAGAAGTGGAGACTCCCCTTGCAGCGTGTCTTGATCTCCCGACACGGCGCGAGAAAACAGGCTTGATGCGCGTAGATGTACACGTCCGTTGGGAACCCCAAGAGGAAGGTATGATGCGCACAGTGGCAAGTTTTCCCTCAGAAAGAAACCAAGGTTTAATCGAACCAGGAGGAGCCAAGAAGCATGTTGAAGGTTGATGGTGGCGAAATGTGATGCGGCGCAACAAAAGGGATTCCGGCGCCAATGTGGAATCTGCACAACAAAACCAAAGTACTTTGCCCCAACGAAACAATGAGGTTGTCAATCTCACCGGCTTGCTGTAACAAAGGATTAAGCGTATCGAGTGGAAGATGATTGTTTGCAAGAGAATAGTAAAACAAGTATTGCAGTAGATTGTATGCTATGTAAAGGATAGGACCGGGGTCCACAGTTCACTAGAGGTGTCTCTCCCATAAGATAAAAGCATGTTGGGTGAACAAATTACAGTCGGGCAATTGACAAATAGAGAAGGGCATAACAATGCATGTACATGATATGATAAATATAGTGAGATTTAATCCGGGCATTACGACAAAGTACATAGACCGCCATCCAAATGCATCTATGCCTAAAAAGTCCACCTTCTATCATCCGAACCCCATTCGGTATTAAGTTGCTAAGCAACAGACAATTGTATTAAGTATGGTGCGTAATGTAATCGACAACTACATCCTTAGACATAGAATCAATGTTTTATCCCTAGTGGCAACAGCACATCACAACCTTAGAACTTTCTGTCACTGTCCCAGGTGTCAATGAAGGCATGAACCCACTATCGAGCATAAATACTCCCTCTTGGAGTTAAGAGTAAAAACTTGGCCAGAGCCTCTACTAATAACGGAGAGCATGCAAGATCATAAACAACACATAAACAATAGATTGATAATCACCATAACATAGCATTCTCTATCCATCGGATCCCGACAAACACAACATATAGTATTACAGATAGATGATCTTGATCATGTTAGGCAGCTCACAAGATCCAACAATGAAGCACAATTAGGAGAAGACAACCATCTAGCTACTGCTATGGACCCATAGTCCAGGGGTGAACTACTCACTCATCACTCGGAGGCGACCATGGCGGTGTAGAGTCCTCGGAGATGAATCCCCTCTCGGCGGTGCCGGAGGCGATCTCCTGAATCCCCAGAGATGGGATTCGCGGCGGCGTCTGGAAGGTTTTCCGTATCGTGGCTCTCGGTACTGGGGTTTTCGACGGAGGCTTTAAGTAGGCGGAAGGGCAACGTGGGGGCCACACGAGGGCCCCACACCACAGGTCGGCGCGGCCAAGGCCTGGCCGCGCCGCCCTATGGTGGCGGCCCTCGTGGCCCACTTCGACTCCTCTTCGGTCTTCTGGAAGCTTTGTGCAAAAATAGGACCCTAGGCGTTGATTTCGTTCAATTCCGAGAATATTTCGTTACTAGGATTTCTGAAACCAAAAACAGCAGAAAACGGCTCTTCGGCATCTTGTTAATAGGTTAGTTCGGAAAATGCGTAAATACGACATATAATGTGCATAAAACATGTAGGTATCATCAATAAAGTAGCATGGAACATAAGAAATTATCGATATGTTGGAGACGTATCAATCCGCAAACTTAGTTCTGCTCGTCCCGAGCAGGTAAAACGATAACAAAGATAATTTCTGAAGTGACATGCCATCATAATCTTGATCATACTATTTGTAAACATATGTAATGAATGCAGCGATCAAAACAATAGTAATGACATGAGTAAACAGTGAATCATAAAGCAAAGACTTTTCATGAATAGTACTTCAAGACAAGCATAAATAAGTCTTGCATAAGAGTTAACTCATAAAGCAATAAATCAAAGTAAAGGTATTGAAGCAACACAAAGGAAGATTAAGTTTCAGCGGTTGCTTTCAACTTATAACATGTATATCTCATGGATATTGTCAACATAAAGTAATATAACAAGTGCAATATGCAAGTATGTAGGAATCAATGCACAGTTCACACAAGTGTTTGCTTCTTAAGGTGGAGAGAGATAGGTAAGCTGACTCAACAATAAAAGTAAAAGAAAGGTCCTTCAAAAGGAAAGCATCGATTGCTGTATTTGTGCTAGAGCTTTTATTTTGAAAACATGAAACAATTTTGTCAACGTTAGTAATAAAGCATATGAGTTATGTAAATTATATCTTACAAGTTGCAAGCCTCATGCATAGTGTACTAATAGTGCCCGCACCTTGTCCTACTTAGCTTGGACTACGGATCTTTGCAATGCCATGTTTCAACCAAGTGTCACAAAGGGGTACCTCCATGCCGCATGTACAAAGGTCTAAGGAGAAAGCTCGCATTTTGGATTTCTTGCTTTTGATTATTCTCAACTTAGACATCCATACCGGGACAACATGGACAACAGATAATGGACTCCTCTTTAATGCATAAGCATGTAGCAACAATTATTATTCTCATATGAGATTGAGGATATATGTCCAAAACTGAAACTTCAACCATGATTCATGGCTTTAGTTAGCGGCCCAATGTTCTTCTCTAACAATTTGCATGCTCCAATCATTAAGGTGATAGATCCTTCAGACAAGACGGACATGCATAGCAACTCACATGATATTCAACAAAGAATAGTTGATGGCGTTCCCCGAAGCATGGTTATCGCACAACAAGCAACTTAATAAAAGATAAAGTGCATAAGTACATATTCAATACTACGATAGTTTTTAAGGCTATTTTGTCCCATGAGCTATATATTGCAAAAGGCGAATGATGGAATTTTAAAGGTAGCACTCAAGCAATTTACTTTGGAATGGCGGAGAAATACCATGTAGTAGGTAGGTATGGTGGACACAAATGGCATAGTGGTTGGCTCAAGGATTTTGGATGCATGAGAAGTAATCCCTCTCGATACAAGGTTTAGGCTAGCAAGGTTATTTGAAGCAAACTCAAGGATGAACCGGTGCAGCAAAACTCACATAAAAGACATATTGTAAACTTTATAAGACTCTACACCGTCTTCCTTGTTGTTCAAAATTCAATACTAGATATTATCTAGACCTTAGAGAGACCAAATATGCAAACCAAATTTTAGCAAGCTCTATGTATTTCTTCATTAATGGGTGCAAAGTATATGATGCAAGAGCTTAAACATGAGCACAACAATTGCCAAGTATCACATTATCCAAGACATTTTAGAATTACTACATGTAGCATTTTCCAATTCCAACCATATAACAATTTAACGAAGAAGAAACTTCGCCTTGAACATTATGAGTAAAGCCTAAGGACATATTTGTCCATATGCAACAGCGGAGCGTGTCTCTCTCCCACAAAGTGAATGCTAGGATCCATTTTATTCAAACAAAAACAAAAACAAAAACAAACCGACGCTCCAAGTAAAGAACACAAGATGTGACTGAATAAAAATATAGTTTCGGGAGGAACCTGATGATGTTGTCGATGAAGAAGGGGATGCCTTAGGCATCCCCAAGCTTAGATGCTTGAGTCTTCTTAAAATATGCAGGGATGAACCAGGGGGCATCCCCAAGCTTAGAGCTTTCACTCCTCTTGATGATAGTATATCATACTCCTCTCTTGACCCTTGAAAACTTCCTTCACACCAAACTTCAAGCAAACTCATTAGAGGGTTAGTGCACAATTAATAATTCACACATTCAGAGGTGACACAAACATTCTTTTCACTCCTGGACATTGCATAAAGCTACTGGACATTAATGGATCAAAGAAATTTATCCAACATAGCAAAAGAGGCAATGCGAAATAAAAGGCAGAATCTGTCAAAAACAGAACAGTCCGTAAAGATGAATTTTAAAGTGGCACCAGACTTGCTCAAATGGAAAAACTCAAAACTAATGAAAGTTGCGTACATATCTGTGGATCACGCTCGTAAATTGGCAGATTTTTCGAATTTTCTACAGAGACTTGTGCCCAGATTCGTGACAGACAGCAATGCTGTTTCTGCGCAGCGATCCCAAATATAACATCAACTATGACATAGAAACTTTACTTGGCACAAAAACATGATAAGGAGAGGTTGCTACAGTAGTAAACAACTTCCAAGACTCAAATATAAAATAAGGTACTGTAGTAAAAACATGGGTTGTCTCCCATAAGCGCTTTTCTTTAACGCCTTTCAGCTAGGCGCAGAAAGTGCAAATCAAGTATTATCAAGAGTAGAAGCATCTTCAGCGGGGTTTGGAATTTTCTCAACCAAGCATAGTATATTGGATACATAAGTTTTAGCGTCTCCCTTTTCATTAGTCTTGGGCTTGCTATTCTCATCGAACAAATTTTCAGGAACAAGCCAAGCATAGTTATTTTCTAGTGCATCATTCATAGCTAGGAGTTTACATGGTATTGGTGCTTTGATCTCCCCACCATCATTAATATTATTAGTGTACCTTATTCTATCCATGTCCATTTTTTCAAGGAGACCAACAAAATTAGTATGAGAACCTAGCATATTAAATTTAGCAAAGACCTTTCTAGCCTCTCTTGCTAGACCACCAAATTCTCTAAGAAGAGTTTCTAAAACAAAATCTTTCTTTTCCCCTTCTTCCATATCACCAAGTGTAAGAAACATGTGTTGGATTATAGGATTGAGATTAACAAATTTAG
The DNA here is from genome assembly GCA_030979885.1 of Lolium multiflorum. Lineage (NCBI taxonomy): Eukaryota > Viridiplantae > Streptophyta > Magnoliopsida > Poales > Poaceae > Lolium > Lolium multiflorum. The sequence continues at coordinate 130,614,782 of CM061747.1, read as the reverse complement.
TTTCCAACATGCGAACTAAAGCAGCAGCAGCAATTTCATAGGTAGGTGCAAGTTCTACCAAGTGTCTATCTTCAAAATCTTCAGTAATACTAACATGATTGAAAAATTCTTCTATATTATTTCTCCCAACTATGGACCCACGTCCTACCGGTATGTCTTTTGTGGTAAAATTAAAAGGAAACATGATGAATCAAGTAAAGTAAATGCAAGTAACTAATTTTTTTGTGTTTTTGATATGGAGAGCAAGACAATAAATAAAGTAAAACTAGCAACTAATTTTTTTGTGTTTTGTTTAGGTGCAGCAAACAAAGTAGTAAATAAAATAAAGCAAGACAAAAACAAAGTAAAGAGATTGAGAAGTGGAGACTCCCCTTGCAGCGTGTCTTGATCTCCCGGCAACGGCGCCAGAAAAAGTGCTTGATGCGCGTAGATGTACACGTCCGTTGGGAACCCCAAGAGGAAGGTATGATGCGCACGGTGGCAAGTTTTCCCTCAGAAAGAAACCAAGGTTTAATCGGACCAGTAGGAGTCAAGAAACACGTTGAAGGTTGATGGTGGCGAAATGTGATGCGGCGCAACAACGGGATTCCGGCGCCAACGTGGAACCTGCACAACAAAACCAAAGTACTTTGCCCCAACGAATGTGAGGTTGTCAATCTCTTGCTGTAACAAAGGATTAACCGTATTGTGTGGAAGATGATTGTTTGCAAAGGTAAAACAAGTATTGCAGTAGATTGTATGTGATGTAAAGAATAGGACCGGGGTCCACAGTTCACTAGAGGTGTCTCTCCCATAAGATAAAAGCATGTTGGGTGAACAAATTACAGTCGGGCAATTGACAAATAGAGAAGGGCATAACAATGCATGTACATGATATGATAAATATAGTGAGATTTAATCCGGGCATTACGACAAAGTACATAGACCGCCATCCAACTGCATCTATGCCTAAAAAGTCCACCTTCAGGTTATCATCCGAACCCCATTCAGTATTAAGTTGCAAAGCAACAGACAATTGCATTAAGTATGGTGCGTAATGTAATCGACAACTACATCCTTAGACATAGAATCAATGTTTTATCCCTAGTGGCAACAACACATCACAACCTTAGAACTTTCTGTCACTGTCCCAGGTGTCAATGAAGGCATGAACCCACTATCGAGCATAAATACTCCCTCTTGGAGTTAAGAGCAAAAACTTGGCCAGAGCCTCTACTAATAACGGAGAGCATGCAAGATCATAAACAACACATAAACAATAGATTGATAATCACCATAACATAGTATTCTCTATCCATCGGATCCCGACAAACACAACATATAGTATTACAGATAGATGATCTTGATCATGTTAGGCAGCTCACAAGATCCAACAATGAAGCACAATTAGGAGAAGACGACCATCTAGCTACTGCTATGGACCCATAGTCCAGGGGTGAACTACTCACTCATCACTCCGGAGGCGACCATGGCGGTGTAGAGTCCTCCAGGAGATGAATCCCCTCTCCGGCAGGGTGCCGGAGGCGATCTCCTGAATCCCACGAGATGGGATTCGCGGCGGCGGCGTCTGTGGTGACCCAGCATACCACTGCATGGTGTAGTATGCAAGTCTGATATAAAACCAATGAAACACCGTTCCACTAGTATTATATCGCTCAGAGTGGTACAACAGAAACATATGCGGGTCCAAGGCATGTCTATAGAGTTACACACAAACTCTGTTACATAAGATCCTCACAGCCTCCTACTTTACAATGAGGTAAAACTGCAAATAAACTCCAGAAGAACGACTCGTAGTCTAATCCTATCATGAACTCTATTTGAAGAGTGTTTAACTAGCTATAGAGGCTAAGAATAGATTCTAGCTAAATAGGAGCTAGGTTTAGGAAGCTAGTTCCTTTCTATTGCTAATCTAGGTTTTCTCCTTGTTGAATGTGGTATCTGACTCTCCTGACATGGTCCTGTCTCTTGAAGTAGTTGTTGACTCCTCGGCCTTCGAGTTGCTGTAGATCCTCCTTTGATGCCTCCATACCTAAGCAGGGGATTTAAGAGTGGGATGAGTACGAGCGTACTCAACAAGTTCATTATAGGAAAGAGGTGTTTAATGCACTAGCTACAGCCATAGACCAGAAAGTCATAGGCAATGCAAGTTTTTGTAAACATTTCTTCAAAAGGTTGCTTTTATTCTGAAGAGCTATGTCCGTCAGCCTTCACCGGTTGACTAGAACTTCATGGAGTTCCTTTCCGGCAGCGTTCGCGTTCCAAAACCCGGAACAGGGAGTGACTGGTCACGATTCGTTTACTCTGCAGAGGTGTGTTGCTTTACCCATAAGAGATCTTAACCTTGGTGCCAACCGAGCACGTTACCCGTTCACACTTCCTTTGGTGTGAGGCCCGGTATAAGGTCCTAGTCAATCATGTTCCTCCGCTACCTCGAACACCCACCCGTTGTTGCATGCCCCGACCCTGGGTCCACGCCGGTTCACTTACGCCAATTAAGGCTGGGCCCCGACCACGACAACAGTGCTGGGCTCTACCATACACTCCTACGCCGGTAGCTGCAACCCATCATAGACCGCATTACCGTGGGGAATTAGAATGGGATCCCCACCCTCCGGTTGTTCCGCAAGACACAACTGCTACGGTAAGCATTGCATTACCGTGGGGAATTAGAATGGGATCCCCACCCTCCGGTTGTTCCGCCAGATACAACTGCTACGGTAAGCGCATCCGTTGATGAACGAGAGGTGGAAACACTTTTGACTACTCCGTCCCACTCCAGATCTTATGGTTAACACGGGTATTACGGCACAAGAATCACTGGACGACATTTGTTGTTTAATCCTAGATGGATATAAACCCTTGCAATGGAACCTCCACCATATCAACACAATCCATGGTTCCATTGCCCACCACATAGTCATATTCATAGTTATGAAAATAGTGGTTTTGCTTTTTATGCAATAGTGATAAACATAGTACTTTGCAAGTAATTTGGTAAAAATACTCAAATGACATGAGCAAGCGATGAACTTGCCTTTCTTGACTGCAAGATTATGCAGGCAAGGTCTTCGATACGCATTAACTCCAAATTCTGAAATAGCATCATCGTAAGGACGATGTTTAAAAGATTGGCAAGGATGCAATAATGCATAAGTATGAGATGCAATCGCTCTAAGCGTGACCTAACCCCGATGATTTAGGATTAGTGAGTTGTAATGATTAGTTTAGGGTGTGTTGCACTTTTAGAGTGATTCACAAACAAGGTTCTTATTAAGGTGTGATTATTAGGGTTTAACTTATCCTCACATACCTCAAGAGCATGATCATGGATTAGGCATAATCAACTTTTTCTTAATCTCTCTACCTCAAGTTCTTAGGGTTTATGATCATCACTCAATTTATAATGATCAAGGTTTGGCTTAACTTTCTTGAGTGTAACACCATAGCTTGAGCTCTCTCATATAGGAATAGTTATTCTAGGGTTTATGGTGTACTCCTAATATTTCCTTAGGTATCTAGGCTAAGACTCCACTTGGCTTTCTTGGTTGGATTAGTCTCATTCTTACTTTATCAGTTCATGGATATAATCTTGTTCCACTTGATATTAGGTTATCTCACCACTCCAAGAGGAAATGGTTTACAACCTAATACTTTAGTTCAATGGTTGTCCTTGATTCTTAAATAGGTAAGGCTAGGATTTGGATGAATGGTCTCTCATTTGGGATGGACTTGAATAATATCCTGGGGTTCTTCTTAAAGATGATGATTTGAATACATGGATGCATATCCAAGGTTTAGCTCAAAGTTTGTCATAGCTTATCTAATAATAATATAGAACACCTCTCTCTGTATAATAATTTGGAATAGAGAAGAATATATATTCCTAGGGTTGATCTCCTTATCATGATTCCAAGAATGAAGTAAAATGAATACCATGAGGTTCATGGTAGGATCAAGGATTAGTTTAAGACATAGAAAAGATATGTCAAGAATAGTTTCTCTGGTTTATTGTTACTTGATTTCAATTTGAATAGATGTTCATATGTTGTGGCAAGGATTACCATATTATAATCTTTTATAAGATCAAGCAATTTATCATTGAGTAAAGTGTTGTTGTGTTGATTATTAGTTCCATTTGATCAATCCCCTTAGATCAAATCATCTCTACCCAAAACAAGGTTTTAACAAAGTCACATTGAGGTTTATAGCGCTTGACTTGATGAGCTACTTCAATTCCACCAAGGTCAAGTGAAACTTCTTGTGTACTTTTTAAAGCGCGAAAATTCCCCAGATTTTCTATGCATGAATGCAATGCACACATCTGTTTCCTCTATTTTTGTAACCCCAATACCTGGGATATTACAGTCTCTACCCCTTAAACTAAACTTCGTCCTCGAAGTTTGATCTCTCTCACGTTTCGGAGTGTGGATCTGGCTTGTGCAGACTATATCTTTTCTCGAACTCCGTATTGATCTTATTGGATATATTTGAATATATCCCTTGTCCAGATTCTTCCTGGAATCCATTAGTGTCTGTCTCTGAACCATGGTTCTTACTTTGATTCATTGATTTCTTCCAACTCTATAAGCTTGTTTCCTTTCTCATTGAAGATTCAATGGTGGGAATTATTCTGGTCTTGTTGGTCTTATCTGAAGACTAATTTGATAACATACTCCTGATTTGTAAATAGGTCTTTGTTTTCCCTTACTACCAAAACTGCAATAATGGTACTTAGTAAGGTACTTACCATGGAATGATTCGTGATGGTTTATTTCCCTAAGAATGGATTAGACTCATTTAGTCCATTCAATCATGGTTTTTTTTAATTGATACTTATAACTATTTTGGGTTATTTAGGTTCCATGAAAGGAATCATTCTATTAGCCTGTGGTTCTGGTATGGTCAATTTCCTTCGGTCTTTGGCCTTCTTGAGCTGTATTTGGTCTTCGGTATTTCCTTCATCCAACTTCATTAACCTTAGTTTACTTGAGCTATCGTACTTCTGAGTAAATATTACTCACTTTCTCAAGTTATAGTCCACTTCTTACTTCCTCGAGGTATAAACCTCGGCTTCTGGTCTGACATCCTTCTGAAAGTAGTGTTCAACAATCTTATGAAAATAAGATCGAGCTTCCTCTCAGTTCAGACCTTCATCATCTATCTTGCTCAAAATATTGAGTTATTATACAGCCAACTCAATCTTTACTCTACCCCTTAGAGTTTTCTTATGGTCTTCAACTCTTATTCTTCCCAACCATTGGACTTATGATTAGAATATTGGTCTAGGTCTAGTTTATGGTTTGTATTCTTCTAAGGTCTTGCGAAGAATATCTGTGGTGTATCCACTCAATTGTGGACATCCAATGTGAATCCTTCGGCTAAATGAATATAGGTCATAATTATTTGGCTGACAAAATTTTATTTGTTCACAACTTCTTGGTACGAATAATCCAATTATGGACTACTTGATACCAATTGTGGCTATTTGTTATCTAAAGATGAACTCTATTATAGGTTCTGATCAACTGGACGAGACATCCTCTACCTTATCTCGCAGTATTGATCCTATACCAATTGTGGTCTTCTGATATCAACTATGGTCTTCTTATATCTGCTATGGTTTGATAAGTCATCTACCTTTTTTCGAGGGTTTATTTTGCAAGAAAACCACTAGCTGACACTATGAATATAGTATCCTAAGTGATTTCCCATGCATTCCCTCTTCCATAATGACTATGGTTCTACTTCTACTACTCCGTAGTCACCATATTTCTCCCCTTCATGCTTCTTATGTACTAAAGTACTCCTCTGTTGAGGTAAAGCATGAGTTTTGATTGGTACTTCCTTCAGAGTATTGTGGTTACTTCCCACAACTTTGCTTCCTTTTTCTGATGAACCTTCATCTTGTCTTCAGAATCTTCACAATTCGTCACTTCCTCACACGAATACCCTTACCCTCTAGATCTATAGCATCAAGTAAGAACTTGATATTGCAACATGCATTTGCATATCAAAGTCAAACTTCATGTATGGATCTAGTCAAACAATGAAAATCCAATAAAATCCAAGAAGATTCAGCTTTGTGCTTATAATACACACCATCATAAGCCTGAATATAATAGTTGAGTAAGACATCTCTAAACATCAGGCTCTGATGTGTAGTATATAACACCACATAAGATAGGTTTGTATCGTGATACTTAGCACAAATATGTGGATTTCTACTATTTGTCTCAACCTTTACCTTAATTGCACATTTGCAATGAGATAAACTTGAAACAAAGTGGTCTAGGATAGTTAAGGTTAACCTAATTTCCCTTTGGAAGTACTAACTTAACTTCCATTTGGTTGAGGACTACTACACATACTATCTCTAGATTCTAATATAGCTACTCTAAACTCATAACTATTAGAGTATATCACCTATAATTCCAGGGTTTCTCCATAAGCTATGCTCTATAAAGCCTACTTCAGACTATAAACTATGGTTCTGGCATACTTGGCACAGTTGCCAAGGTTTTAGAATATAATCTTGAACTATCGTTGAACAACTGACTTCTTATTGTACTCATCTTAAGTATTTATGATATTCTAGTTCATCACATAATGATCCTTAATTGAATCTTATATGACTACTAATTCTACTATGTAAGTAGACATACTTTATTCCTATCTCTCTTCCTTACCCCCCATGATTGACTCATCATGGTCTATACTACCTCATATAACTCATATTTACTTACTATCAATTGTTTCACAAGTTTAGATAAATTTTACTTACCATTCTTGTCTTGCTATACATCTTCTAGTAAGATATCTTACTTATCTTCATCACTTGATATTACTCCTATTATAGGTCTGGATAACTCTTACTTAACCATAACATGCGTTGGTACACATCTTCCAATAGGATATCTTCCTTATGGTTGTATCCTCTCTTTGGACTACCATGTATTGTATACCAACTGTGGTCTACTCATCTATTGTTTTAAGACTTCAATGGTGTGCTACATGTTTGGGATTAGCTAACTAATTTCACTTAAGAAAGGTAGGTAAGAAGGTTTGACTCAAGTGTGTCAGGATTATTCTCAAGTGAATATCCATCTCAAGTCATAAGAAGATTTGGTTTAACTAAGACAACTTCCTATAGACACTACCAATCCTATAGGTCTCCTTTAAAGGGTTTTAATCCTAGGGTCAAAGCATTTGCTCTGATACCAACTGTGGTGACCCAGCATACCACTGCATGGTGTAGTATGCAAGTCTGATATAACACCAATGAAACACCGTTCCACTAGTATTATATCGCTCAGAGTGGTACAACAGAAACATATGCGGGTCCAAGGCATGTCTATAGAATTACACACAAACTCTGTTACATAAGATCATCACAGCCTCCTACTTTACAATGAGGTAAAACTGCAAATAAACTCCAGAAGAACGACTCGTAGTCTAATCCTATCACGAACTCTATTTGAAGAGTGTTTAACTAGCTATAGAGGCTAAGAATAGATTCTAGCTAAATAGGAGCTAGGTTTAGGAAGCTAGTTCCTTTCTATTGCTAATCTAGGTTTTCTCCTTGTTGAATGTGGTATCGACTCTCCTGACATGGTCCTGTCTCTTGAAGTAGTTGTTGACTCCTCGGCCTTCGAGTTGCACTGTAGATCCTCCTTTGATGCCTCCATACCTAAGCAGGGGATTTAAGAGTGGGATGAGTACGAGCGTACTCAACAAGTTCATTATAGGAAAGAGGTGTTTAATGCACTAGCTACAGCCATAGACCAGAAAGTCATAGGCAATGCAAGTTTTTGTAAACATTTCTTCAAAAGGTTGCTTTTATTCTGAAGAGCTATGTCCGTCAGCCTTCACCGGTTGACTAGAACTTCATGGAGTTCCTTTCCGGCAGCGTTCACAGTTCCAAAACCCGGAACAGGGAGTGACTGGTCACGATTCGTTACACTCTGCAGAGGTGTGTTGCTTTACCCATAAGAGATCTTAACCTTGGTGCCAACCGAGCACGTTACCCGTTCACACTTCCTTTGGTGTGAGGCCCGGTATAAGGTCCTAGTCAATCATGTTCCTCCGCTACCTCGAACACCCACCCGTTGTTGCATGCCCCGACCCTGGGTCCACGCCGGTTCACTTACGCCAATTAAGGCTGGGCCCCGACCACGACAACAGTGCTGGGCTCTACCATACACTCCTACGCCGGTAGCTGCAACCCATCATAGACCGCATTACCGTGGGGAATTAGAATGGGATCCCCACCCTCCGGTTGTTCCGCAAGACACAACTGCTACGGTAAGCATTGCATTACCGTGGGGAATTAGAATGGGATCCCCACCCTCCGGTTGTTCCGCCAGATACAACTGCTACGGTAAGCGCATCCGTTGATGAACGAGAGGTGGAAACACTTTTGACTACTCCGTCCCACTCCAGATCTTATGGTTAACACGGGTATTACGGCACAAGAATCACTGGACGACATTTGTTGTTTAATCCTAGATGGATATAAACCCTTGCAATGGAACCTCCACCATATCAACACAATCCATGGTTCCATTGCCCACCACATAGTCATATTCATAGTTATGAAAATAGTGGTTTTGCTTTTTATGCAATAGTGATAAACATAGTACTTTGCAAGTAATTTGGTAAAAATACTCAAATGACATGAGCAAGCGATGAACTTGCCTTTCTTGACTGCAAGATTATGCAGGCAAGGGTCTTCGATACGCATTAACTCCAAATTCTGAAATAGCATCATCGTCCGGTAAGGACGATGTTTAAAAGATTGGCAAGGATGCAATAATGCATAAGTATGAGATGCAATCGCTCTAAGCGTGACCTAACCCCGATGATTTAGGATTAGTGAGTTGTAATGATTAGTTCAGGGTGTGTTGCACTTTTAGAGTGATTCACAAACAAGGTTCTTATTAAGGTGTGATTACTTGGTATCATGTACAAGTTATATAATAAAGCATAATAATCAATTGAGCACACAAGGAATGATAATTGGCATAATGTTAATATGTAAAGAACAGTTGTCAGTTTTAGTACTATATGTCATGGTTAATGGTTGCTTGTTATATTCTTCAAAAGAATAACTTTTGAAGAACATGTTCTTTAATAAAGAACAAGTAAGACAGTTGGGTTTGCGGGGTTCTATGGTTTCCTATGGTTTCAATTGGTTTCTGGAATAAGTATTAGATGGATCACAACAGAGTTGGATTCATCAATAACTAGGGCTTGTATGGTTTTACTTAAGCAATTAAGTGTATATGATTGCTATCAAGGTTGGTATATCTTGCTGGTGATAGCTGGTTAGTTTTATAGATCTTAGGAAGCAGGTTTGAGAGCTACTCCCTATTTATTTCAAAAGAATAACTTTTGAAGAATATACTTCTTAAGTAATAAGAAGTATTACAATTAAGGTTGGGGTTGTCTTGGATTAGCTATTGGATCTCTAAGTAGAGTATGGTTGGTTCCTAAATAGGATGGTTCATAAGTATCTCACACTAGTAGGGTTTAGTGGGTATGGGATAGGATGCACCATATTGGCATGGTTGCTATTGGAGTTCATCACAATGGTGTGATGCTAAGCATGGATGAATAAGGATGATGGTTTTGGCATTAGAAACTAGGTTTTAAACTTGGTTGATGCTAATTTGATCATTTAGGTTGGATAGGGATGTACACCTAGAATACTAATTTATGGATAATAGGGCTCCTACATCTCATGTGAACATGTCAAATATTTAATTTCTAATTATGGTTCTATGGTTCAAAAGGAAGTACATAATCTCATGTTATATCTAGGGTTTAGGGTTTTGAACTTATTTAGGGTTCACACATAAAATAGTGGAGCTAGTGTTCCTAATGGAATTAGGGTTTTAGGGATCACATGAAATGATAGGGTTGTAATATCATTCAATATGGAATTAGGGTTTGCTATTTACCATATAGTTCTATGATTAATAACTTCATTATCAAGTTGAAGTTATTAATAACTTTGAAATAAAAATAATATTGGATTTGGCATTTTATTATTTTAGAGGAATTTAATAATTAAGGTAATTATTAATCAGGGTTTAATTCCTATTAATAAAGATTTAATAAGTTCCAAATAAAGAAAATTTGTTTTAATGTTTTCAATATTTGCTTTACTGGTTTTTATTTATTTTGGAAATTTTTACTAATTATTGAATTTTAATTGAATTTAGAATTAAAATAAAAGGCTTAAATAACAAGTATTAAATAATTGAATTTTTATTAAAAATAAAAATTTCATTTTATATTTTTATTGGGTAGAGTTTATTTTTAGGAACATTTTAATATCTCATTTGTATTTTTCTGAGTAAGTATGAATTTTCTAGATATTTGCAAAGTTTCAGATATTTTCTGGTATAAACAGGAAATGCTAACTGTACCGAACTAACCTTAACCGCACACACTGACTAGTGGGACCAATGCTACGTGGACTGCCACGCAAGCAGCGACTGGTCAAAATTGACCAGGGCGTTTGACCTCGCCGATGTTTAAACGCCGGCGGTCGACGAGGTGGCGCCGCCGATTCGGCCTCCCGGACACGAAACTACACCTACGGACTCCCTCGACATGGTGGACACCGTGGTGGTGTTGGATTTTCAAATGGATCAGGAGCATCGCCGGCAAACATGTCCGCGGCGGAGCAACTCCGGCGAGATCTCGAATCGCATGCTATGGTTGATGAAAATGCACAAATAAGAGTTCTCGAGCGCCACACTCACGATTATGTTGAGATGGTCAGCGAGGTGGGAAGGTCGGAGATGGCGGTGATTTTGTAATTGCCGGTGAATCCGAGCAAAGGGAATCGTCGAATTAGCTTCACCCAACAGTCCCTGGATGATTCCTTCCACCAGAGGCTCTACTCGACAAGGCGCACCACCTAGTCCACTCGCCGGAGTCTGGGGAGGCTCAATCCTCGGCTTCTTCCTCGGCTGGCGCGGCACTTGAAGATAGTGAGAGATGGAGAGGTTTTGAGAGGGATTGGGATGGCGGAGACGAACAAGGGCATCACGGCGGTCCCTCTCGGTGGCTTTATAGGCCATGAAATGGTCCACAATGGCGGCACGACTGTGGCCGGTTGGGGATGCACGACGATGTCGGCGTGGTGTTTGCGGGAATCTTGGCGCACCGACGGCATTGGATGCCAATGGCATTCACCTCGACTCTGGAATGGTTGCGGCGTCCGGGGTCGATCTTATCGCCGACGAGGACGTGGCGACCGACCTCGCCGTGGTGTCGCGCTCTGAGCAGAAGAAGACGTTTTCTTCTTCACGTGGTCACCGATTTGGTGTTGGGCTCAATGGGGTCGGCTGGTGGGCTGCTTGGTGGGCTGCTCCATGGGCTGCTACTGGACTGCCACGACCAGGTGAGGTCCAGGTATGCCCTTTTCTATTTTCTTCTGTTTTCTTTTTCTTTCTTTTGTATACCTTCTATTTTAATTAATATTTGAATTCAATTCTATTTGTAGATATTTGTAATTATACTAATTCATTCAAGATTTAGTATACTGACTATTGTTTCACTATTCTATTTGAATTCATATTTTATATTAGATAACTAGCATATTTGTGGATTCATTCAAAATAACATTTAGACATAAACTTATATTTTTACTTTGATTCACTTTTTATTATGCATTCAATTCTGTTTAGAATTATGAGAGTTGATACTTTCATCTCAAGGTATTTCAGAGATTGTTATTATGTCTTGGCTTCCATTTTAGGATTTAATAACTTACATATTATTTCATGTGAGTGACATTTTATTAGGGTTTTGTAGGTTTGATGATAATCCAAATTCAAGGTTAGCATTAGTATTATATTTTAAATATTATCTACAATCCTAGAGTAGACATTTCTCTCCTCAAGTTTGGGCTTTATTTACAGGGATAAGTGGTTGATCACCACACATGGATTTAATTGTGAGTTTAAGCACTAGATGTTTCTTAGGTTTAATTAGTGAAGCATGGAATTTAGCTAATGTGCAATTCTAGGGTTCTAATGATATTCACCTAATGGTACTTGGTTTGAATCTCAATTATGGTCTGGTTTTATAATTGTAATCACCCAAGTGATTCACAACTAGGTTTGAGATATAATTCTGGGTTGTAGAATTGAGATAACACCATATTGTGTGTACTAGGGTTTAATATCCTTTAACCAGAATAAGATGGTTACTTACTTTAATTATTATTGTTCTCATTTAGTGGTTAAGAATCTGAGAATTGATTCTATCTTATTCCTATAGACTTCTTTTATATCCTTAATCTATTATTAAAGTAACTAAAGTAGTTATGGTTCTTTTTATAGTTAACTTTGGTCATATTGATGGATGGTTTCTCACCATATTAAGTATGGAGTTTTACTCTAAGGTTTTCTTAGGTCCTTTAATTTATGAAACCTAGATATGGTAGGATTCTACTTATGATCCTAAGTGATTCACAAGTTAAGGTTGGGATATAAGCTTAGGGTTGCTTACTAGTTACCTCCCTATGATTTCATGTGGTGAATGATATCTACTTATCCTATTAGGGTTTAACTTATCCTCACATACCTCAAGAGCATGATCATGGATTAGGCATAATCAACTTGTTCTTAATCTCTACCTCAAGTTCTTAGGGTTTATGATCATCACTCAATTTATAATGATCAAGGTTTGGCTTAACTTTCTTGAGTGTAACACCATAGCTTGAGCTCTCTCATCACTACAAGAAAAGTTGCCATGGCCGACGAAGTTGAAGTCGCGCCGTGGTTGCTGGTGTACCATGGCCGACGATTTTGGTCCCTCCGTGGTGCATGTCAAAACTTTTTTTCTCGTTTTTGAGGCCACCTAGCCCGACGAAAGCGGCCAAAACGTGGCGTATGGTGGCCCGGGACGTGGTGCATCTCGAAATCTCGGGTTCGCCGGCCGAGTCAACGCAAATCCGCACCGCCGAGGGATGTAGGGCCCAGATGGCAGCCTCTCTGGCATTGTTTTTTTTCTACATCGCGCCATCTCGTTCAACGAGCCGTTTACGATGCAGGATCATGGGTCCCGCATGTCATCCTCTATGAACCAAAATTCTTTCTATTCTTGGATTTTTTTGACCCCCTGATTTCTGGCTACTTCCTTTTCTTTTGATCCCTTGCCGCCTTGGAAACGTTGAGACCGCTGCTGCTAAATGGGACCCGCATGTCATCCTCTATGTGCAATCAACTTTCTTTTCTTGGAGTTTTTTTGGCACCTCAAATTTGGTCACTTGCCTTTTCTTTCGATCCCTGCCGCCTCTCAAACGGTGATACCGCTGCTGCTAACGGGACCCGCATGTCATCCTCTATGTACTATAAAACTTTCTTTTCATGGATTATTTTTGGCACCTCAAATTTGGTCACTTGCCTTTTTCTTTCGATCCCCTGCCGCCTCTCAAACGGTGATATGCGCTGGGACCCGCATGTCATCCTCTATGTACTATAAAACTTTCTTTTCATGGATTATTTTTGGCACCTCAAATTTGGTCACTTGCCTTTTTCTTTCGATCCCTGCCGCCTCTCAAACGGTGATACCGCTGCTTAACTGGGACCCGATGTCATCCTCTATGTACTATAAAACTTTCTTTTCTGGATTATTTTTGGCACCTCAAATTTGGTCACTTGCCTTTTCTTTCGATCCCCTCGCCTCTCAAACGGTGATACCGCTGTTTAATGGGACCCGCATGTCATCCTCTATGTACTATAAAACTTTCTTTTCTGGATTATTTTTGGCACCTCAAATTTGGTCACTTGCCTTTTTCTTCGATCCCTGCCGCCTCTCAAACGGTGACCGCTGCTGCTTGGGACCCGCATGTCATCCTCTATGTACTATAAAACTTTCTTTTCTTGAATTATTTTTGGCTCTGATATTTTTCACTTGCCTTTTTCTTTGATGCTGCCTCTCAAACAGTGATACCGCTGCTGCTAAATGGGACCCGCATGTCATCCTCTATGTACTATAAAACTTTCTTTTCTTGGATTTTTTTTGGCACCTCATATTTTTTCACTTGACTTTTTCTTTCGATCACCTGCCGCCTCTCAAACGGTGATACCGCTGCTGCTAACTGGGACCCGCATGTCATCCTCTATGTACTATAAAACTTTCTTTTCTTGATTATTTTTGGCACCTCATATTTGGTCACTTACCTTTTCTTTCGATCACCTGCCGCCTCTCAAACGGTGATACGCTGCTGCTAAATGGGACCCGCATGTCATCCTCTATGTACTATAAAACTTTCTTTTCTTGGATTTTTTTGGCACCTCATATTTGGTCACTTGACTTTTTCTTTCGATCCCTGCTGCCTCTCAAACAGTGATACCGCTGCCTAAATGGGACCCGCATGTCATCCTCTATGTAAATCATGTTTCTTTTCTTGAATTATTTTTGGCTCCCGATATTTGGTCACTTGCCTTTTTCTTTCGATCTCATGCCACGTTTGAAACGTTGAGGAACTTGCAGGCTCATCGGACCCGCATGTCATCCTCTATGTACTATAAAAGTTTATTTTCTTTTTTTTTTCACCCTCTGATTTTTGGCTATTTCCTTTTTCTTTTGATCCGCCGCCTTGGAAACGTTGGTAAGCTGCTGACTCATGGGACCCGCATGTCATCCTCTATGTACAATCAACTTTCTTTTCTTTTGATCTCAAGCCGCATTTGAAACGCTGAGACCGCTGCTGCTAAATGGGACCCGCATGTCATCCTCTACGTACAATAAAGTTTCTTTTCTTGGATTATCTTTGGCTCCTGATATTTTGTCACTTGCCTTTTTCTTTCGATCTCATGCCGCCTTTGAAACGTTGAGTAAGCTGCTGGCTCATGGGTCCCGCATGTCATCCTCTACGAACAATAAAAGTTTCCTTTCTTGGAGTTTTTTTTTACCCCTAATTTCTGGCTATTTGCCTTTTTCTTTTGATCTCCTGCCCCCTCTGAAACGATGAGGACGCTGTTGGCAGGTCGGTCCCACATGTCATCCTCTATGAACAATAAAAGTTTCCTTTGATGGATTTATTTTGAACCCCTCATTAATTTCTGGATATTTCCCCTGCCGCCTTGGAATCGTTGAGGATGCTGCTGCCTCATGGGTCCCGCATGTCATCCTCTCAGAACGGTAAATGTTTATTTTCTTGGATTTTGTTGACCAAACGATTTTTGGCTTATTTTTCTTTCGATCACCTGCAGCCTTTAAAACGTTGAGGACGCCGCTGCTCACGGGTCCCACATGTCAACCTCTATGAACAATAAACGCTGAGGATGTTGCTGCCTCATGGGTCCCGCATGTCATCCTCTCCGTACGATAATGTTTCTTTTCTTGGATTTTTTACAGATTTTTGGTTTATTTTTTCTTTCCATCCCTGCCGCCTTTAAAACGTTGACGACGCTGTTGGCTCATGGGTCCCCGATGTCAGCCTCCCCGTACAAGAAACATATGATATCTTGATTATTTTGCAGACAATAAACAATGTATTGCGCTCTGAGCTATTTCAAACGGATAATTAAATCTTTATTTTTACATAAACAAACTTATATGTTGAATCTCCTTGTTTTTTTGTCTTTGCGAAGCATAGGACTTTCCTGTTTTTTTAGAAAATTCGGAACTTTCCTGTTTTGGAGTGGGCTGAAATTGTACGAGTCAAAAGGCCAAGCAGGATAGTTCGAAGGCCCAGATGTCCAGATGCAGCCCAATTGAAATCTTTCTTCTTGGATTTTTTTCACCCCCTGATTTCTGGCTACTTCATTTTTCTTTGGTCTGTGCCGCCTTGGAAACGTTGAGACCGCTGCTGCAAAATGGGACCCGCATGTCATCCTCTACGTACAATAAAATTTCTTTTCTTGGATTATTTTTGGCTCCCGATATTTGGTCACTTGCCTTTTTCTTTCGATCCCGTGCAGCCTCTCAAACGGTGATACCGCTGCTGCAAAATGGGACCCGCATGTCATCCTCTACGTACAATAAACTTTCTTTTCTTGGATTATTTTTGGCTCCTGATATTTGGTCACTTGCCTTTTTTTCTTTCGATCTCATGCCACGTTTGAAACGTTGAGGAACCTGCTGGCTCGTGGGACCCGCATGTCATCCTCTATGTGCTATAAAAGTTTATTTTCTATGGTTTTTTTTCACTCTCTGATTTTTGTCTATTTCCTTTTTCTTTTGATGCCCTGCCGCCTTGGAAACGTTGAGTAAGTGCTTACACATGGGACCCGCATGTCATCTCTATGTACAATCAAGTTTCTTTCTTGAATTATTTTTGGCTCCTGATATTTCGTCACTTGCCTTTTTCTTTCGATCTCATGCCACGTTTGAAACGTTGAGGAACCTGCTGGCTCATGGGACCCGCATGTCATCCTCTATGTGCTATAAAAGTTTGTTTTCTTGGATTTTTTCACCCTCTGATTTTTGGCTCCTGATATTTCGTCACTTGCCTTTTACTTTTGATCCCCTGGCCCCTTTGAAACGTTGAGTAAGCTGCTGGCACATGGGACCCGCATGTCAACCTCTATGTCCATCAACTTTCTTTTCTTGGATTTTTTTTGACCCCCTACTTTCTAGCTACTTTCTTTTTCTTTTGATCTCAAGCCGCATTTCAAACATTGAGACCGCTGCTGCAAAATGGGACCCGCATGTCATCCTCTATGTACAATAAATCTTTGATTATTTTTGGCACCTCATATTTGGTCACTTGCGTTTTTTTCTTTCGATCTCATGCCACCTTTGAAACGTTGAGTAAGCTGCTGGCTCATGGGTCCCCCATGTCATCCTCTACGAACAATAAAAGTTTCCTTTCTTGGAGTTATTTTGCCCCCTAATTTTCTGGCTACTTCCTTTTTCTTTTGATCCCCTGCCGCCTTTGAAACGTTGAAAACTTTCTTTTCTTTGATTATTTTTGGCACCTCATATTTGGTCACTTGCCTTTTTCTTTCGATCCCCTGCCGCCTCCCAAACGGTGATACCACTGATGCTAAATGGGACCCGCATGTCATCCTCTATGTACTATAAAACTTTCTTTTCTTGGATTTTTTTGGCTCCGATATTTGGTCACTTGCCTTTTTCTTTCGAGACCTCCTGCCGCATCTCAAACGGTGATGCTGCTAAATGGGACCCGCATGTCATCCTCTATGTACAATAAAGTTTCTTTTCTTGGATTATTTTTGGCTCCCGATATTTGGTCACTTGCCTTTTTCTTTCGATCCCATGCCGCCTTTGAAACGTTGAGGAAGCTGCTGGCTCATGGGTCCCGCATGTCATCCTCTATGAACAATAAAAGTTTCCATTGTTGGAGTTATTTTTTACCCCTAATTTCTGGCTACTTCCTTTTTCTTTTGATCCCCTGCCGCCTTTGAACGTTGAAGAATCTGCTCGCTAATGGGTCCCACATGTCAGACTCTATGGACGATAAACCTTTCTTTTCTTGGAGTTATTTTGACCCCTAATTTCTGGCTATTTTGCCTTTTTTTTGGATCCCGTGCTGCCTTGGAAACGTTGAGGATGCTGCTGCCACATGGGTCCCGCATGTCATCCTCTCAGAACGATAAATGTTTCTTTTCTTCGATTTTTTTACCCACTGATTTTTGATTTATTTTTTCTTTCGATCCCCTGCCGCCTTTAAAACTTTGACGACGCTGCTGGCTCATGGGTCCCGATGTCAGCCTCCCCGTACAAGAAACATGTGATATCTTGATTATTTTACAGACAATAAAAAGTGTATTTCGCTCTGAGCTATTGCAAACGGATAAATTAAATCTTTATTTTTACATAAACGAACTAATATGAATCTCCTTGTTTTTGTTTTGTTTTTGCGAAGCATAGGACTTTCTTGTTTTGGAGTGGGCTGAAATTGTACGAGTCAAAAGACGTCCAGCAGGTTAGAAGGCCCAGATGGCCAGGCAGCCCCAATTTATATCTTCCTTATCTTGGATTATTTTTTGATCAAAAGGCCCAGCAGGGGTACATCCTTTTTCTTTTGTTCCTGTGTGCCGCCTTGGAAACGTTGTGGACGCTGCTGCCTCATGGGACCCGCATGTCATCCTCTATGAACTATGAACTCTAAAATTTTCTTTTTTCTTGGATTTTTTTTCACCCCTCTGATTTTTGGCTATTTCCTTTTTCTTTTGTTCCCCTGCCGCCTTGGGACCCGTATGTCATCCTCTATGTACAAAAAACTTTCTTTTCTTGGAGTTTTATTCCCCCTAATTTCGGGCTACTTTCGTTTTCTTTTGATCTCAAGCCGCATATGAAACATTGAGACCGCTGCTGCAAAATGGGACCCACATGTCATCCTCTATGTAAAATAAAAGTTTCTTTTCTTGGATTATTTTTCACGCTCTGATTTTTGGCTATTTCCTTTTTCTTTCGATCCCCTGCTGCTTGGAAACGTTGAGGATGCTGCTGCCTCATGGGTCCCACATGTCATCCACTACGAACAATAAAAGTTTCTTTTCTTCGATTTTTTTCACCCTCTGCTTTTTGGCTATTTCCTTTTCATTTGATCCCCTGCCGCCTTGGAAACGTTGAGGATGCTGCAGCCTCATGGGACCCGCATGTCATACTCTATGTACAATAAAAGTTTCTTTTCTAGGTTTTTGGCTCCTGATATTTGGTCACTTGCCTTTTTCTTTCAATCTCATGCCGACTCTCAAAGGTACAATAAAAGTTTCTTTTCTTGGATTATTTTTGGCTCCTGATATTTGGTCACTTGCCTTTTTCTTTCGATCTCATGCCGTCCTTGAAACGTTCAGACCGCTGCTACAACATGGGACCCTATGTTATCCTCTATGTACAATGAAAGTTTCTTTTCATGGATTATTTTTTGCTCCTGATATTTGGTCACTTTCCTTTTTCTTTCGATCTCATGCCGCCTCGGCCCTCTGAAACGACGAGTAAGTTGTTGGCTCATGGGACCCGCATGTCATCCTCTATGTACAATAAAGTTTTTTTCTTGGATTTTTTACCCCCTGATTTTTGGTCACTTGCCTTTTTCTTTCGATCCTGTGCCGCCTTTGAAATTGTGGACGCTGCTGGCTCATGGGTCCCACATGCCAGCCTCTATGAACAATAATATTTCTTTTCTTGGATTTTTTTACCCCTGATTTCTGGCTATTTGCCTTTTTCTTTGGATCCCCGACCGCCTTTGAAACGATGAGGACGCTGCTGGCGCATAGCTCCCACATGTCAGCCTCTAAGAACAATAAACATTTCTTTTCTTGGATTTATAGTTGACCCCTAATTAATGGCTACTTCGCTTTTTTTTCGATCCCCAGCCGCCTTAGAAACGTTGAGGACGCTGCTGGCTCATGGGTCCCATATGACAGCCTCTATGAAAAGTAAAACATTTACTTTCTTGGATTTATTTTTGACACCTAATTAATGACTACTTGGTTCTTTTCTTTTGATCCCGTGACGCCTTTGAAACGTTGAGGGCCCTGCTGGCTCATGGGTCCAACATGTCAGCCTCTATGAACAATAAGAGTTTCTATTGTTGCATTTATTTTTGACCCCTAATTTCTGGCTATTTGCCTTTTTTCCATTGCCTGCCACCTTAGAAACGTTGAGGACGCTGCTGGCTGGGTCCCACATGTCAGCCTCTTTGTACGATAAAAGTTTCCTTTGCTGGATTTATTTTTGACCCCTAATTTCTGGCTATTTGCCTTTTTCTTTCGAACTCCACCGCCTTTGAAACGTTGATGACGCTGCTGCAAACTGGGTACAATATGTCAGCCTCTTTGTGCGATAAACCTTTCCTTTCTTGGATTTTTAAGACACCTGATTTCGAGCTACTTGCCTTTTTCTTTCGATCTCCTGCCCCCTTTGAGAAACGCCGAGAACGATACTGGTTCGTGGGTCCCACATGTCATCCTCTCTGAATGATAAATGTTGGGGCTGCGGCTGCAAGATACGTCCCACATGTCAGCCTGACTGTTGAATAAACGTTTCCTTTCTCGAATTTATATTTGACCCCTGATTTCTGGCTACTTTGCCGTTTCTTTCGATCCCCTGCATGTCTGCTACTCCACCGAAAAACAGACCGGCATGTATTCATCACAATACTGGTAGCTAATTTAGGAAAAATGTGTTCATCACGGGATTCAAACAAAGATCTTCATCTCTGCTAAATTTTGATTTCACCAAAAACCGAACAGCGTGTGTTCATGACTTTAACTTCACAAACACTATGGTTTCTCTATAAAATAAGGTCACCATCCGTTCCTTTATTGTAGGCATTTGCGAAAAGTGTCTTTGGCTAATGGGCACCAGTGCTCTGCTGTTTAAAAAAAATCAAATAGCATACATATTTGTTTCAAAAAAATCTGAAAATGAATGTAGACATAATAAATAAAGTAACCTACAAGCGTGTAAAATTTTAATATGATATTCTTTATATTGTAGACTACACAAAAAAAAAAAATCTGTTGAAATTTGGAGATTTGAAATATGCATACCCAGATCCACACGTTTGTTACTTTTGTGTAGCCCAGAATTTTTTTTATTTGAAACTGAAATTTTGCACGTTTATGGGACAATTCATTAGCTACTCCATGATTTGTTTTCTAATTTTTTGAACAAATAAATTTTTTTTTTATTTTTTTCTAAAATAGCAGGAGCAATGGTGCCCAAGAGCACCAAATCTCTTAATAGGCATTTGCGCCTAATAGCGTGAGCTTAGCTAATTTTTGAAGAAAAAAAAGATGTCCATTGTGGTATTCAGGACAAAGATCTTCATGTCTGCTACTGCACCAAACAACAAACCAGCATGTATTCATCACAATACGGGTAGCTAATTTGTGAAAAATATGTTCAGCACGGGATTCAAACAAAGATCTTCATCTCTGCAAAATTTTGATTTCAGCAAAAACCGAACAGCGAATGTTCATGAGGTTAAGTTCACGAACACTATGTTTTCTCTATAAAATAAGGTCACCATCTGTCTCTTATTTCTCAAGGAAAAACAGGTGGAAGTGTTGGGACGAACCACATGGGTGCTTCGGCTCTATGTTCAATCTTCTCTTTTTTGTACTGCAATCTTGAGCCTATGGCAGGACCTCCATTGACGTGCATTCTGCACCAATTTGGCCTTGGACGTATCCATGTATCACGGGCGCGATTGTGGGTAGCAAAGACACAGTCAGGTTTGAACAATTGGAAATCTGGTTCTGCAGCCTCTGCGTCGACTGGCGGGGGTAGCATGAAAATTGGGTGATTGAGTCCAAGAAATAAAGAACGCCCCTTCAAATTGTTCAATCTTTCCCACCTTGCCTCTTCTACAGGGTCCAAGGTATGGGCAGATCTCAAGAAAACGTAGCACCGTACCAAAGGATAAGACCTCAGCTTGTTACCCATATGTAATATTGGAGGACCGAGGATGGGCCGATAACCTTTAACCTGAATCCACGCGAGATCAGATTCACCAGTAATGGACTCTGCTCTCATTGGTGCCAGGAACCAAGTGCGCTGGTCAGAAAATCCAAGAAATACATCTTCATCTTCATAATTATGATTATCACCATCATCATCTAATTCTTCATCATCTAATTCTTCATCATCAAATTCGTCTTCTTCTAATTCTTCTTCTTCTAATTCTTCTTCATCAGCATCATTATCTTCATCGGCACCTCCATCGCCTTGAGCCACATTTGCTTCATCATCTTCCATGACAGCATCTCCCTCGATTTGAGCGAAAATTGCAGCCACTTCTGCTTCTTCATCTTCAATGACAGGGGCGTCAATGAGACGCGGGGCTGCATGTGTCCCTGCAATGCACAAAGATCAACCACAATGCAGCAAGTAGGAACTACACTGAAAATTATCTCTTCTCTTCTATCTTCTATTTTCTACTACTATAAGGCACCAGTTTTTAACAAGACATGTCGCAGCAATTCCAACTGTTGGTGTCCAAAATCTAACGGTTGGGATTAGAGGTATTCGCGTGAAAAAAATACCACACCAGTGTCCACGTGTTTCTAGAACCGTCATGTTTCCATTATGAAGAAAAATCAGAGCAGTCTCACACCGATATCACACGTCCCACTTGATAGTGATTAAGAAAGGTTCCAAATTTTTGTTCATATTTATAAACTGTATGCTCACACTTATTTTGATGGTATAACCAAATTATTAGTTGTATTGAAAGTTTGAACAACATTTAGAACGCAACTTTTATACATCAGTATTGCGAATCGTAATTGGTCCAACATGTGCAGCATGCCATTTACTAGTTAAGACATAAAACAAAGACTCACCACAGGTATATGGTTCCCAAACCAGAACATCTCCATACGGATATGTAACTGCGTATACACGATGTAGGTGTGAACTTGTACCATATCCAGGAATGCCCATGGCATCGACATAGCTGTTTCTATCAAAGAATTCAGGGTTTCTCAGGATATTCCACTCCTTTTCTAGGGGCGCTTGTAGGATAGCAATCAATTCGTCAAATACAACGATTACCTCGTAATGCCATGGCCCTGCTAGATCATCTTTGTACGGCCTCTTGACGATCCGTACTTTGAGCAGTTCCAAACTTTTATCTATTTTGTATTTGAACAGGAATGGTGGGCTGCCATGCCACCATTCACTAGTAGGGCCCAAAGAAATTCCTGCATCTTGCAGAGATGGAAGAGGTATAATAGTATCTGATATGTATATGTTGCGGATCGTCAAGTGCCCGTCCTGCTGGACAAATGCCACCCAGTCGCCGTTACAACCCACCCAGTGCATGGGTCCATGTCCATCCAGTTCCTCCTTGGTATGGATAAATGCTGGAACTGTCGGCTTGTCTAATGGCATCAGCAACGCGTGAATGCCCTGCAAATAGGATTTGTTTCAAAATTGTCTATGCATGCAAGGTATTCGACAGAATGAAGAGCGGATTGTGCAGAACTGAAGCACAGATATAATGGATAAATAAAGCAATTCCGAAGAGTACATGTGCATAGTGAAGGCAGCAAACCTTACAGTACTCCCAAATCAGGTGATTATGTTGAGTCTAAATTCATGCATGATGTTTGGCAATAAGAAAAGTTGATTGAAAAAACACAAGCTGAAACGAGATGAGTAAATAAATAAATACTCTTACAGTATTGTCGCGGTCGTCTGGCCATGTCTCGGGGTCGCAGTGGAGCAGGCTCGGTAAACCGAACGGAACCTTATGCGCTCCGCGGATGGCATGCCGCATGCCGATCATGCCTCGAGCGAGGCGACCAGTGCTGAGGATATCCGCCCGCTCGGCTATGTTCTCCACCAGTGGGTAGTGGAGGTTGCCCCACCCCATGGACTGGTGGTAGCAATCAGGAATCTCCTCAATCTTACGCTTCTGCTTCATTGGAGTCGGTAATCCAATGCAAGGGAGAGAGGGGTGAACGGGAGAAAGAGACAGAAGAGGGTTTTTTTTGGAGAAGATGCAGTAGTAGTACTACGATACTAGGAGGTGGAGATGCGGGGCATGTTTCCGGGGGAGAGGAACCACTATTTCCCTTAAAAAAAATAACAGCACTTGCGCATTAGAACTTGGGGCGGGGATATAGCGGTAAGAGGTATTGACCAACTTTCCCTCACCTTGACCCCACGTGGTTGTGAACCCGAGATAATTCTTTTTGATGAACCCGATATACTTATTATAGTACTAAAATAGTACAAGTATATACCTTGTACTCCTATATACTAACATTACTATTTTAAGGACTTATGTTCCATGAGCAACAACTTCCCCCACTCCGCTCATCCGAAATCCTAGCCCCTCCAACTTCAAGGACCAATCAACATAGCTATGGCCTTCTAATTTGGCTCAAGTCGCCGCACACATAGTCCTCCCGCCGACAAGGAATAGGAGCATCAGCCCTTTCGTCGCTTGTTGTTACACATAATCATATACAGTACCATATATATTTCAAATTTCCATATCAAAAAATAGTTCAAATCTGAATTTTAACATCTCAAGCTAAACCCTCGCTTGCTCTTAAACATAAGCATACCATAGTTCTACTTTTGTCTTCACCGAACAACAGAACACAATTTCATCACAACATAGCCAACCGGAGTACCTAGTAATGTAACTAGAGAAGTGAACCTATAGTTGATCAAGCCTTCAACTTTAACACAATAATACTCCCACATTATGTGTTGAGGAGCCACACCCATATATTTAAGAGTACCATCAAGTAGACCACAAATGCATCAATGAAGAGAGGGGTATACTTATAGACCACCTCTTTACAAAACAGTTGTAACTAGTAGACCACAATTGCCTCGTTCATTAGCTATGAAATTACATACTATCAGTAGCTACAATGGCTGCAGGCCCTGTTTCAGAATTAAACATCACACTTGTTCCAATCCGGGGCGTTGGCGAAGTTTGGGATGAACCAAAGCGGTGTCTTTACCAGGTACCTATCTTTTTTTGTTTTGCATGTTTTCTCCAAGGCGTTGGTTTGGAAACCAACGGCGCAATCTTCACGATTCAGACTGAATCGGCATATTTCAGGCAGCTGCGAATTGCGAAGCCATGCTTCATTCGGCAAGGTGTACACACAATTTCTTCTCGTCAGACATCCTGGGACAACATCTGCACCGCCTAATGGCAGCATAATCGGATAGTTCACTCCAAGGAAAAGAGAATATTCTCCAAGGTCATCAATCTTTTCCCATGGAATACCTTCATTTAACTTACTAGTGTCCTTCGTGAACACCAGGCAACCAAACCCAGAAGCATAGTTGCCAACAGTGCGACCATGATGAACACGACGATCAGAAGCAGTATGGCAAACTTTACAGGAATATTCCCTTTCATCAGCAATGCCCAGTGTATGGATCAGAAGAAGTCTAGAACCATCTATAGATCTTGCTAACCACCACATGCCATAATCGACCTCGTGATCATGGCCAAGAGCATCATCAAGTGCACACCGCCATTCAAACACAATGGGCGGTGGCTCTACGATCAGCGGAGGACCTGCTTGAAAACGAAATTACTGTTAAGAAGGGTATGTTTGGTTTGCACAAATCTGAAAACGTAAGAATTGGGAAAACGCATTAGGATTCAGATGGGATGATATAATGGCATTTCCATTCAATAATACAGCATATTGGTGTATTTCAGTACATCACATGGGAAACCAAAGGATTCATTTCAAGAAGTTCAAGTAGAGGTCAAAATCCAACATAATTCAATCTGAGAATAAAACTCCTAATTATACAATCCTCAAATTTTTCTATGGTAATCATCTCGAATAAAAAGTCTAAATACCAATGAAATTTCATCCGAAGCAAATATGCCCCAAGCCTCCAAGTCAGATCAGTCAGGTTCGAAAATTAATAAGTTTGTGCATTAAAATTATCTTTACAGCCATGAATAATGAAGCTCATCATACACTACTTACGTCCGGAGGAAAATTACCAGCTTGCTGAGGATTCCATGCGTGAACAGTGCCAGTATGAGTTGTGGCAAACACAAGCCCATTGTGGAGAATTGCATCGCTGTAATTGTAAAAGATGTGGGACTTGGGCTCTGTAAGAACTGTCCATCCAGAATCTTCGCCGCAAAGGAGGGCAACTCTGATGTCAAAAACAGCAACAAGAGAGAAATTTTTGTACCCCCCAGCAGCTGTGGGAACTTGGCAAATATATATCTTGTGAAATATAATAGCACGAAGGTTGTGGTGGTATATATTTGGAATGTGGGTGGTTTCAAACGGCACAGGGAGAGGAATTTCACGGCGAGTGTAGACGTTGACAAGTTTCCATTTGCAAGCAGGAAAGCCAGTGTCAACCATGGCAACCCAATCTCCATTGGCACCTACCCACTGCTTACCCGTACCGTCTGGCATCACAGCGTCGGAGGAGAACCTGTCCAGCGGCGTCAGCTTGCAATCCCGTGCTACCTTCGTCGGGTGAGAATGAAGAACACATGGGAGGCCAAACGGGAGAGAAAAAGATAGAGTTGCACTATCATTTGCAGAGTCGAAAAATAGTTTGGACGAACCGACGAGGCTCGCGGCGGTGATGACGTCGCATCTTGTTACGAGTTCTTCAAGGGGACCTTCGGAAAAGACCTTCTGAAACAGTTCAGAGTCATCATTTTCCTTGTTCGATGCCGCCATCGCAGGGCAGGGGGTGGGTCTATGAGGTTTGGGTTCAACTGATTGGAGTTTAATTTGGGTTCGATGGCGGCAGGTGGCGGGGAAGATGAAGAACGGAGGCTCTCAAACTGGGCGGTGGAATTGATTCTAAAGCTGCATGGCGGCGGCACTGGCGTGTGCTATGGAAGGTGGTCGATTGGTGCGGGCGGGGGCGGAGGTAGACGATGGAGGTGAACAGAAATAGGGCAGGTGGGGGCGGGGCGCTTGACTTCGCTCCTCTACACTCTACAGCATCTCCTCCTGTTTCTTGGAAAGTGTATAGACCCATAATAAAAAGTCACTGTTCCCTCTGAAAAGGTGAAGAACAAGTCACTGGTCTAACGTGCAAATTTGGACATCCCAAGCTATGTGTTGTCATGTCAATTCAATGTCCATGGCAGTATTTTGAATTTTGCGTGACCAAAAGAAGTACGCCTTGGCCTTTCACAATCGGGGTTTCTTTAGAGCAAGAACAATAGAAGAGCCAACAGCTGGCAAAAGTATTGTCCTACTTCCTCTTGGCGTGATACTCCCTCCGTCCACAAATAAGTGGACGTGCAGGATTTTCAAGGTAAATTAGTAAAAGGAAAGAAAAAATGCATTGGAGCACTCGTATCTTAAGAAACACATGTACTCAACCACGGTTGTAGATTTTCTCGGCGCAAGACTTTTCCCCAGCAGTTGTGGCTTTCAGTTATTCGTGGGTGTGGGGAGGAGCTCCGCCGCATCGGTAAAAAGCAAAGAGGGACGGCGGCTCTCGATCGTGCGGTGTACTCGTAAATCACGTGTGACCCATGCCCTAATAATTCACAATGCATTGATGAGGGCTATCACTTCATCATCCAATAAAATGTACTTAGTAACTATGGTAATAATATTGTCTTCTCGCAAAAAAATGGTAAAAATATTGTCTCTTAAGCCATGTACTAGTACAGTGCAAGATGCTTTAGAGAAATAAACCTATATTTTATTCCGTAATACACATGGTTATTTATTCTAGGCAAATGCCTACCGAAAGATGTAGGAATAGGGAAATGTAGGATTGCAATGTCATGTCCACTCCAATCCTATAGGAATTCATAGAATCCAAACTTTGTTTGATTCCACCATAGGAAAAGTAAAGCATTCTTAAAAAGAGGTATGAGTAGATGTTTAATTTTCTATGGAATCTGTGCAAAGAAATCCTTAGGAAAAATTCCTATCGGAAACAATCCTACAAATCAAACAGCCAAGGATTCAATTGTACCAATTCCCTATGCAAATCCTTGGTGTTCACCCAATCCTCTCGAATACTCATCCAAAAAATGCACTAATACTTTGATGGGGAGTTTTTGTATTCTAGGCAAGAATAGAGGGTTTGCGGGGATCACTTGAGAAGTGTATTAACCAAAGAAGGCATAAGTAATACACCAACACACACTAACATGCCCTTAATGGATGTATCTCCATAAACTCCCTCTGTTCTTTATTACTACTACTAGTTTATGTACTTCTTAACTAATATGGGATAATCATGAAATATATTTTCTAACATTCAGCCAAAATATAGTGTTTCGACTTTTTAAAATACTGAAAAACTAGTAATTAAAAATATTTGAGCTATCAAATCTAGGAAGTTTGAAAATATTTTGTATTCCGTCTGAAAGTTGTGTTACTTGGTGTAAGATTCACACAAAAATGATGAAAATATCAAACCTTCAAAAAAATTGTAGTAATTCAAACGTTATGTGCGTTTCATAATTTTGCAAAATCTATTCTATTTGCAATTAAAACTATAGTAGTTGGTGGTCCCCGATCATCTGATTTGCTCTTAAACAGCTCAATCCTAAATTTGAAATTCCCTGCAACAGAAAACGATAGTTGGTGGTTTGTGCGGAAAAAAATTACAGTTTTAAAAAGTGTTTTAAGCAAGAAGGCAGCAATAAGCGGTAGTTTGTGCAATTTCCTCGTGTAAACAACATGTAGCGTCGAAGTAATAGTACTAGCAGTACAGAAATCTTGTGTAATTTCTAGTTCTACATATTACTAGTGTCCACTGTTTGAGAGTTGATGGTGAATGGGTCTGATTTTCAATCGAATGAGAATTAGCAAATTGATTTTTATGACAAAAGCATACAAAGGGAGTAAAACAACATACCCGCATTCGCCGCTGCTACCAGCATGCGATGCCTCCACGAGTGCATTGACGGCTGCTGCAAATCCTCGGAAGGCATCTAGGTTTTGCAGATCGTCGATTGCCGCTGTCCGGCTAAGCTTAACCAGCATAGCTGCCGCCAAGATATCTCGGATTTGGACCACAGGCAGAAGCTGATTGGGGTCGAAGGATTGCCTGATTCGGAATTTGAAGTACCAAGCCCTCGGCTCCGATGATGGAAGTTTGGAACTCGGCCCGGCCAGAACCTCCCAAATCTGTGTGTGGCAGTGGATGCCCATCGGCATCCCCAATGCTGCCGACGCCGTGATGTGGTCGGTCGCACTTTGGTCCCCACTAAAGGCTGGGGCTGCAGCACGTCGCCGCCGCCCCCGACGTCCCCACGACGGCAACGCCATGGACCGAGGCGCTGAGTTTGTTGGCGAACCCGAAGCCCTGGATGGCAAGTGCTTCTTCACAATGGAAGCATCCTCACCCGGCGAGGTTCGCCCCCGGCGCATGCCTATGCTCCGACCAGCCCACTTTGCCGCTGCTGCCTGGGCTGCCGCCGATACCTGGGCCACCGCCGCTTCATGGGACCCCCTCCCTCCTCTCCCTCTCCTAGATCAAAGGGCGCCAGGAGTCTAGCCACAGCAAGACACAGAGCCGCCTGCTTCATCGCACACCAATGGCACACAGACATTTGCGAGCTTTTAGCGCACACCCCTCCGAGGCTGAGTCGTGGAGCCTGGGTGCACGGGGCTATGGCTGGAGGAGTCGCCATGGGACGAGGGGTGTCGAGTGCTCGGGCAAATACGGGAAAGGCGAAGTTTTGGATAACCTTATATGATCACATCAATGCTTCTCAAGGAGCCAAATACTGTATGAGAAACCGGAAAAGTTTGAACGTTTGAAAACTTTGCCGGCATAATGCATCCTTCCAATGCACGCCTACTAAGGTAGAAAGCCAACTCAATTGCTACTTTGTTGGCAAAATGTACCATGGCTCAATCTTGGGTCACACACATCTATCAATTGGTATATTTTGGTCATATTCAAAATTTTACTTGAAACTTGTTGGTCATGCCATTCTACTACTCGCCTAACACTTTTTCTACGCGGGAAGGAGGGGGGTATGATGCTACCCTGAATTTTTATGCCCATTTGTATCTTGGACAAATCCTAGGTTTGACCAAAATTTAAAACATGAAGATGAAAAATTAAGCCTGGATCCACTACAAGAAAATTTGCCAAACTTTTCTTGTAGTGATCCTTCTTAATTAGTAACTTCAAAATGAAGCTTTTGGAAGGTTTTTGAAATTTCCATGTCTGAAACCCAAAACACCTCTTCATGATTGACTTCATAAGACAAATCGAGTTTAGGGTTAGGGGTAGATACATGATTTTTCTAGTTTGAATATGTCTAGACCTGGCTTATCAACTTGAATGCTTAGTATATGACATAAGAAGATGTACTATGTGCATTGGTTTTTTATTTATTTGATTTGTTTTGAATTTTCATGCCAAATCAAATTTTGGTCAAATCATAGGTTTAACCAAGATTTAAACAAGTTTAAAACATTAAAATGAAAAATTAAGCATGGATCCTTCTCAATCACTCCAAAATGAAGCTTTTGGGAGGCTTTTGAAATGTCTATGTTTGAAACCCAAAACCACTTCTCTTCATGCTTGACTTCATCAGACAAATGAGTTTAGGGTTAGGGGTAGATACATGATTTTTCTGGTTTGAATAGGTCTAGACCTTGTTATCAAGTTGAATGGCTTACTATGTGACATAAGAAGACTATGTGCTTTGGTTTTTCATTTTTGATTTTTTCGATTGTTTTTATGCCCATTTGAATCTTGGCCAAATCCTAGGTTTGAACAAGAATTTAAACAAGTTTAAAACATGAAAATGAAAAGGTAAGCATGGATCCTTCTTAGTCAGTCCGAAATGAAGCTTTTGGGCGGTTTTCGAAATTTCCATGTTTGAAAACCCAAACCACTTCTCTTCATGCTTGACTTCATAAGACAAATTTAGGGTTAGGGGTATAGATACATGATTTTTCTTGTTTGATATGTCTAGATATTGTTTATCAACACTTGAATGCTTACAATATATGTGACGCAAGAAGACTATGTGTTATGGTTTTTCATTTTTGGGGGTTTTTTCGAATTTTTTATGCGCACTTGAGTCTTGGTCAAATCCAAGCTAGCTAGGTTTGACCAAGCTTTAAACAAGTTTAAAACATGAAAATGAAAAAGTAAGCATGTATCCTTCTTAGTCACTCCAAAATTAAGCTTTTCGGAGGTTTTTGAAATTTCCATTTTGTAAACCCAAAACCACGTATCTTCATGTTTGACTTCAAAAGACAGAGTTTAGGGTTAGGGGGTAGATACATGATTCTTCTTTTAATATGTTTAGATCTTGTTTTATCAAGTTGAATGTTGACTGTATGACATAAGAAGACTATGTTTTTGAATTTTTTATGAATCTTGGTCAAATCCAAGGGTTGACCAAGATTTAAACAAGTTTAAAACATGAAAATTAAAACGTTTCAAGTTCACCTTTGGTTCGATCTTTCAGTAACCAGGCGCATATATATATGGATGCAAATTGAGATAATTAATTCGTGAAACATTGGAAATGTCCATCGTGTGTCGTGTTTCCCCCTAACATGAAAATTGGATTGGTGGCAGACAAGTAAAAGCACATTTATGTGCGACAACCCAAAATGCACATATTTTGCTGAGTTTTCATGCATGCATTAAAAGTTCTGAATATATACATAAAATGCATGTGGGTCATGATTGAAAAGTTTGACATGTATATGGTTCTTGTGTAGTAGTAGTACTATAGTAGATTAGTAGGTACGCAAACTCCCATCCATCTTCTTTGTCAAGAGAAGACGCGCACCAGGATGCGTAGTGGAAGTCGTCTCTGGATCCTTCTGTTGTCCCTCTCACGGAAAAGAAAAAGAAAAAAACATCTCTCTCATTCTCGGCCTCGCTCGACTCGCTCGCTCGCAGCCTCGCACCTCCTGCGCACTGACAAACGCTGCACAACAGTCAACATCACCAGAAAAAAGATATACACCATAAATAATAAGAGGGGCCCCGTGACTGCTATCCCTTCTTCTCCTTCCGTGTGATCCCTCTTCCTCCGAGTTTCACTGGACGGGCAAACACACATGTGCTGCATAGTAAAAATAAAAAAGTAAAAAATCGACCTATGAATCTATGATTAAATAGGTAAAATCCTGGGTTTTATCAAGGTTTAAACAAGTTCAAAACATGAAAATGAATAGGTAAGCATGGATCCTTCTTAGTCACTCTAAAATGAAGCTTTCGCGAGGTTTTTGAAATTTCCATGTTTGAAACCCAAAACCACTTCTCTTCATGCTTGACTTCATAAGACAGAGTTTAGGGTTAGGGGTAGATACATGCTTTTTCTGGTTTGAAAATGTCTAGACCTTGTTTATCAACTTGAATGTATATGACATAAGAAGGCTATGTTATTTGGTTTTTCATTTTTTTCTGTTTTTCTGATTTTTTATGCCCATTTAAATCTTGGTCAAATCCTAGGTTTGACCAAGAGTTAAACAAGTTTAAAACATGAAAATGAAAAGGTAAGCCTGGATCCTTCTTAGTCACTGTAAAATGAAGCTTTTGGGAGGTTTGTGAAATTTCCATGTTTGAAACCCAAAAGCACTTCTCTTCATGCTTGACTTCATAAGACAGAGTTTAGGGTTAGGGGGTGTAGATACATGATTTGTCTGGTTTGAATATGTCCAAATCTTATTTATCAACTTCTGAATGCATGCTACTCTCTCAAAGAAAACCTTTTGAATGCTTACTATATGACATAAGAAGACTATATGCTTTTAAAATTCAAACATATGGTAAGCATTCTTATGTCATATAGTAAGCATTCAAGTTGATAAACAAGCAAGGTTTGGACATATTCAAACCAGACAAATCATGTATCTACCCCTAACCCCTAATTAAATTGTCTTATGAAGTCTAGCATGAAGAGAAGTGGTTTTGGGTTTCAAACATGGAAATTTCAAAAACCTCCCAAAACTTCATTTTAGATGACTGATATAGTTCCCTTTCATTTTCATGTTTTAAACTTGTTTAAATCTTGGTCAAACCTATAGGATTTGACCAAAAGATTCAAATGGGCATGGAAATTCATAAAAAAAACAAAGAATGAAAAACCAAAGGACATAACATTATTATGTCATATATATATAGTAAGCATTCAAGTTGATAAACAAGGTCTAGACATATTCAAACCAGAAAATCATGTATATATCTACCCCTAACCCTAAACTCTATCTTATGAAGTCAAGCATGCATGAAGAGAAGTGGTTTTGGTTTCAAACATGGAAATTTCGAAAAACCTCCCAAGAGCTACATTTTGGAGTGAGTAAGAAGGATATATAGATGCTTAATTTTTCATATTCATGATTTAAACTTGTTTAAACCATGTTCAAACCTAGGATTTGACCAAGATTAAAATGGGCATAAAATTTTAAAAAAATCAAAAAATAAAAAACAAGGCACATAGTATTCTTATGTCATATATATAGTAAGCATTCAATTAAGTTGATAAACAAGGTCTAGACATATTCAAACCAGGAAAATCATGCATCTATCCCCTAACCCTAGCTAAACTCTGTCTTATGAAGTCAAGCATGCATGAAGAGAAGTGGTTTTTGGTTTCAAACGTTTAAGCCAAAAGCCCCTTTTCAAATATTTCAAACTTATTCAAATTTGGTTCAAATATGAAAGACATACAAGTTATAGCACACATAGTGCATACATTTTCACACATACTGCACTAGATGCTAACCCTATAGTTTGAGGCCATTTGAGTGACCTAGGTCGAAAAAATTCTTGGATTAGAATCGTGTTGTTCGAACCCCGTAGTTGGATATTTTTAACCCTTGATCTGTAGAACTGGGCAAAACCCTAGTTTAACCTATTTAATTACAGATTCGTATATCGATTTTTCTACGAGTACTACCTTTTTATTATTACTATGCAGCACATGTGTGTTTGCCCGTCGAGTGAAACTCGGAGGAAGAGGGATCACTCGGAAGGAGAGAAGAAGGGAGAGAATTATGGTGTCTCCCCTTTTTCGGGTGATGATGTTGACTTTTGTGCAGGGTTTGTCAGTGAGCAGGAGGTGCGAGCGAGCGAGCGAGCGAGTCGAGCGAGGCCGAGAAGGAAATTTTTTTTTATGAAAGAATGACAAAAAAATTGAAGGACACAGAACTTCCAATACGCATCCTGATGCGTCTTCTCTTGACAAAGAAAATGGCTGGGAGTTTGCGTACCTACTGCACGTGACTTGTGCTCACTGAAGTGTGGGACCTCAGCGTGGGCACCACACGTAAGTGACAGACCTGTTGGTGTAAAAACTCGGTTGATTATAATAGTGCATTAGAACAAAGTTTTCTATGGATTCAAGGGTAGGAAATCCAAGTTAACTCATTTACGTGTTAAACTTGTCTATCTTGG
This sequence comes from Lolium multiflorum, assembly GCA_030979885.1. Lineage (NCBI taxonomy): Eukaryota > Viridiplantae > Streptophyta > Magnoliopsida > Poales > Poaceae > Lolium > Lolium multiflorum. Next base: position 130,580,954 of record CM061747.1, on the reverse strand, counting down.
TCAAACCTAGGATTTGACCAAGATTCAAATGGGCAGAAAAATAAAACAGAAAAATGAAAAACCAAATCACATAGTCTTCTTATGTCATATAAGCATTAAAGTTGATAAACAAGGTCTAGACATATTAAACCAGACAAATCATGTATCTATACCCCTAACCCCTAAACTGTCTTATGAAGTCAAGCATGTGAAGAGAAGTGGTTTTGGGTTTCAAACATGGAAATTTCAAAAACCTCCCAAAAGCTTCATTTTAGAGTGACTAAGAAGGATCCATGCTTCCCTTTTCATTTTCATGTTTTAAACTTGTTTAAATTATCTTGGTCAAACCTAGGATTTGACAAGATTCAAATGGGCATCAAAATTGAAAAAATTGAAAAAAGAAAAACCAAAGCAAATAGTTTTCTTATGTCATATAGTAAGCATTAAAGTTGTTGATAAATAAGGTCCATACATATTCAAACCACACAAATCATGTATCTATACCCCGTAATTAACCCCTGAATTAATTAACTCTGTCTTATGAAGTCAAGCATGTGAAGAGAAGTGGTTTTGGGTTTCAAACATTGAAATTTTAAAAACCTCCCAAAAGCTTCATTTTAGAGTGACTAAGAAGGATACAGACTTCCCTTTTCATTTTTATGTTTTAAACTTGTTTAAATCTTGGTCAAACCAAGGATTTGACCAAGATTCAAATGGCCCTAAAAATTCAGAAAAAAATCAAAAGAATGAAATACCAAAGCACATAGCATTCTTATGTCATATGTGTATTAAGCATTCAAGTTGATAAACAAAGGTCTAGAGACATATATATTCAAACCAGAAAAATCATGTATATATCTACCCCTAAAACTCTAATTAAACTATGTTTTATGAAGTAAATCATGAAGAGAAGTGGTTTTGGGTTTCAAACATGGAAATTTCAAGAACCTCCCAAAGCTTCATTTTAGAGTGACAAAGAAGGATCCAGGCGGGACACAGACTTCCAATCATCTATGCGTCTTCTCTTGACAAAGAAGATGGCTGTGAGTTTGCGTACCTATTGCACGTGACTTGTGCTCACTGAAGTGTGGGACCTCACGCGTGGGCACCACACGTAAGTGACAGACATGTTGGTGTAAATACTCGATTGATTATTATACTGCATTAGAACAAAGTTTCCTATGGATTCAAGGGTAGGAAATCCAAGTTAACTCATTTACGTGACATTATTATTTCCATGAAGCAAAGTTAACACATCTATCGATTGGTACATTTTTGAGTGACTAAGAAGGATCCAGGCTTACTTATTGTTTTCACGTGTTAAACTTGTCTAAATCTTGGTCAAACCTAGGATTTGACCAAGATTCAAATGGGCAGAAAATAAAATAAAAACAGAAAAATGAAAAACCAAATCACATAGTCATCTTATGTCATATAGTAAGCATTAAAGTTGATAAACAAGGACTAGAAATATCAAACCATACAAATCATGTATCTACCCCTAACCCCTAAACTATGTCTTATAAATTAAGTCAAGCATGAAGAGATGTGGTTTTGGGTTTCAAACATGGAAATTTCAAAAACCTCCCAAAAACTACATTTTAGAGTGACTAAGAAGGATGCATGCTTCCCTTTTCATATTCATGTTTTAAGCTTGTTTAAATTATCTCAGTCAAACCTAGGATTTGACAAAGATTCAAATGGGCATCGAAAAAATCAGGAAAAAGAAAAACCAAAGCAAATAGTTTTCTTATGTCATATAGTAAGCCAATTAATTAAGTTGATAAACAAGGTCTAGACATATTCAAACTAGACAAATCATGTATCTATACCCCCTAACCCCTGAACTCTGTCTTATGAAGTCAAGCATATGAAGAGAAGTGGTTTTGGGTCGTTTCAAACATGGAAATTTGAAAAACCTCCCAAAAACTTCATTTTAGAGTGACAAAGAAGGATACATGCTTCCCTTTTCATATTCAGGTTTTAAGCTTGTTTAAATTATCTCAGTCAAACCTAGGATTTGACAAGATTCAAATGGGCATCAAAATTGAAAAAAATCAGGAAAAAGAAAAACCAAAGCAAATAGTTTTCTTATGTCATATAGTAAGCCAATTAAGTTGATAAACAAGGTCTAGACATATTCAAACTAGACAAATCATGCATGCATCTATACCCCCTAACCCCTAAACTCCGTCTTATGAAGTCAAGCATATGAAGAGAAGTGGTTTTGCTCCCAAAAGCTTCATTTTAGAGTGACTAAGAAGGATCCATGCTTACCTTTGCATTTTCATATTTTAATCTTGTTAAATCATTATCAAGCCTAGGATTTGACCAAGATACAGATGGGTGGGCACAAAATTCAAAAAAATCAGAATAATGAAAAACAAAAGCATGTAGTCTTTTTATGTCATATCGTATGCATGCATTCAAGTTAAACGAGGTCTAGAGTATATCAAACCAGACAAATCATGTATCTACCCCATGTTGATCTTATGAAGTCTAGCATGAAGAAGTCGTTTTGGGTTTCAAACATGGAAATTTCAAACATCCCAAAAGCTTCATTTTAGAGTGACTAAGAAGGATACATGCTTCCCTTTTCATTTTCATGTTTTAAACTTGTTTAAATCTTGGTCAAACCTAGATTTGACCAAGATTCAAATATATGAGCATAAAATTCAAAAAAAAACCAAAAATGAAAACCAAGGCACGTAGTCGTCTTATGTCATATAGTAAGCAATCAATTAAGTTGATAAACAAGGTCTAGACATATTCAAACCAGAAAATCATGTATCTACACCCCCTAACGTACCCTATAGCTAAACTCTTTGTATATTATGAAGTCAAGCATGCATGAAGAGAAGTGGTTTTTGTTTTCAAACGTTTAAGCCAAAAGGTAAGCATGGATCCTCCTTATATAGTCACTGTAAAATGAAGCTTTTGGGAGGTTTGTGAAATTTCCATGTTTGAAACCCAAAACCACTTAAGACAGAGTTTATGGTTAGGTGTGTAGATACATGATTTTTCTTGTTTGAATATGTCTAGACCTTGTTTATCAACTTGAATTTTATATGATATAAGAAGGCTATATATATGTGCTTTGGTTTTTCAATTTTTGATTTCTTTCGATTTTTTATGCCTATTTAAATCTTGGTCAAATCCTAGGTTTAAACAAGTTTAAAACATGAAAATGAAACGGTAAGCATGAATCCTTCCTTACTCACTCTAAAATGAAGGTACTTGAAAATTTTATGTTTGAAACCCAAAACCCCAGTTCTCTTCATATGTTTGACTTCATAAGACAGAGTTTAGCTAGGGTTAGGGGTAGATATATGATATATACGATATTTCTGCTTTGAATATGTCTAGAGATCGACCTTGTTTATCAACTTGAATGCTTACTATATGACATAAGATCAAGGCTATATATATATGTGCTTTGGTTTTTCTTTTTTTTTGAATTTTTCTGAATTTTTACTCCCATTTGAATCTTGGTCAAATCCTAGGTTTGACCAAGGTTAAAACAAGTTTAAAACATGGCAATGAAAAGGTAAGCATATGGATCATTCTTAGTCTCTCTAAAATGAAGCTTTTGGGAGGTTTTTGAAGTTTCCATGTTTGAAACCCAAAATCACTTCTCTTCATATGCTTGGCTTCATAAGACAAAGATTAGGGTTTAGGGGTAGATATATACATGTTTTGGGAGGTTTTTGAAATTTCCATGTTTGAAACCCAAATCCACTTCTCTTCATCCTTGACGTCTTCATAAGACAAAAGTATAGGGTTATATATATATGCATATGGGTAGATACATGATTTGTCTGGTTTGAATATGTACAAATCTTATTTATCAACTTTTGAATGCATGCTACTCTCTCAAAGAAAAACTTTTGAATGCTTACTATATGACATAAGAAGACTATATGCTTTTAAAATTCAAACATATGGTAAGCATTCTTATGTCATATAGTAAGCATTCAAGTTGATAAACAAGCAAGGTTTGGACATATCCAAACCAGACAAATCATGTATCTGCCCCCTGTCGATCTTATGAAGTCTAGCATGAAGAGAGAAGTCGTTTTTGGTTTCAAAAATGGAAATTTCAAGAACATCCAAAAAGCTTCATTTTAGAGTGACTAAGAAGGATACATGCTTCCCTTTTTATTTTTATGTTTAAACTTGTTTAAATCTTGGTCAAACCTAGGATTTGTCCAAGATTCAAATATATGGGCGTAAAATTCAAACAGAAAAATTTAAAACCAAGGCACATAGTCTTCTTATGTCATATAGTAAACAATCAATTAATTAAGTTGATAAACCAGGTCTAGACATATTCAAACCAGGAAAATCATGTATCTACCCCCTAACGCCCTAGCTAAACTCTGTCTTATGAAGTCAAGCATGCATGAAGAGAAGTGGTTTTGGTTTCAAACATGGAAATTGAAAAAACCTCCCAAGAGCTACATTTTGGAGTGACTAAGAAGGATATATAGATGCTTAATTTTTCATATTCATGATTTAAACTTGTTTAAACCATGTTCAAACCTAGGATTTGACCAAGATTCAAATGGGCATACAATTTTAAAAAAATCAAAAAAATAAAAAACAATGCACATAGTATTATTATGTCATATAGTAAGCATTCAATTAAGTTGATAAAGTAGGTCTAGACATATTCAAACCAGGAAAATCATGCATCTATCCCCTAACCCTAGCTAAACTCTGTCTTATGAAGTCAAGCATGCATGAAGAGAAGTGGTTTTTGGTTTCAAACGTTTAAGCCAAAAGCCCCTTTTCAAATATTTCAAACTTATTCAAATTTGGTTCAAATATGAAAGACATACAAGTTATAGCACACATAGTGCATACATTTTCACACATACTGCACTAGATGCTAACCCTATAGTTTGAGGCCATTTGGGTGACCTAGGTCGAAAAAATTCTTGGATTAGAATCGTGTTGTTCGAACCCCGTAGTTGGATTTTTTTGAACCTTGATCTGTAGTCTGGGCAAAACCCTAGTTTAACCTATTTAATTATATATTAAATGGTCGATTTTCTCACCTTTTATTATTACTAAATGTGTTTGCCCGTCGAGTGAAACTCGGAGGAAGAAGGATCACTCGGAAGGAGAGAAAGGGAATTAGGGTGTCTCCCCTTTTTCGGGTGATGATGTTGACTTTTGTGCAGGGTTTGTCAGTGAGCAGGAGGTGCGAGCGAGCGAAGCGACGAGCGAGTCGAAGCGAGCGAGAATGAGAGATTTGTTTTTTTTTGTGAGAGGGACGGCCGAAGGATCCAGAAGGACCCACAGACTTACGCATCCTGATGCGTCTTCTCTTACAAAGAAAATGGCTGGGAGTTTGCGTACCTATTGCACGTGACTTGTGCTCACTGAAGTGTGGGACCTCACGCATGGGCACCACACGTAAGTGACAGACCTGTTGGTGTAAAAACTCGGTTGATTATTATAGTGCATTAGAACAAAGTTTCCTATGGATTCAAGGGTAGGAAATCCAAGTTAACTCATTTACGTGTTAAACTTGTCTATATCTTGGTCAAACCTAGGATTTGACCAAGATTCAAATGGGCAGAAAAATAAAAACAGAAAAATGAAAAACCAAATCACATAGTCTTCTTATGTCATATAGTAAGCATTAAAGTTGATAAACAAGGTCTAGACATATTAAACCGGACAAATCATGTATCTATACCCCTAACCCCTAAACTCTGTCTTATGAAGTCAAGCATGTGAAGAGAAGTGGTTTGGATTTCAAACATGGAAATTTCAAAAACCTCCCAAAAAACTTCATTTTAGAGTGACTAAGAAGGATACATGCTTCACTTTTCATTTTCATGTTTTAAACTTGTTTCAATCTTAGTCAAACCTAAGATTTGACCAAGATTCAAATATATGAGCATAAAATTCAAAAAAAAAACAAAAATGAAAACCAAGGCACGTAGTCTTCTTATGTCATATAGTAAGCAATCAATTAAGTTGATAAACAAGGTCTAGACATATTCAAACCAGGAAAATCATGTATCTACCCCTAACCTAGCTAAACTCTGTCTTATGAAGTCAAGCATGCATGAAGAGAAGTGGTTTTGGTTTCAAACGTTTAAGCCAAAAGCCCCTTTTCAAGTAAATGAAGCTTTTGGGAGGTTTGTGAAATTTCCATGTTTGAAACTCAAAACCACTTAAGACAGAGTTTATGGTTAGGTGTGTAGATACATGATTTTTCTTGTTTGAATATGTCTAGACCTTGTTTATCAACTTGAATTTTTTACTATATGATATAAGAAGGCTATATATATGTGCTTTGGTTTTTCAATTTTTGATTTCTTTCGATTTTTTTATGCCTATTTAAATCTTGGTCAAATCCTAGGTTTAAACAAGTTTAAAACATGAAAATGAAACGGTAAGCATGAATCCTTCCTTACTCACTCTAAAATGAAGGTACTTGAAAATTTTATGTTTGAAACCCAAAACCCCAGTTCTCTTCATATGTTTGACTTCATAAGACAGAGTTTAGCTAGGGTTAGGGGTAGATATATATGATATATACATGATATTTCTGCTTTGAATATGTCTAGAGATCGACCTTGTTTATCAACTTGAATGCTTACTATATGACATAAGATCAAGGCTATATATGTGCTTTGGTTTTTCATTTTTTTTGAATTTTTCTGAATTTTTACTCCCATTTGAATCTTGGTCAAATCCTAGGTTTGACCAAGGTTAAAACAAGTTTAAAACATGGCAATGAAAAGGTAAGCATATGGATCATTCTTAGTCTCTCTAAAATGAAGCTTTTGGGAGGTTTTTGAAGTTTCCATGTTTGAAACCCAAAATCACTTCTCTTCATATGCTTGGCTTCATAAGACAAAGATTAGGGTTTAGGGGTAGATATATATACATGTTTTGGGAGGTTTTTGAAATTTCCATGTTTGAAACCCAAATCCACTTCTCTTCATCCTTGACGTCTTCATAAGACAAAAGTATAGGGTTATATATATATGCATATGGGTAGATACATGATTTGTCTGGTTTGAATATGTACAAATCTTATTTATCAACTTTTGAATGCATGCTACTCTCTCAAAGAAAAACTTTTGAATGCTTACTATATGACATAAGAAGACTATATGCTTTTAAAATTCAAACATATGGTAAGCATTCTTATGTCATATAGTAAGCATTCAAGTTGATAAACAAGCAAGGTTTGGACATATCCAAACCAGACAAATCATGTATCTGCCCCCTGTCGATCTTATGAAGTCTAGCATGAAGAGAGAAGTCGTTTTTGGTTTCAAAAATGGAAATTTCAAGAACATCCAAAAAGCTTCATTTTAGAGTGACTAAGAAGGATACATGCTTCCCTTTTTATTTTTATGTTTAAACTTGTTTAAATCTTGGTCAAACCTAGGATTTGTCCAAGATTCAAATATATGGGCGTAAAATTCAAAAAAAACAGAAAAATTTAAAACCAAGGCACATAGTCTTCTTATGTCATATAGTAAACAATCAATTAATTAAGTTGATAAACCAGGTCTAGACATATTCAAACCAGGAAAATCATGTATCTACCCCCTAACGCCCTAGCTAAACTCTGTCTTATGAAGTCAAGCATGCATGAAGAGAAGTGGTTTTGGTTTCAAACATGGAAATTTCGAAAAAACCTCCCAAGAGCTACATTTTGGAGTGACTAAGAAGGATATATAGATGCTTAATTTTTCATATTCATGATTTAAACTTGTTTAAACCATGTTCAAACCTAGGATTTGACCAAGATTCAAATGGGCATACAATTTTAAAAAAATCAAAAAAATAAAAAACAATGCACATAGTATTATTATGTCATATAGTAAGCATTCAATTAAGTTGATAAAGTAGGTCTAGACATATTCAAACCAGGAAAATCATGCATCTATCCCCTAACCCTAGCTAAACTCTGTCTTATGAAGTCAAGCATGCATGAAGAGAAGTGGTTTTTGGTTTCAAACGTTTAAGCCAAAAGCCCCTTTTCAAATATTTCAAACTTATTCAAATTTGGTTCAAATATGAAAGACATACAAGTTATAGCACACATAGTGCATACATTTTCACACATACTGCACTAGATGCTAACCCTATAGTTTGAGGCCATTTGGGTGACCTAGGTCGAAAAAATTCTTGGATTAGAATCGTGTTGTTCGAACCCCGTAGTTGGATTTTTTGAACCTTGATCTGTAGTACTGGGTAAAACCCTAGTTTAACCTATTTAATTATATATTCGTAGGTCGATTTTTCTACCTTTTTATTATTACTAGGCAGCACATGTGTGTTTGCCCGTCGAGTGAAACTCGGAGGAAGAGGGATCACTCGGAAGGAGAGAAGAAGGGAGAGAATTATGGTGTCTCCCCTTTTTCGGGTGATGATGTTGACTTTTGTGCAGGGTTTGTCAGTGAGCAGGAGGTGCGAGCGAGCGAGCGGCGAGTCGAGCGGGCCGAGAATGAGAGAGATTTGTTTTTTGTGAGAGGGACGACCGAAGGATCCAGAAGGACCCACAGACTTCCAATACGCATCCTGATGCGTCTTCTCTTGACAAAGAAAATGGCTGGGAGTTTGCGTACCTATTGCACGTGACTTGTGCTCACTGAAGTGTGGGACCTCACGCATGGGCACCACACGTAAGTGACAGACCTGTTGGTGTAAAAACTCGGTTGATTATTATAGTGCATTAGAACAAAGTTTCCTATGGATTCAAGGGTAGGAAATCCAAGTTAACTCATTTACGTGTTAAACTTGTCTATATCTTGGTCAAACCTAGGATTTGACCAAGATTCAAATGGGCAGAAAAATAAAAACAGAAAAATGAAAAACCAAATCACATAGTCTTCTTATGTCATATAGTAAGCATTAAAGTTGATAAACAAGGTCTAGACATATTAAACCAGACAAATCATGTATCTATACCCCTAACCCCTAAACTCTGTCTTATGAAGTCAAGCATGTGAAGAGAAGTGGTTTTGGATTTCAAACATGGAAATTTCAAAAACCTCCCAAAAGCTTCATTTTAGAGTGACTAAGAAGGATCCATGCTTCCCTTTTCATATTCATGTTTTAAACTTGTTTAAATTATCTTGGTCAAACCTAGGATTTGACAAGATTCAAATGGGCATCAAAATTGAAAAAAAAATTGAAAAAAGAAAAACCAAGCAAATAGTTTTCTTATGTCATATAGTAAGCATTAAAGTTGTTGATAAATAAGGTCCATACATATTCAAACCACACAAATCATGTATCTATACCCCCTAATTAACCCCTAAATTAATTAACTCTGTCTTATGAAGTCAAGCATGTGAAGAGAAGTGGTTTTGGGTTTTAAACATGGAAATTTCAAAAAACTCCCAAAAACTACATTTTAGAGTGACTAAGAAGGATACATGCTCCTCTTTTCATATTCATGTTTTAAGCTTGTTTAAATTATCTTGGTCAAACCTAGGATTTGACAAGATTCAAATGGGCATCAAAATTGAAAAAAAGTCAGAAAAAGAAAAACCAAAGCAAATAGTTTTCTTATGTCATATAGTAAGCCAATTAAGTTGATAAACAAGGTCTAGACATATTCAAACTAGACAAATCATGTATCTATACCCCCTAACCCCTAAACTCCGTCTTATGAAGTCAAGCATATGAAGAGAAGTGGTTTTGCTCCCAAAAGCTTCATTTTAGAGTGACTAAGAAGGATCCATGCTTACCTTTGCATTTTCATATTTTAATCTTGTTTAAATCATTATCAGACCTAGGATTTGACCAAGATACAAATGGGTGGGCACAAAATTCAAAAAAAACAGAATAATGAAAAACAAAAGCACGTAGTCTTCTTATGTCATATCGTATGCATTCAAGTTAAACAAGGTCTAGGTATATCCAAACCAGAAAAATCATGTATCTACCCCCTGTTGATCTTATGAAGTCTAGCATATGAAGAGAAGTCGTTTTGGGTTTCAAACATGGAAATTTCAAGAACATCCCAAAAGCTTCATTTTAGAGTGACTAAGAAGGATACATGCTTCACTTTTCATTTTCATGTTTTAAACTTGTTTCAATCTTAGTCAAACCTAAGATTTGACCAAGATTCAAATATATGAGCATAAAATTCAAAAAAAACAAAAAATGAAAACCAAGGCACGTAGTCTTCTTATGTCATATAGTAAGCAATCAATTAAGTTGATAAACAAGGTCTATACATATTCAAACCAGGAAAATCATGTATCTACCCCCTAACCCTAGCTAAACTCTGTGTTATGAAGTCAAGCATGCATGAAGAGAAGTGGTTTTTGGTTTCAAACGTTTAAGCCAAAAGGTAAGCATGGATCCTCCTCAGTCACTGTAAAATGAAGCTTTTGGGAGGTTTGTGAAATTTCCATGTTTGAAACTCAAAACCACTTAAGACAGAGTTTATGGTTAGGTGTGTAGATACATGATTTTTCTTGTTTGAATATGTCTAGACCTTGTTTATCAACTTGAATTTTTTACTATATGATATAAGAAGGCTATATATATGTGCTTTGGTTTTTCAATTTTTGATTTCTTTCGATTTTTTATGCCTATTTAAATCTTGGTCAAATCCTAGGTTTAAACAAGTTTAAAACATGAAAATGAAACGGTAAGCATGAATCCTTCCTTACTCACTCTAAAATGAAGGTACTTGAAAATTTTATGTTTGAAACCCAAAACCCCAGTTCTCTTCATATGTTTGACTTCATAAGACAGAGTTTAGCTAGGGTTAGGGGTAGATATATATGATATATACATGATATTTCTGCTTTGAATATGTCTAGAGATCGACCTTGTTTATCAACTTGAATGCTTACTATATGACATAAGATCAAGGCTATATATATATGTGCTTTGGTTTTTCATTTTTTTTGAATTTTTCTGAATTTTTACTCCCATTTGAATCTTGGTCAAATCCTAGGTTTGACCAAGGTTAAAACAAGTTTAAAACATGGCAATGAAAAGGTAAGCATATGGATCATTCTTAGTCTCTCTAAAATGAAGCTTTTGGGAGGTTTTTGAAGTTTCCATGTTTGAAACCCAAAATCACTTCTCTTCATATGCTTGGCTTCATAAGACAAAGATTAGGGTTTAGGGGTAGATATATACATGTTTTGGGAGGTTTTTGAAATTTCCATGTTTGAAACCCAAATCCACTTCTCTTCATCCTTGACGTCTTCATAAGACAAAAGTATAGGGTTATATATATATGCATATGGGTAGATACATGATTTGTCTGGTTTGAATATGTACAAATCTTATTTATCAACTTTTGAATGCATGCTACTCTCTCAAAGAAAAACTTTTGAATGCTTACTATATGACATAAGAAGACTATATGCTTTTAAAATTCAAACATATGGTAAGCATTCTTATGTCATATAGTAAGCATTCAAGTTGATAAACAAGCAAGGTTTGGACATATCCAAACCAGACAAATCATGTATCTGCCCCCTGTCGATCTTATGAAGTCTAGCATGAAGAGAGAAGTCGTTTTTGGTTTCAAAAATGGAAATTTCAAGAACATCCAAAAAGCTTCATTTTAGAGTGACTAAGAAGGATACATGCTTCCCTTTTTATTTTTATGTTTAAACTTGTTTAAATCTTGGTCAAACCTAGGATTTGTCCAAGATTCAAATATATGGGCGTAAAATTCAAAAAAAACAGAAAAATTTAAAACCAAGGCACATAGTCTTCTTATGTCATATAGTAAACAATCAATTAATTAAGTTGATAAACCAGGTCTAGACATATTCAAACCAGGAAAATCATGTATCTACCCCCTAACGCCCTAGCTAAACTCTGTCTTATGAAGTCAAGCATGCATGAAGAGAAGTGGTTTTGGTTTCAAACATGGAAATTTCGAAAAAACCTCCCAAGAGCTACATTTTGGAGTGACTAAGAAGGATATATAGATGCTTAATTTTTCATATTCATGATTTAAACTTGTTTAAACCATGTTCAAACCTAGGATTTGACCAAGATTCAAATGGGCATACAATTTTAAAAAAATCAAAAAAATAAAAAACAATGCACATAGTATTATTATGTCATATAGTAAGCATTCAATTAAGTTGATAAAGTAGGTCTAGACATATTCAAACCAGGAAAATCATGCATCTATCCCCTAACCCTAGCTAAACTCTGTCTTATGAAGTCAAGCATGCATGAAGAGAAGTGGTTTTTGGTTTCAAACGTTTAAGCCAAAAGCCCCTTTTCAAATATTTCAAACTTATTCAAATTTGGTTCAAATATGAAAGACATACAAGTTATAGCACACATAGTGCATACATTTTCACACATACTGCACTAGATGCTAACCCTATAGTTTGAGGCCATTTGGGTGACCTAGGTCGAAAAAATTCTTGGATTAGAATCGTGTTGTTCGAACCCCGTAGTTGGATTTTTTGAACCTTGATCTGTAGTACTGGGTAAAACCCTAGTTTAACCTATTTAATTATATATTCGTAGGTCGATTTTTCTACCTTTTTATTATTACTAGGCAGCACATGTGTGTTTGCCCGTCGAGTGAAACTCGGAGGAAGAGGGATCACTCGGAAGGAGAGAAGAAGGGAGAGAATTATGGTGTCTCCCCTTTTTCGGGTGATGATGTTGACTTTTGTGCAGGGTTTGTCAGTGAGCAGGAGGTGCGAGCGAGCGAGCGAGCGAGTCGAGCGAGGCCGAGAATGAGAGAGATTTGTTTTTTTTGTGAGAGGGACGACCGAAGGATCCAGAAGGACCCACAGACTTCCAATACGCATCCTGATGCGTCTTCTCTTGACAAAGAAAATGGCTGGGAGTTTGCGTACCTATTGCACGTGACTTGTGCTCACTGAAGTGTGGGACCTCACGCATGGGCACCACACGTAAGTGACAGACCTGTTGGTGTAAAAACTCGGTTGATTATTATAGTGCATTAGAACAAAGTTTCCTATGGATTCAAGGGTAGGAAATCCAAGTTAACTCATTTACGTGTTAAACTTGTCTATATCTTGGTCAAACCTAGGATTTGACCAAGATTCAAATGGGCAGAAAAATAAAAACAGAAAAATGAAAAACCAAATCACATAGTCTTCTTATGTCATATAGTAAGCATTAAAGTTGATAAACAAGGTCTAGACATATTAAACCAGACAAATCATGTATCTATACCCCTAACCCCTAAACTCTGTCTTATGAAGTCAAGCATGTGAAGAGAAGTGGTTTTGGATTTCAAACATGGAAATTTCAAAAACCTCCCAAAAGCTTCATTTTAGAGTGACTAAGAAGGATCCATGCTTCCCTTTTCATATTCATGTTTTAAACTTGTTTAAATTATCTTGGTCAAACCTAGGATTTGACAAGATTCAAATGGGCATCAAAATTGAAAAAAAAATTGAAAAAAGAAAAACCAAGCAAATAGTTTTCTTATGTCATATAGTAAGCATTAAAGTTGTTGATAAATAAGGTCCATACATATTCAAACCACACAAATCATGTATCTATACCCCCTAATTAACCCCTAAATTAATTAACTCTGTCTTATGAAGTCAAGCATGTGAAGAGAAGTGGTTTTGGGTTTTAAACATGGAAATTTCAAAAAACTCCCAAAAACTACATTTTAGAGTGACTAAGAAGGATACATGCTCCTCTTTTCATATTCATGTTTTAAGCTTGTTTAAATTATCTTGGTCAAACCTAGGATTTGACAAGATTCAAATGGGCATCAAAATTTGAAAAAAGAAAAACCAAAGCAAATAGTTTTCTTATGTCATATAGTAAGCCAATTAAGTTGATAAACAAGGTCTAGACATATTCAAACTAGACAAATCATGTATCTATACCCCCTAACCCCTAAACTCCGTCTTATGAAGTCAAGCATATGAAGAGAAGTGGTTTTGCTCCCAAAAGCTTCATTTTAGAGTGACTAAGAAGGATCCATGCTTACCTTTGCATTTTCATATTTTAATCTTGTTTAAATCATTATCAGACCTAGGATTTGACCAAGATACAAATGGGTGGGCACAAAATTCAAAAAAAACAGAATAATGAAAAACAAAAGCACGTAGTCTTCTTATGTCATATCGTATGCATTCAAGTTAAACAAGGTCTAGGTATATCCAAACCAGAAAAATCATGTATCTACCCCCTGTTGATCTTATGAAGTCTAGCATATGAAGAGAAGTCGTTTTGGGTTTCAAACATGGAAATTTCAAGAACATCCCAAAAGCTTCATTTTAGAGTGACTAAGAAGGATACATGCTTCACTTTTCATTTTCATGTTTTAAACTTGTTTCAATCTTAGTCAAACCTAAGATTTGACCAAGATTCAAATATATGAGCATAAAATTCAAAAAAAACAAAAAATGAAAACCAAGGCACGTAGTCTTCTTATGTCATATAGTAAGCAATCAATTAAGTTGATAAACAAGGTCTATACATATTCAAACCAGGAAAATCATGTATCTACCCCCTAACCCTAGCTAAACTCTGTGTTATGAAGTCAAGCATGCATGAAGAGAAGTGGTTTTTGGTTTCAAACGTTTAAGCCAAAAGGTAAGCATGGATCCTCCTCAGTCACTGTAAAATGAAGCTTTTGGGAGGTTTGTGAAATTTCCATGTTTGAAACTCAAAACCACTTAAGACAGAGTTTATGGTTAGGTGTGTAGATACATGATTTTTCTTGTTTGAATATGTCTAGACCTTGTTTATCAACTTGAATTTTTTACTATATGATATAAGAAGGCTATATATATGTGCTTTGGTTTTTCAATTTTTGATTTCTTTCGATTTTTTATGCCTATTTAAATCTTGGTCAAATCCTAGGTTTAAACAAGTTTAAAACATGAAAATGAAACGGTAAGCATGAATCCTTCCTTACTCACTCTAAAATGAAGGTACTTGAAAATTTTATGTTTGAAACCCAAAACCCCAGTTCTCTTCATATGTTTGACTTCATAAGACAGAGTTTAGCTAGGGTTAGGGGTAGATATATATGATATATACATGATATTTCTGCTTTGAATATGTCTAGAGATCGACCTTGTTTATCAACTTGAATGCTTACTATATGACATAAGATCAAGGCTATATATATATGTGCTTTGGTTTTTCATTTTTTTTGAATTTTTCTGAATTTTTACTCCCATTTGAATCTTGGTCAAATCCTAGGTTTGACCAAGGTTAAAACAAGTTTAAAACATGGCAATGAAAAGGTAAGCATATGGATCATTCTTAGTCTCTCTAAAATGAAGCTTTTGGGAGGTTTTTGAAGTTTCCATGTTTGAAACCCAAAATCACTTCTCTTCATATGCTTGGCTTCATAAGACAAAGATTAGGGTTTAGGGGTAGATATATATACATGTTTTGGGAGGTTTTTGAAATTTCCATGTTTGAAACCCAAATCCACTTCTCTTCATCCTTGACGTCTTCATAAGACAAAAGTATAGGGTTATATATATATGCATATGGGTAGATACATGATTTGTCTGGTTTGAATATGTACAAATCTTATTTATCAACTTTTGAATGCATGCTACTCTCTCAAAGAAAAACTTTTGAATGCTTACTATATGACATAAGAAGACTATATGCTTTTAAAATTCAAACATATGGTAAGCATTCTTATGTCATATAGTAAGCATTCAAGTTGATAAACAAGCAAGGTTTGGACATATCCAAACCAGACAAATCATGTATCTGCCCCCTGTCGATCTTATGAAGTCTAGCATGAAGAGAGAAGTCGTTTTTGGTTTCAAAAATGGAAATTTCAAGAACATCCAAAAAGCTTCATTTTAGAGTGACTAAGAAGGATACATGCTTCCCTTTTTATTTTTATGTTTAAACTTGTTTAAATCTTGGTCAAACCTAGGATTTGTCCAAGATTCAAATATATGGGCGTAAAATTCAAAAAAAACAGAAAAATTTAAAACCAAGGCACATAGTCTTCTTATGTCATATAGTAAACAATCAATTAATTAAGTTGATAAACCAGGTCTAGACATATTCAAACCAGGAAAATCATGTATCTACCCCCTAACGCCCTAGCTAAACTCTGTCTTATGAAGTCAAGCATGCATGAAGAGAAGTGGTTTTGGTTTCAAACATGGAAATTTCGAAAAAACCTCCCAAGAGCTACATTTTGGAGTGACTAAGAAGGATATATAGATGCTTAATTTTTCATATTCATGATTTAAACTTGTTTAAACCATGTTCAAACCTAGGATTTGACCAAGATTCAAATGGACATACAATTTTAAAAAAATCAAAAAAATAAAAAACAATGCACATAGTATTATTATGTCATATAGTAAGCATTCAATTAAGTTGATAAAGTAGGTCTAGACATATTCAAACCAGGAAAATCATGCATCTATCCCCTAACCCTAGCTAAACTCTGTCTTATGAAGTCAAGCATGCATGAAGAGAAGTGGTTTTTGGTTTCAAACGTTTAAGCCAAAAGCCCCATTTCAAATATTTCAAACTTATTCAAATTTGAAAGACACACAAGTTATAGCACACATAGTGCATACATTCTCACACATACTGCACTAGATGCTAACCCGGCCTATAGTTTGAGGCCATTGGATGAGGTCGAAAAAATCTTGGATTAGAAATGGGGTTGTTCGAACCCCGTAGTTGGATTTTTTGAACCTTGATGTAGTACTGGGCAAAACCCTAGTTTAACCTATTTAATTATAGATTCGTAGGTCGATTTTTCTACCTTTTTATTATTACTATGCAGCACATGTGTGTTTGCCCGTCGAGTGAAACTCGGAGGAAGAGGGATCACTCGGAAGGAGAGAAGAAGGGAGAGAATTATGGTGTCTCCCCTTTTTCGGGTGATGATGTTGACTTTTGTGCAGGGTTTGTCAGTGAGCAGGAGCGAGCGAGCGAGCGAGAGTCGCGAGCCGAGAATGAGAGAGATTTGTTTTTTTTGTGAGAGGGACGACCGAAGGATCCAGAAGGACCACGGACTTCCAATACGCATCCTGATGCGTCTTCTCTTGACAAAGAAAATGGCTGGGAGTTTGCGTACCTATTGCACGTGACTTGTGCTCACTGAAGTGTGGGACCTCACGCATGGGCACCACACGTAAGTGACAGACCTGTTGGTGTAAAAACTCGGTTGATTATTATAGTGCATTAGAACAAAGTTTCCTATGGATTCAAGGGTAGGAAATCCAAGTTAACTCATTTACGTGTTAAACTTGTCTATATCTTGGTCAAACCTAGGATTTGACCAAGATTCAAATGGGCAGAAAAATAAAAACAGAAAAATGAAAAACCAAATCACATAGTCTTCTTATGTCATATAGTAAGCATTAAAGTTGATAAACAAGGTCTAGACATATTAAACCAGACAAATCATGTATCTATACCCCTAACCCCTAAACTCTGTCTTATGAAGTCAAGCATGTGAAGAGAAGTGGTTTTGGATTTCAAACATGGAAATTTCAAAAACCTCCCAAAAGCTTCATTTTAGAGTGACTAAGAAGGATCCATGCTTCCCTTTTCATATTCATGTTTTAAACTTGTTTAAATTATCTTGGTCAAACCTAGGATTTGACAAGATTCAAATGGGCATCAAAATTGAAAAAAAAATTGAAAAAAGAAAAACCAAGCAAATAGTTTTCTTATGTCATATAGTAAGCATTAAAGTTGTTGATAAATAAGGTCCATACATATTCAAACCACACAAATCATGTATCTATACCCCCTAATTAACCCCTAAATTAATTAACTCTGTCTTATGAAGTCAAGCATGTGAAGAGAAGTGGTTTTGGGTTTTAAACATGGAAATTTCAAAAAACTCCCAAAAACTACATTTTAGAGTGACTAAGAAGGATACATGCTCCTCTTTTCATATTCATGTTTTAAGCTTGTTTAAATTATCTTGGTCAAACCTAGGATTTGACAAGATTCAAATGGGCATCAAAATTGAAAAAAATCAGGAAAAAGAAAAACCAAAGCAAATAGTTTTCTTATGTCATATAGTAAGCCAATTAAGTTGATAAACAAGGTCTAGACATATTCAAACTAGACAAATCATGTATCTATACCCCCTAACCCCTAAACTCCGTCTTATGAACTCAAGCATATGAAGAGAAGTGGTTTTGCTCCCAAAAGCTTCATTTTAGAGTGACTAAGAAGGATCCATGCTTACCTTTGCATTTTCATATTTTAATCTTGTTTAAATCATTATCAGACCTAGGATTTGACCAAGATACAAATGGGTGGGCACAAAATTCAAAAAAACAGAATAATGAAAAACAAAAGCACGTAGTCTTCTTATGTCATATCGTATGCATTCAAGTTAAACAAGGTCTAGGTATATCCAAACCAGAAAAATCATGTATCTACCCCCTGTTGATCTTATGAAGTCTAGCATATGAAGAGAAGTCGTTTTGGGTTTCAAACATGGAAATTTCAAGAACATCCCAAAAGCTTCATTTTAGAGTGACTAAGAAGGATACATGCTTCACTTTTCATTTTCATGTTTTAAACTTGTTTCAATCTTAGTCAAACCTAAGATTTGACCAAGATTCAAATATATGAGCATAAAATTCAAAAAAAACAAAAAATGAAAACCAAGGCACGTAGTCTTCTTATGTCATATAGTAAGCAATCAATTAAGTTGATAAACAAGGTCTATACATATTCAAACCAGGAAAATCATGTATCTACCCCCTAACCCTAGCTAAACTCTGTGTTATGAAGTCAAGCATGCATGAAGAGAAGTGGTTTTTGGTTTCAAACGTTTAAGCCAAGCATGGATCCTCCTCAGTCACTGTAAAATGAAGCTTTTGGGAGGTTTGTGAAATTTCCATGTTTGAAACTCAAAACCACTTAAGACAGAGTTTATGGTTAGGTGTAGATACATGATTTTTCTTGTTTATCAACTTGAATTTTTTACTATATGATATAAGAAGGCTATATATGTGCTTTGGTTTTTCATTTTTTGATTTCTTTCGAATTTTTTATGCCTATTTAAATCTTGGTCAAATCCTAGGTTTAAACAAGTTTAATACATGAAAATGAAACGGTAAGCATGAATCCTTCCTTACTCACTCTAAAATGAAGGTACTTGAAAATTTTATACCCAAAACCCAGTTCTCTTCATATGTTTGACTTCATAAGACAGAGTTTAGGGTTAGGGGTAGATATGATACATGATATTTCTGCTTTGAATATGTCTAGACCTTGTTTATCAACTTGAATGCTTACTATATGACATAAGAAGGCTATATATGTGTTTTGGTTTTCCATTTTTTTGAATTTTTCTGAATTTTTACTCCCATTTGAATCTTGGTCAATTCCTAGGTTTGACCAGGTTAAAACAAGTTTAAAACATGGCAATGAAAAGGTAAGCATGGATCCTTCTTAGTCACTCTAAAATGAAGCTTTTGGGAGGTTTTGAAATTTCCATGTTTGAAACCCAAAATCACTTCTCTTCATGCTTGACTTCATAAGGCAGAGTTTAGGGTTAGGGGGTAGATACATGATTTGTTTGGTTTGAATATGTCTAGACCTTGTTTATCAACTTGAATGCTTACTATATGACATCAGAAGACTATGTTCTTTGGTTTTTTTCCGTTTTTTTTGAATTGTTATACCCATTTGAATCTTGGTCAAATCCTAGGTTTGACCAAGATTTAAACAAGTTAAGAAATTGAAAATGAAAAAGGTAATCCTGGATCCTTCTTAGTCACTGTAGAATGAAGCTTTTGGGAGGTTTGTGAAATTTCCATGTTTGAAACCCAAAACCAGTTCTCTTCATATGTTTGACTTCATAAGACAGAGTTTTTATCAACTCGAGTGCTTACTATATGACATAAGAAGGCTATATATGTGCTTTGGTTTTTCATTTGTTGATTTTTTCCGAATTTTTATGCCCATTTAAATCTTGGTCAAATCCTAGGTTTGACCAAGGTTTAAACAAGTTTAAAACATGAAAAGAAAAGGTAAGAATGGATCCTTCTTAGTCATTCTAAAATGAATGAAGCTTTTGGGATGTTCTCACAAATCGATCTAGTCTACATGACTTTGATAAATTTTAATTAAGAAGCAGCAACTTAACAATAATTACCCAAAATCTAACAGCTGGTTCGACAACAACCTGGACGTTACGCTAAAATGAACTGCGAAAACAACGAACAGCACTTTTGTAGTACTGTACTCGGTACTCCGTACTTGCTCCAGATAATCCCCATTGCTTCACTACTACAGTAGTACTACCCTGGCTCGCATTCATTGTTTCCCCTGACTATTCAGAGCTTTGGACGTCCATCAGAGTTGTAGTCAGTAGTACAGTACTGCTAGCTCGATTAATGGCGTGCTATAAAATTCTATACTAGCCGACAGATGTCCATTCCTCGGGTTGCGCGCCAGAGCCTTCGAAGAGAAGGTAGCCGCTCTGTCCCGTTGATTTACGGTGGACGGACAGGATACTCCGGACCGCTCTCGATTCATTTGCTTCTGCTCCCGCGTCCTGACCCTTGAGCCCCCTCTCGGCCGTTGATTTAGGATGGGCGGACCAGGTTGCTCGAAGCGAGGGCAGGAGACGGTTGTCTGGTTTTAATAGGGGGGAGTACTTCTTCCATCCCCTTCTTGCTTCACTTCCAGTCTCCTTCCACTTCCAGCGATGCCTCCGAAGTCAAGGCCACCATCTCGCTTGAAGAAGCACCATCTAGTGTTGACCAAGGACGCGGAGAGTTCCCGCCGGCGGTCTATCCAGATGCTGGCCGCGAGAAAGGGCCCGCCAGAAAACGAAGGCCCTGCTTCGCGCTCGTCTCGGAACGGCGTCAGTCGTGCGGTCGAAGATTCCTGGTTGGTTTCCATCGCCATGTTTCTTGATTCTTCCTGGCCCGGAGGTCCCAACTCTTTATTCCGTATTAATCCTTTTTATACATATCTCAGTGCCCCACG
This sequence comes from Lolium multiflorum, assembly GCA_030979885.1. Lineage (NCBI taxonomy): Eukaryota > Viridiplantae > Streptophyta > Magnoliopsida > Poales > Poaceae > Lolium > Lolium multiflorum. Next base: position 130,560,032 of record CM061747.1, on the reverse strand, counting down.
ACGCACCCTGACATCTTCTCATGACGACTTCAACCCCTGTCTCCTGCGCTTAGAGGTTACCACTGATTGGACATTTTCGTCTTCCTCTCGTCACTTTGTTTCGGTACTGATGATATTGCCATGCAGGAAGCATCGGCGTGTTTCAGAGATGAGCTTAAAACTCTCGTGGAACTCGCCTCCAACTTTCGCGATGATGTCGATACTTTGAAGGACGAGGTCACCGGCCGGGGCAAGCTGCATGATGTGAGGGTTCCATCAAGTGAGGAAACGAACTCTGTCATCAAGAAGCTCAAGGGCGAGAATTTGATGCTTAAGATCGAGTGCGGCTTTCTTCGCGAAGAAAACGTCGAGCTATCAAACAGGTGCGTTCAAGCTCTCAACGGGAGCCTCAACACCCAACATGATGCGGTGAAGAAGATGATGGATAACAGCATCTTGAAGAAAAACAATATGGTGGAGGACACGCGCGGGATGGTCGATCCAATCCAGGCACCGCAGAAGGAAGTCGATGCGCTCCGAGTCCAGCCACCTTTGCGTAGGTCGCCGAGGCGCCCTCGCGCAGGTCACTGAGGAGCGCACGTCGCCGAGTAGGCTGGGGGATAAGGAATTCCAACGAGAGAAGCGGAATCACCACCTGTCCTGATGGAGGGCCACTCCGCCAAGTAGGCTGGGGGAGAGAAACACTGCCTCTCATTGTTCTTTAGCTAGTCCTCCGATCCATATTACTTGATGTTAAAATGGATGTATCTACAACTGAAATATGTCTAGATACATATATTTTAGTATCACAAAGTAAGTAGTATCAACGTTTATATTGCCCAAGTCTTATTATCCATCCCTAAGGTGGGTCGCTTTTGTAACTACTGATTGCAGATTCGACTCTTCTGCAGACCGAAAGATTTTTAGAGTGACTAAGAATGATTCATGCTTATCTTTCCATTTTCATGTTTTAAACTTGTTTAAATCTTGCTCAAACCTAGGATTTGACCAAGATTCAAATGGGTTTAACAATTAAAAAAATCAGAAAAATGAAAAACCAAAGCACATAGTATTCTTATGTCATATAGTAAGCATTCAAGTTGATAAACAAGGTCTAGACATATTCAAAACACACAAAACATGTATCTACCCCCTAACCCTAAACTCTGTCTTATGAAGTTAAGTATGAGGAGAAGTGATTTTGGGTTTCAAACATGGAAATTTCACAAACCTCCCAAAAGCTTCATTTTAGAGTGACTAAGAAGGATCCATGCTTACCTTTTCATTGCCATTTTTTAAACTTGTTTTAACCTTGGTCAAACCTAGGATTTGACCAAGATTCAAACGGGCGTAAAATTCAAAAAAAATAAAAAAAATAAAAACCAAAGCACATATATAGCCTTCTTATGTCATATAGTAAGCATTCAAGTTGATAAACAAGGTCTAGACATATTCAAACCAGAAATATCATGTATCATATCTACCCCTAACCCTAAACTTTGTCTTATGAAGTCAAACATATGAAGAGAACTGGGGTTTTGTGTTTCAAACATAAAAATTTCAAGTACCTTCATTTTAGAGTGACTGAGAAAGGATTCATGCTTACCTTTTCATTGTCATGTTTTAAACTTGATTAAACCTTGGTCAAACCTAGGATTTGACCAATATTTAAATGGGCATAAAAACTTCGAAAAAATGAAAAAAATGGAAAACCAAAGCACATATATAGCCTTCTTATGTCATAAACATTCAAGTTGATAAACAAGGTCTAGAAATATTCAAACAAGAAAAATCATGTATCTACGCCTAACCAAAAACTCTGTCTTAAGTGGTTTTGGGTTTCAAACATGGAAATTTCAAGAACATCCCAAAAGCTTCATTTTAGACTGACTAAGAAGGATACACAATTCCCATTTCATTTTCATGTTTTAAACTTGTTTAAATCTTGGTCAAACCTAGGATTTGACCAAGATTCAAATAAGTAAAAACATGAAAATGAAAAGGTAAGCATCGATCCTTATTAGTCGCTCTAAAATGAAGTTTTTGGGAGGTTTTTGAAATTTTCATGTTTGAAACCCAAAACCACTTCTCTTCATGCATGCTTGACTTCATAAGACATAGTTTAGGGTTAGGGGTAGATACATGATTTTTCTGGTTTGAACATGTCTAGACCTTGATTATCAATTTGAATGCTTACTATATGACATAAGAAGGCTATGTGCTTTGGTTTTTCATTCTTACGATTTTTTTCTTAATTTTTATGCCCATTCGAATCTTGGTCAAATCCCAGGTTTGACCAAGATTTAAACAAGTTTAAAACATGACAATGAAAAGGTAATCAATCCTGGATCCTTCATAATTAATAAGTTAGTCTATTTAAAATGAAGCTTTTGGGAGGTTTTTGAAATTTTTGTGTTTGAAACCAAAAACCACTTCTCTTCATGCTTGACTTCATAAGATAGAGTTTAGGGTTAGGGGTAGATACATGATTTGTATTATTTGAATTGTCTTGACCTTATTTATCATCTTTTAAATGCTTACTATATATATGACATAAGAAGACTATGTGCTTTAGTTTTTCAATTTTCTGATTTTTTAATTTTATGCCCATTTGAATCTTGGTCAAATACTAGGTTTGACAATGATTTAAACAAGTTTAAAATATGAAAATGAAAAGATAAGCATGGATCCTTCTTAGTCACTCTAAAATAAAGCTTTTGGGTGGTTTTTGAAATTTCCATGTTTGAAACCCAAAAGCACTTCTCTTCATGCTTGACTACATAAGACAGAGTTTAGGGTTAGGGGGTAGATACATGATTTTTCTTGTTTGAATATGTCTAGACCTTGTTTATCAACTTTAATGCTTACTATATGACATAAGAAAACTATGTGCTTTGTTTTTTCATTTTTTTATTTTTTTGGAATTTTGATGCACATTTGAATCTTGGTAAAATCCTAGGTTTGACCAAGATTTGAACAAGTATATAACATGAAAATGAAAAGGGAAGCATGTATCCTTCTTAGTCACTCTAAAATGAATTTTTTGGGAGTTTTTTGAAATTTCCATGTTTGAAACCCAAAACCATGCACTTCTCTTCATGCTTGACTTCATAAGATAGAGTTTAGGGGTTTGCGGATAGATACATGATTTGTCTAGTTTGAATAAGTCTAGACCTTGTTTATCAACTTTAATGCTTACTATATGACATAAGAAGACTATGTGCTTTCGTTTTTCATTTTTCTATTTTTTTATTTTATGCCCATTTGAATCTTGGTCAAATCCTAGATTTAACCAGGATTTAAACAAGTTTAAAACATGAAAATGAAAAGGTAAGCCTTGATCCTTCTTAGTCACACTAAAATGAAGCTTTTGGGATGTTCTTGAAATTTCCATGTTTGAACCCAAAACGACTTCTCTTCATGCTAGACTTCATAAGACAGAGTTTAGGGGTTAGCGGGTAGATACATGACTTGTCTAGTTTGAATAAGACTAGACCTTGTTTATCAACTTTAATGCTTACTATATGACATAAGAAGACTATGTGCTTTGGTTTTTCATTTTTCTATATTTTTATTTTATGCCCATTTGAATCTTGGTCAAACCTATATTTGACCAGGATTTAAACAAGTTTAAAACATGAAAATGAAAAGGTAAGCCTTGATCCTTCTTAGTCACACTAAAATGAAGCTTTTGGGATGTTCTTGAAATTTCCATGTTTGAAACCCAAAACGACTTCTCTTCATGCTAGACTTCATAAGACAGAGTTTAAGGTTTAGGGTTATAGATACATGATTTGTATGGTTTAAATATGTATAGACCTTGTTTATCAACTTGAATGCTTACTATATGGCATAAGAAAACTATGTGCTTTGGTTTTTCATTTTTCTGATTTTTTTAAATTTTGATGCCCATCGAATCTTGGTCAAATCCTAGGTTTGACCAAGATTTAAACAAGTTTAAAACATGAAAATGACCAGGGAAGCATGTATCCTTCCTAGTCACTCTAAAATGAATTTTTTGGGAGGTTTTTGAAATTTCCATGTTTGAAACCCAAAACCAGTTCTCTTCATGCTTGACTTCATAAGACAGAGTTTAGGGGTTAGGGGGTAGATACATAATTTGTATGGTTTGAATATGTCTAGACCTTGTTTATCAACTTTAATGCTTACTATATGACATAAGAACACTATGTGCTTTGGTTTTTCATTTTTCTGATTTTTAAATTTTAATGCCCATTTGAATCTTGGTCAAATCCTAGGTTTGACCAAGATTTAAACAAGTTTAAAACATGAAAATGAAAAGGGAAGCATGTATCCTTCTTAGTCACTCTAAAATGAAGTTTTGGGAGGTTTTTGAAATTTCCATGTTTGAAACCCAAAACCACTTCTCTTCATGCTTGACTTCATAAGACAGAGTTTAGGGGTTAGGGAGTATGTAGATACATGATTTGTATGGTTTGAATATGTGTAGACCTTGTTTATCACCTTTAATGCTTACTATATGACATAAGAAGACTATGTGCTTTGGTTTTCATTTTCTGATTTTTTTAATTTTCTGCCCATTTGAATCTTGGTCAAATCCTTGGTTTGACCAATATTTAGACAAGTTTCTAGACCTTGTTTATCAACTTTAATGCTTACTATATGACATAAGAAGACTATGTGCTTTGTTTTTTCATTTTTCTATATTTTTATTTTATGCCCATTTGAATCTTGGTCAAACCTATATTTGACCAGGATTTAAACAAGTTTAAAACATGGAAATGAAAAGGTAAGCCTTGATCCTTCTTAGTCACACTAAAATGAAGCTTTTGGGTGGTTTTTGAAATTTCCATGTTTGAAACCCAAAAGTACTTCTCTTCATGCTTGACTACATAAGACAGAGTTTAGGGTTAGGGGGTAGACACATGATTTTTCTTGTTTGAATATGTCTAGACCTTGTTTATCAACTTTAATGCTTACTATATGACATAAGAAGACTATGTGCTTTGGTTTTTCATTTTTCTGATTTTTTTTATTTTTTGCCCATTTGAATCTTGGTCAAATCCTTGGTTTGACCAATATTTAGACAAGTTTAACACGTGAAAACGAACTGATAATCCCATTTGTTGACTCATTTAACTAGTTAATCCCATTTGTTGACTCTCTGTTGACCAGGCACTTGAGGTAAAACTGAGTATATTGCACTAGCCAGTATTAGTACTCAAGGGGAAAACCGAGCACACAAAAAATGCTACAGTATAAGACTCGAGAGTATATCTAAATTTCCAGGGTTAGACTCGAGTACGCGTGTTGCGGTGCAGAAGTGGAAGACGTGCAATTGTTGACGGGTACTGACGCGAGTCGCGGTGCAGAAGTCGAAGACGTGCAATTGTGGACGCGTGTCGCGTTGCAGAAGCCCAAGACGTGCAGACGTTAAATGGTGGACGCGTAGGACGCGGGTCGCATTAACCACCCCTCGCCTTTATAGACGCCTCCTCGCACTATCTCTGTCACTCTCACTCGCTCATGAAACGCCGCCTCTCACGTCCCATCATCTTCTCCAAAGCAAAAACCCTCTCCCTCTCTGCAGGCGAGATGGACATGGAGAATGCGAATCCCATCGTCCATGACGCCGTCGGCTCCAAGCGCGACGCCTCCCTCTTCGACGTCGTCCCCTCAAAGGCCGTCGCCGCCGCCGGTGGCGGTCGTATCCCGCCGGGATGGGACCCCTATGAGCCGGTGCCGTACATCTCGCCTCCGAACCCCTACGACACCTTCATGGACGACCCATGGAACGAGGTAACTATGGTTTGCTCCCTTTTTTCTTCGCCCATTCCTTTTTGAACCCTATTTTTGCTGGTTCCCTAGTAACTATTAGTGCCGATCTGTAGATGGTTGAGTATTGGGTTAATATTTGCGCCGATCGATTTTATTCCATTTTGCTTTGATCCCTTCTTGATTTCGTTTAAGATTTGGAGTTCGGCCGTTCGGTTAATTTATGCAAGTAATAATGGGATCTCAATCAGTTAATTTATGGGATCTCAGTCAGTTATTTTATGCAGGAATCAAAAGATATCAACCGTTTAATTTTGCAAATATTCTGGAATCTGTTCAAAATCAGATCTGGAATCTGTTTCTTTGCCTATGATGAATCGTTGGGCACAAATTTTTACAGAGTGGGTTCAGCGAACCATTGCTGTGTACAAATCTGTTGTGCATGAGCTATGGTTCGCTAACACCATCCCTGTAGACATATAATCGTGTCCACTCTAACTGAGGCTGGCTCTGTTTTTCCTTACTTTGTTATCATGCACGTTAGTCATCGTTGCATCTCATTCACTAATAGTTCCCGTTTGATATGGATCAGCTGTCTGGCAGCGACGTCGGCAGCGACGACGAGCACCATGACGTCAAGACTCGCCAGGTGCTGCGGAGGCTGCAGGTCGGCCAGTACGTCTCCTACTTCGCCAAGGGTGTCTACAGGTGCCCCTTCTGCACTAGGAGGCTCGGCCGCACTGACTTCAACTGCCTCCTCACGCATGCCGAGAACATCGGCAACACCAACCCCAAGGTCGGCGCGTCGGTGAACCCCCACTCCTTCCGCGCCAAGCACATGGCGCTCGGCATGCACCTCCGCAGCATCCAGCGGGTGGAGATCTCCGCCGGGCGCATGCCTCCGCTCAAGCCCAAGGCTCCCAAGGGGAGCAACAAGTGGAGGCAGATGGGGTAGGCGGAGTCCCGGACGTGTGCTGCTGCTGCTGCAAAGCAGCTTCTATTTTGTTGTTAGCTAGGGATCCCTTGTTGTTATGTTGTTAGTATGATGGTGTTGTGAAGAACCTCGAACCTGTTGGCTGCTGTGTATGCAGCTTATTATCTAGGGAGGGATCCCTATTATCTATCCCTATTCTACTGGAGTATATTTTGTTGGCCCTACTTTGTTTTCTCGATTTACTATTACTGCGAATTTGTCGTACGGAGTACATTACCCTGGAGATTTGCTTCTAGATTTAACTACATACATATGGACCAGAGGGAGTACTAGATTTGCTGCCATATTGGGCAAACAACGAGGGCCAAAAGGCACAAATAATTGAAGAAAGACAGAAATGCAAGCTTCTCTAGATTTGATACTTTTGGTTAATAAAGACAAAGAGACAGAGGGGGAAAAGGTGCTCTTAAAAATGCCAATTCGCGCCGAGAGAGACAGAACCCAGCTCCTGCTCACGTACAACCAAACGCGGTCTCGTCCTGTCCCACGCGGTCCCTTTCTACTAGCCCCACACGTCAGCACGGAACGGTCAACTAAACTGGAATCCTCCCGTCTGAGCTCCTTCTGCGGGTAACAAATAAGGGCTTGGCGAAAACTGAGGAAAAACATAAGGCAATCTTATTGACTAATATAGCTGTTTAATTAATAAAAGGATTAGCTACAACGTGCTCAGTTTGCCCATTTATTAAGGTATAAGACTGGCAGGAGAGAAAGTAATCGCTAGTTTCCTCATTTTGCCCCTGCATGCTCGCACGATTAAAGCTCCTTCCGCACGCGCTGGACTCCTCGTTTCCTTAAACCTCCTCGTTTCTCGGGATAGACCAACAGTTTTTCAGGATCTTGGGGTTTTTTTTTTGACAATCAATACCACATATATTCATAGCAAAAATAGTACATGGTAGAGGGCTACATGACGACTAGATATATCACCAAAAAGGGTGATGCATGTCTCCTTCACCAAAACAGCTGAAACAAGCAGTACACGGACGCAAGTACACCACCATAATAATACTACTACATTAACACAAGTACGAGTAATAAAGTAAGAGTACTACTCCCTCTAATCTAATTTAAACCAAAATAAAACTTAAACTTCATCCTAAATTTGAACTAGTGCCTCGTCCTCGTTCTTCGCTCATTTTCTGATCCAAGACGGCGCAGAGTGCCAGAGTGCATGGCACGGAACTCTTCATCGGTGGCATGCCATGGGCATGTCACCGGATGCATGATTTTTTTCGCAATGTTTTAAATTTGAATTTAGGCCGCATGTCACACGGTGACATGGAAAAGGTGCATGTCACCTGGTGGTGGTAGGCAACTACCCTTATTTACGGCGGCGTAGGCGACTGGACGCCGCGTGGCCAGCCGCTGCCTCGTGGCCGCCTCGGTTTCCACGCGGGAGACCATTAAACGCCGACGACCAACCTTCCCGCGTCACGGTTAGCGACTATGACTATAAGGGCAAAACGCTAAACTCTCTCGTTCCATTCACTTTCTTCCTCTCTCCACCTAACAAACATTTGTTCGTCGCTCTCTCCTCCAGCAATGTCTTCAAAATTCAGGTCGTCGGCGGTCAAGTACGCGGAGAAAAAACGCCGGCTCGAAATTTCGAGAGACGCTTCCAGAAACCAAGTGGGCTCGCCGTCGCCGCCGCCGCCGCCGAAACGCGTCCGTGCTGTGCTCACCGGGTTAGTTTCCTTCGCCATGTACTTTCGTTTCTTCTTGCCCGGGCTCAAGCTCTTTAAGAGTCTCTATGGTTATACATCTTAAAGGGTTGGAAGTTCCAACGACGCCCCTACTGCACCAACTTCCACGACCAAGGAATCATCGTCGTCCGATGATTTCAACCCGGCCCTACCCCGGCGAAATGAGGTAGCACCAACTTCTTCTTCTTCTTCTTCTTCTTCTTCTTCTTCTTCTTCTTCTTCTTCCTTTGCGCTTACTTGCTACCGATGATTTCGCCCTGAAGGAAGCGGCGCCGACTATCGACACCACTGTCGCCATCTTGATGGAAAAAAACGAGGAGCTCAGCTTAGAGTGTGATCGCCTCCGAGACGATTTGGCTGCCAAGAAGAAGAATTCGAAAACTCTTGTGGAGCTCATTTGCAGCCTTCGAAATGAGCGCGATATGTTGAAGAACGAGCTGATTAAGCAGAAAGCATCAGCGGAGAAAGCCAGCAGCATACTCAAGACTGTGTGCCTCGACAGAGACAAGTCTGATATAGAGTACAAAATCCTTCTTCAGGATAAAGTACAGCTCCAAAAGTTGAACCTTGAATATGCTGACATCGCCATCCTTGCCCTTCTCGAGAGGCAGAAGGCACAAGATAAGTTGATGCACCTGATGTTGGAGAGCTGCAGTGAAAGAGAAGAGACATTGAAAGAAGTGAGCAGTTTGGTGGGATACATGAGTGACGTCGGGCGTACTTCGCAGAATCCGCCCCGGCTGAGCTCAAATTCCAGCGGAACCAGCTTTCAGCAATGCATGTTAGGCGCACCTACAACTTCTACTCATTGATTAGAGGTCGCACGACATGGCATTTTCCCTCGAAATAGTAGTACTGTACTAATAGTTGTACTACTTAATATCTACCTTTTTGTAAAATAATTTCTTACATGTATTAGAAACTACCCCTCTCGTTTCTGGATGCACCCGGGACATTGTCATCCGGCCCTCTTCTGGACAAACCCCCTCGGGAAGGGCGGTATATTTTGCACATTTCGCTACTAGTACTTCTAATTCCACCGCTTATTTTTCTAATCCGTTAAATCGTTAATTGGATGACCAACTGATGGAAGCTGCGATAGATTAGACCAACAAGTGGTGAATTGTGCAAAAGATATGTCCGTGTTTTATGCAAAAGAGTGATATGGGGATCTGGTGGAATCTTGAATTTCCTCTTCAGTGGTAGGCATGCTTCACTTATAGCTGGAGTACATTGCGGACCTGGTGCATTTCGTCAGTACCGATCAGCTATTTTTGCTTATCCGGGAAGAAAAGGTAGTACTAGCCTTTTCTGTGAGATGTCTTTTCAGTGCTACGGAGTTGTCTGTTCACTGCTTGCTTTGTCTGTCGGTGACTTTGCCAAGCTGACTTTGCCATGACTTTGGGTGACTGATATGTGGACCACAGTTGTAAGTGACTCAAAGTCACTGACTTTGGGGACTCGTGAATGCTTCGTATATTTCTGACGGTTTCTGAATTATGTACTCCGTACAAATTTTGTAATATTGGTCAAACTAGTTTTGACCAGGGTTTGTGTAGGGTGTTTTTTTTTGGTTGGTCCAAATGGTGTTGTGTGGTCCAAATGTGATGTATCATCACACCACCATGTGCCCCCCTCCCCCCACCCCACCCCTAGGTTTTGGTAATGCCATTCTGATACATGCTTCTTAGAAGGAGTACATTTTTTCCGTTAGGGCATGACAATTTTGAAAAATTCAAAAAAAAATGGGAAGACAGAATGGTAACATCATTTTCCATGTGATGATGCACCCCTGTGCCAAATTTTGGTTCATTTTAAGAATGTAAGGTGACAAATTACTCGAGGAAGCTAGTTGGAGTAGACGGGCATGATCGGATTGGCATAGGCGATTTATTTTTTGAAGGATGTTATTTTTCATAGACAATATCTGACACAAAAAATAAAATGTTAAGGTCTCATATTATTCTGAATGATTTTGAATTACTTATGACGTTTGGAAGTATTGGTATACATGAGTCCCAGATGAAGTTAAATGGTCCAAAAAAAAAGTTTCGTACACGTCTCCCAGAAAGTGGAAAGTCGAGTACATGCATGACTTCACGCGTCCACTACTGGATACAGGGGGTCGGAGGCTATAACATAATCGGCCTCATCATCTCTCGCGAGCTCGTCCTCTCCACTCCCCCAACTTGCCTCCCCCACACTGTGAAAACCCCCATCCACTCACCGCACCTCTGAGGCATCGACTTTCCCGTTTCCAACCACAACAGCATGAAGATAGGTATTGCATACGAGGCGGAGCAATAGGCGACCGCCCACGCAGAGGATGCCTCTACGGTAGTGGCCTTCGTGGTGGGTGAGGCTTCACCGGGCACCCAAGCCGCTCGTCTCCTCTGCTTGTCGGATTCTTCAACCTCGGTCGAAATGGGCATCCTGGCCGTCACGACGGGTGAGGCTTCACCGGGCACCCATGCCGCTCGTCTCCTCTGCTTGTCTGGTTCTTCGACCTCGGTCGAAACGGGCGTCCTGGCCGTCGAGCAGAAGGTGGATACCAACGTTGTTTATCCCGCCGAAGATGTGCACGGCGTTGCAGGCCACCACGGCGAGGTCTTCCTAGGCCCGATGCTGGACGCGAACCTCGACCCCTTCGATGATTTCGGCCCAAACGTTCAGTTCCAGGAGGATGTTGAGGGTGATGACGAGGAGGTACTTCTCTTTTACCGAAACTGTCCCAACCCTCTTTGTGTCATATTGCTGTTCACATGGTTTGCACGAGCCTGGTTCTTGATTGATTTGATATCCTACCTTGTTCTTGTAGATGTAATTGATTCTACGATTCGTAAGATCAGATTCTAGTTTAATTTCGACTAATCTGCCATGTAGTCATATAATCAATTTATGTGTTCATACTTAGTGGACTTGCAATTGTTGTGGCTAATGTTCATGGTTGTTCATAGGGTTTCTCATGATTTATTACGATTTCTTCTGCCATTTACTTGTTCTACACATTTAATTTTAGGGTTTCTAAGGTTTGATTATGTTAGTGGAGTATTTATTCGATCTGTCATAAAAACTTGATTATGTAGTACTTAATAATTCATAGGAGTATTCTGATGACATGGACAACAACAAGGTGCGCAGGGACCGGAAAAGCCGCTATGTTCTCAAGCGGCTGAAGGGTGGTGAAATTCGTTTCTGCATGCGCGGGGAGCTATTTTGCCCATTATGTGGCAAATTTCTCTAGAAGGACATCCACAGCCTGATCCAACATGCGATGGGTGTAGGCCTAAGTACATAGGGGGAAACACCGCCCTGCAACCAAGGCCAAGTACGCATCATATGGCCTCTTCCTCCAGAATTACGTCTTGCCTAGCTTGCTCCACGTCAACGCCCCTGCTGCTGGCCCTCATGCTCCTGGTCATGTTTAAAGTTCATATGTGTAATCTTAATCCCTTTGGAAGTTCAGCATTAAACTCTACTAGTACAACCGTGGTGGTCTTGTGATGTAGTACTCTTTTGATGCATTTGTGATGTAGTAGTACTACTTTTTTTGAAATGATATAGTACTATCTAAGAAAAGTACTCCCTCCGATTCACATTCATTTCACATCAAGAAATATGGATCAGAGCGAGGGAGTAAATTAAACATGGCATCTCGTGCATGAAGCTTGACATATCGATCAGGTTGGCTAGAATAGCAATACAATGTTGCTCATTAGGCAAATGCATGCCATGTACGATAGTATACATCCAGTAAAGAAGTCTATACTGACATAAAAAACTACTTTGGGGATGAGAGTCAATTGGGGCATCTACAATATAGAAAATCTTGCTCGTAGATGATTTTGGCTAAGAGGGTTTTACTCACATTACACGTGCCACTTTCCTTGTCTGCAAAACAAGTTCCAATAAAGGGAGAGGAAAGAAGAGGGTATTGTGGGCGAGATTGAACACCTTTTTTATGTGTTAATCTGAGGCCTCGTTTAGATGAGGATTTCGACTTATGCCTAACAGCTCAACACATCCACAAATAACTCTGCTTGCGCACACCACCGTTCATTAAAAATAACAATATTAGCTCGCAAGATTAAGAACAAAGTGAATTTAAGTAACTTGGTAAGCTTTTCAAGCAATATATTCAGAGAAAGAGCACACATGTTCGGCTCAAAATAATCATAAGAGAAGAACAATAAATCTAAGACACCACATGGATTCATACCTTGAGTCGACGCTGGCTCGTAGAAGGGCGGCCGCGCCTCGAGGATGCCGGGGACGTCTCCACCTCGGTCTCACTTGTGACTGCTTATCGGCGGGTGGTGCGCCGCGCCATGTAGAAGATCTATCAAGAGATGAGAGCCCGATGACGCTACCGACGCCTCAACCTTGATAGCACCGACTTGTTGCTCCGCACCGAGATGCGCCACGTGCAAGATTTAGCGGATGCACTAATTTTAGAGATATGTCATGATCATTGTAACAAATTTCAACGTGATGATGATTTGATCTTGTACTCGGCCTTGAACATAAGAACTAGTACAATCTCACCTTTTTTTAATCATTATCCTTTGCGAGATTTAGCGGTTGCGCCAAATTCAGAGAAATATCATGATCATGGTAACACAATTTTCAATATAATGATGATTTGATGTTGCACTCGACCTTGAACATAAGTACTAGTACGGTCTCACAAATTTGTATCATTATACTTTGCAAGTTTTAGTGGATGCGCCCATTTTCAGAGGTAGATCATGATCATGGTAAGTTGGTAACAAATTTTCAACGTGATGATGATTTGATTTTGCACTCGGCCTTGAACAGAGGTACTAGTACGGTCTCATAATTTTTTATCATTATACTTGGACGGTGGCCAAATTCAAAATCTCATAGCGGCAAAACTTCCCGCCCACAAAATACAAAAATTTCACACGCTTCCAAATTCCCATTCTACCCCTGTGGAGATGGCAGCAAAGTCGGTTGGTGGGGGGGTCTGCCCGTCATTTTTTGGATCACCACCTCCCTAGCCCGGAAACCCTCCCAAAAAAATTCATTTCCCTCAGACCACCCACCGGAACTTCCCAAGTCCCTCTCTCCCACCTCCACGACCACCGCACCGGAACATCCCCGCCGGACTTCCCTGGCCTACCCGAGCCCTCGCGATCCTCGTCATCCGGCTGCCTGCCGGAGCCGCTTCATCGACGCCGTCATCAACCGGACCGGATCATCCCCGCCGAACCTCGAAACCATATGCTCATCCAGCAGTCTACCGCAGTCGCTTCAGCTGCGGTATCGTCCACCCCGCCGGAGCCGCTTCGCCGGATCCGTCGTCCACCGCATCGGATCTTGCTCACCGACACCGCTGTGCATGAACCGGATCTGCTTCACCGGCGCCAGTGCATGATCTAAACTCTTCTACTGTCGCTTTTCTATTGCTTGCCTGCAAGTTCTTGTTTAATCTTGGGGGAACCTGTTTGTGCTAACGACGCGCCGTTACGTCTTTGCAGATTAGATGAGTAACCATGAAGTGTAATGGCCGTCTCTCCAACCCCAAGTAGCACATGTAGCGTACTTCATCACCGGATCTATCAACCCCAGGAAGATCTGCTGTGACTCCCACAGAGTGCTTCTCCTAATGTAAGTCCCTTGTTTTAGCGCCATGTTCTGGGTTCAGATGCTTGTTTGTCTGAAGCTCTTTTAGTTCATTCCTAGCTATGACCGTAACACGTTGCTATTTTCTACTTCATTGCTAACTTTAAGCGATTGAACATTTTGGTTTGCATTCCCTGCTCTGTAGATGTAGCCATCATAACTTCTATCTTGCTCAGTCGTTGTTACAAAAATTATACTGTAGGTATTATAGTAACATCCTGCTATTATTTAGTTCATGGCCAATTTTAAGTAATTGCACATGTTGGTTCGCATTCCCTGCTCTATAGCTTTTGGCATCGTAACTTCTATATTTGGTTTACATTCCCTGCTCTGTAGATCTAGCCATCATAACTTTATCTTGCTCAGTCGTTGTTACAAAAATTATGGCCTGCTACTATGTTGTTTGTGCCAATTTTTTACTCCATGAACATGTTGGCTTGCATTCCCTGTACTACAGGTGATGCCATTGTTTTGTATCTAGTTCATTGTAAGCTAACAAAGTAAGGACTTAGTTTGGCATGCTATCACTCTGCTATCTAGCCTGTAGTACAAATAAACTTGTCATACTACTAGATAATAATTTTGCGTGCCATCTTGTTCTTCAAAAGCTGCATTATTGACTTGTTTCTCTGACTTGGCATGACGCTCACATATGGAAAGCTGAACATATTGGTTTGCATTCCCTCTTATACAAGTTCACAGGTGATCCCACTATATTCTGTATCTGGTCCATCCTAAGCTCCAGCATTAACTATCCTCCATGTGTTGCTCATTACAAGTTTATATCCCGAAACATCTTGATTTGCATCCCCTTCACTATAAGTTCAGGAGTATTATTTAGTTCACGGCCAAAATGAAGTAATTGCACTTGGCACATGTTGGTTCACATTCCCTCCTCTTTAGCTTTTGCCATCGTAACTTCTATTTTTGGTTTACATTCCCTGCTCTGTAGATGTAGCCATCATAACTTCATCTTGCTCAGTCGTTGTTACAAAATTTATAGCCTGCTACTATGTTGTTCATGCCAATTTTGTACTCCCTGAACATGTTGGTTTGCATGGGACTCGACAGTAGTAAGTCTGCTGTTTCATTCTAACATGCTCTGTTATATTGGCTGTTGGTATGCGGCATGCACTCTTTGTTTGCTTATTGTGCGCATTACAATGATCTTGTTATAACGACGAAATGATGAGTTCCAAATTCTTTGCCAAACAATATTGTAGTGTCTTTGCCTTTCCATTGTTGTTGTCTTAACTTGTAATGTCTTTGTTTCAGATATAGGTGCTGCATGGACAACTTAAAAGATTGCCGGATCGCTTCATTGTATTGCTAGGTTTAATTACCATTCAATTTCTCTGGGTTCTGTAATATTTTTTTCAATGCCTTGCAGCTGATGTAATATTTAGTTAGTTTTTATAGTTCTTTCGCGCATTTTTTCTTTGGTCCTTGTGGTAAGTGAGGCTATCCGACAGAAATCAATGCTGCGTAAATATTCTCAGTATCTAAAACACGAATTCCCATCCCTTAAACGGCCCAATTAAGCGAAATCACATATGTGCCTGCCCGCAAAATCCTAAAGCGCATATTATGCCGGCATATAAACAGCAACTAAACGGGCTGGCCCACTTACTTCTTGGGCCAGCCCATTTGATTTACGGTGGACCCCACACACTAATTGGGCTGGCCCACTTGCTTTAAGGTGGACCCCACCAACTACTGGGCCGGCCCACTAATTAGTTGGGCCAGCCCATTTGCTTTTTTGTGGACCCCACATAATAAATGGGCCGGCCCTTTAAGAGGAAAGTGGGACCCACCTGTGTTTTTGGCCCGGCCCACTATCTTGTTGCCGACCCACTTGCTATATGGTGGACCCCACATACTAGTTGGGCCGGCCCTTTAACAGGAAAGTGGGACCCCATGTGTTTTTTGGCCGGCCACTATCTTGTTGGGCGGCCCACTTGCTATGGTGGTCCCACATACTAAATGGGCCGGCCCTTTAAGAGGAAAGTGGGACCCACCTGCGTTTTTGGCCCGGCCCACTATCTTGTTGGGCCGGCCCACTATATGGTGGACCCCACATACTAATTGGGCCGGCCCTTTACGGAAAGTGGGACCCACTGTGTTTTTGGCCGGCCCACTATCTTGTTGGGCCGGCCACTTGCTATATGGTGGACCCATACTAAATGGGCTGGCCCTTTAACGGGAAAGTGGGACCCACTGTGTTTTTGGCCGGCCAACTATTTTGTTGGGCCGGCCCACTTCTGTATGGTGGACCCCACAAACGAAATGGGCCGACCCTTTAACTGGAAAGTGGGACCCACCTGTGTTTTTGGCCCGGCCCACTAGCTTGTTGGGCCGGCCCACTTGCTATACGGTGGACCCCACACACTAAATGGGCCGGCCCTTTAACAGGAAAGTGGGACCCACATGTGTTTTGGCCCGGTCCACTTGCTTCTGGGCCGGCCCAGTTCTGTAAGGTGGACCCCACATGTTAAATGGGCCGGCCCATTTAAGTTTTGACCAGTCAACCTTAGAGGTTAGGCCCGGCCCACGTAACTAATGGACCAGCCCAGCTATATAGTTGACCGGTCAAACTATGTCATCTGTCCCGGCCCGCTTAAGACGTGGCAGGCCTCGTGTGGGCCTACCATCTACCACGGGGTTTCAGCCGGTTAACGCCGTTAACTGGCAGTTAACGGCGTCTGCCACGTGTCGTTTGCATGACGTCAGCAGTCAACGGGCTCCGAAAACACTTCCGCAACGGTCCGATTTTCCGTGGCGGAAGGGCGCCCAAGCGCGACGGACCGAAAAATCGTCGTTGGACTTTGCCTGACGCAGTTTCGACAACGGAACCCATATCGTCGGGTTAGGCCCATAGGCGACGAAAAATACCCCTTAGCGGACGATTTTGAGACGTTGTCTATCAGAACTTTTCTTGTAGTGCATATAGGAATAGTTATTCTAGGGTTTATGGTGTACTCCTAATATTTCCTTAGGTATCTAGGCTAAGACTCCACTTGGCTTTCTTGGTTGTATTAGTCTCATTCTTACTTTATCAGTTCATGGATATAATCTTGTTCCACTTGATATTAGGTTATCTCACCACTCCAAGAGGAAATGGTTTACAACCTAATACTTTAGTTCAATGGTTGTCCTTGATTCTTAAATAGGTAAAGCTAGGATTTGGATGAATGGTCTCTCTCATTTGGGATGGACTTGAATAATATCCTGGGGTTCTTCTTAAAGATGATGATTTGAATACATGGATGCATATCCAAGGTTTAGCTCAAAGTTTGTCATAGCTTATTTTAATAATTAAAACAGAACTCCCACCTCTCTAGGTTAGATGTATAATAATTTGGAATAGAGAAGAATATATATTCCTAGGGTTGATCTCCTTATCATGATTCCAAGAATGAAGTAAAATGAATACCATGAGGTTCATGGTAGGATCAAGGATTAGTTTAAGACATAGAAAAGATATGTCAAGAATAGTTTCTCTGGTTTATTGTTACTTGATTTCAATTTGAATAGATGTTCATATGTTGTGGCAAGGATTACCATATTATAATCTTTTATAAGATCAAGCAATTTATCATTGAGTAAAGTGTTGTTGTGTTGATTATTAGTTCCATTTGATCTAACCCCTTAGATCAAATCATCTCTACCCAAAACAAGGTTTTAACAAAGTCACATTGAGGTTTATAGCGCTTGACTTGATGAGCTACTTCAATTCCACCAAGGTCAAGTGAAACTTCAGTTACTGTGACTGTTTTACTTTAAAGCGCGAAAATTCCCCGGATTTTCTATGCATGAATGCAATGCACACATCTGTTTCCTCTATTTTTGTAACCCCAATACGGCGTCTACGGAAGGTTTTCCGTATCGTGGCTCTCGTCTTGGGGTTTCGCGACGGAGGCTATAAGTAGGCGAAAGGGCAGGTCAGAGGCGGCACGAGGGGCCCGGATGACAGGGCCGCGCGGCCGGGCACAGGCCGCGCCGCCCTGTCGTCTGGCCACCTCGTGGCCCCACTTCGACTTCCTTCGGTCTTCGGAAGCTTCGTGCAAAAATAGGACCCCTGGCGTTGATTTCGTCCAATTCCGAGAATATTTCGTTACTAGGATTTCTAAAACAGCAAACAAGACAACTGGCTCTTCGGCATCTTATTAATAGGTTAGTTCCAGAAAATGCGTAAATATGACATATAATGTGCATAAAACATGTAGGTATCATCAATAAAGTAGCATGGAACATAAGAAATTATCGATACGTTGGAGACGTATCAGATACCTTTATTATTATCTGCAAATGCCCTGCCTTGATTGTTACATGAGTTCTCTCATCCATGCAACGCCCGTTCATCCATCCATGTGCCTACAGTATTTTAATCCTGCTGTTTACTATAATCACTACTGCTGTCTTTATTTCAATGCTGTTGTTATTTCACTACTGCTACTGCTATAAAACTGTTACTACTGATAAACTCTTGCGAGCAAGTCTGTTTCCAGGTGCAGCTGAATTGACAACTCCGCTGTTAAGGCTTACAAATATTCTTTGGCTCCCCTTGTGTCGAATCAATAAATTGGGTTTTACTTCCCTCGAAGACTGTTGCGATCCCCTATACTTGTGGGTCATCAAGACTATTTTCTGGCGCCGTTGCCGGGGAGCATAGCTTTATTTGCAAGTTCACTTGGATTGATATTGTTCGCTGCAAATTCTCCATCATGGGTAAACCTCGCGATACTAAAGTCGCCATATTACCATCCACTACAAGAAAAGGTACAACTCTGAGTACCTCTGCTGCTCTTGATTCACCATCTGTGATAAGTAAACTTGTTTCACCACCACAAGCTTCAAATGTTGGTACTTCTGCTGAATCTGAAAATTCCTCTTATAATTTTGATGATGCTTCTGTGCTTGATGATAGTGGTTCGTTAGGATCTTTTCTAGATGCTACAATTGCTAGGTCTAGACAAATTGAAAATACTGAAACTCCTAATGAAAATGCTGCTACACCTGTTAATTCACCTGAGTCTGTTGAATACTCTAGTGATGATCTGATGAAGATTATGTGGAACTTGATGATGATTTTATTGATAAATGCAATGCTACTACTGATGCAAGTAAAATTAAAAAGTTTCTTGCACAACATACTGTTAGATATAAACTGTCTCCTGATCCTAAATTTGCCACATCTCCTATAAACATTAAGGATAAGGATTATGATTTTTCTCTTGATCTATCTCATATAGCTATTGTTGAGAAAACACCCTTTTGTGGTACTGAAAAAGAAAGTGTTGTAGAACACATGAATGAGCTTTCTACTTTGAGTAGCTTGTTTTCTGATGATGTCAAGATGCGTACTTATTTTGTTGCTAAAATTTTTCCTTTCTCATTAAAGGATGATGCTAAAACTTGGTATAATAGTTTGCCTCCTGGTTCTATTGATAGTCCAAGTGGTTTGCTTGATGTTTTCTTTCGGAAATACTTTCCTGCTAGTGCTCAACATATTGCTTTGCAGAAAATTTATAGCTTTGACCAGGAAGATGGAGAGAAATTGCCTGAAGCTTGGGCAAGATTTTGCTCTCTTATCAGAGCTCGGCCTGGACATGATTTGGAAAAGCATGATTTACTTGATATATTTTATAGTGGACTAACCATTGAGTCTAGGGCATACTTGGATAGTTGTGCTGGTTGTGTTTTCAGGAAAAGAACTCCAGACGAGCTGAAGAATTATTGGCTAAAATAGGCCAGAATCATGATGATTGGACTACACCTGAACCAACTCCGACGCCAATATTGAAGAAGAGGGGTATGATTAAATTAAATGATGAAGATATGAGGGAAGCCAAGAAGTCTCTTAAGGAGAAGGGTATTAAACCTGAAGATGTGAAGAATTTACCTCCCATAGAAGATTTATGTAAGATAACTCCCCCTTCATCCATGATTGAGGTACACTCTCTTCAACGCTTTACTAGGGAAGATATTCCATATTCAAAACCTCCTGCACAATGCTTAGATGAGTTTGATAATTATATTGTTAAGCAAAATAATTTTAATATGAGAGTAGAGAATCATTTAATGGAAAATTCTCGAGCTATTAGTGAATTGCATGGTATTGTGGAGAGAACCTCCAATGATGTTAAGATGCTTGTTAAACATTTTCATATGGTTCAAACTCAAATTGATCAACTCACTAAAGTGCAAAATGACTTGTTGAAAAATAGTTCTAAAGAAAAACATGCTTATGAAGTAACAACTAGAGGTGGTGTTTCTACCCAGGATCCTCTATATCCTGAAGGGCATCCCAAAAGAGTTGAACAAGATTCTCAACGAACTAAAGAAACTAGTGCTCCATCTAAGAAAAAGAAGAAGAAACATAAAACTGTTGTAGAATCCTCTGAACCTGTTAATGATCCTAATAGTATTTCTATTTCTGATGCTGAAACTGAAAGTGGTAATGAACATGATAAAGATAATGATAAGAATGATGTTTCTGATAAAGAAGAGATTGAAAATGAACCTGAAAAGCATGCTAAAAATAAAAAGTACACTAAAGAAGATTTTATTGCTAAGAAACATGGTAATGAAAGAGAACCTTGGGTTCAAAAGCAAATGCCTTTTCCTGCTAAGAAACTAAAATCAAAGGAAGAAGAACACTATAACAAATTTTGTGATTGGATGAAACCTTTGTTTTTGCAAATCCCTTTGACTGATGCTATTAAATTACCTCCTTATTCAAAGTATATGAAAGATATTGTCTCTAACAAAAGGAAAATTCCTAATGAGGAGATTTCCACTATGCTCGCTAATTACTCTTTCAATGGCAAGGTTCCAAAGAAGCTGGGAGACCCAGGTATACCGACTATTCCTTGTTCCATCAAGAATAATTATGTTAGAACTGCTCTATGTGATTTGGGAGCAGGAGTTAGTGTGATGCCTTTTTCTCTTTACAAGAGACTTGATTTAGATAAGTTGATACCAACTGATATATCTTTGCAAATGGCTGATAAATCTACTGCTATTCCTGTTGGTGTATGTGAGGATGTTCCTATTCAAGTTACTCAACTGCTTAATATTAACTGATTTTGTTGTGTTGGAAATGCCTGAAGATGATAATATGTCCATTATTCTTGGGAGACCCTTTCTTAATACTGCAGGGGCTGTTATTGATTGCAATAAAGGAAAAGTCACTTTTAATGTTGATGACAAGGAACATACTGTCTATTTTCCCAAGAGGATTGATAAAATATGTGGAGTTAATACAATTTCCAATTCAAGAACTATCAAAGTGGGAGTTATTGATTGTCCTATATATGATCCTAAAGAAGGATATCAAACTATTGTGATTGGATCCATATCAATACAATATAAGGTAACATGATTGATTTGAGGTTTATTTCTTCTTATGACATGTAAAATTATTTGGTGGCAAGACTTGATCAACCTTGTTAACAAGTATATTTTATATGCATAGAAGAGCTAAACAACATTTCTTTCTTTCTTCACTTGTTTTACTTGCTGTAGCACTACTTGTTTTGCAAGATGCTTTAGTTGTTTAGAGGTTTGAAAATCTTTTTCTGCCCAGTAATAATAATTTTGACACCCAGAAATGTGCATTTTTCAAAGTTTTCAAAAATTTACAAAAATTATACCGTTGGTCTTATTTTTCGAAGAGGCACCTGGGAGCACCTGGGGATGACCAGTGGGGCACCCCAGGGTGGCACCCCACAGGCCGGCGCGGCCAGAAAGGGGGACGCGCCACCCTATTGTGTGGGGCCCTCCTTGCCCCACCACTTCATCTCTTTCTCCCATCTCATTCTCTCTCCCGAAAAAACTCGCACCAGCTTTCTCTCACTCGCGTTTCTGCTCAAGAGCTCAAGATTTCTCGATCTCTTTGCTCAGCCCAGATTTCTGTCTGAAATTATGTACATTTGCTCTCCGGTATGTGACTCTTCTAGTTTTTATTTTCTTGTTTTTGCTTTGTTTCTTTCCTAAAACACAAAAAGACCAAAAATATTTCTGTTGTTTCTCTTCACCATTTGCTTATCTTGGTTTCTTGCTTTTATTTTGCTTTATTTGCTATCGTTGGTTTGCTATGAGAAAATCCAAAAAGATTTTGCTTTGTTTGCTTGTTTCCTTTTGTTCTTGTTTCCAATTCGAAAACACCAAAAATATTTGTTGTTCTTCTTTGGTTTTGTAAAGTTCATTATGGAGTTCAGCGGTCTTCGGTGGTTGGAGCTTGGTTTTCATTCCATATTATTCAAGCTACACAAGTGAAAGGCAATAATGACGATCTACGACAATCTGATTGTGGTGAGAGGCTGGTATGAACTCTATTTGTTTTCATTTTTGTACATATACTCATCCATGTGAGCATGCTTAGTTGGTTCATGTGAGGTATATGTCATTTAAGAAAGTCTAGTAGTTCATGATCTCTCATGTTTAGCTCCAATTTATTAATATGAGTAGCATGTCATAAATATTTGCTTGCATTGCTTTATTCATAGATAGATATGACATTGTGGTATCCTCCTCTGAATAATTCACTTGAATCAACTTGGCACATGCTCACGCATGCATATGACTGAACAAAAGTCAATTAAGCCTCGATGATTTATTTTGCCTCAGAGTTCTTGTATCACTTTTATGCCTTTGTTAATTTATTTTGCCGCAAGCATGATTATGACAGTTGTTGCTCTCTTGATTGTCGCTTCCCAGTCTATTGCTAGCCTTCACTTGTACTGAGCGGGAACGCTGCTCGTGCTTCCAAACCCCTGAAAACCAAGTTATTCCAGAGTGTCCACCATAAATACCTATGCATGGCATTTCAAACCATTTCAAGTAAATTCTCATGTGCTACCTTTAAACCTTCAAAATGCTTCTCAATTTGTGTTAATGTTTTATAGCTCATGAGGAAGTATGTGGTGTTTATCTTTCAACCTTGTCATTTACTCTTGACAGACTTTCACCAATGGACTAGTGGCACATCCGCTTATCCAATAATTTTGCAAAGAGAGCTGGGGTTCCCAACCCCAATTAATTAACTTTCATCAATAATTCTCTTCACATGTTTTGCCCTGATTTATCAGTAAGCAACTTAACTTGCAAATAGACACTCCTCCATGGTATGAGAATGTTGGAAGGCACCCGATTCGGTTAGCCATGGTTTGTGTAAGCAAAGGTTGGGGGAGTGTCATCCATAATGAAACTAAAATATATGTGTAAATAAAAGAAAAGAGGGATGATCTGCCTTGCTGGTAGAGATAACGTCCCTCATGGGAGCCGCTCTTGAAACATGTTAATCTTTGCTTCCCTCTGCGAAGGGCCAATCTTTTACTTTTATGTTGAGTCACCATCCTTTCTTTGAGCACTTTCTTGAGAGCACAACTGTCATTCTTAGTATAATATGCTTGTCCCAAAATGTGATTAATTGTGGTATAACTTTGATGCTTTTATCTTTGATAATCTCTACTTCCAGTCTTTCCATGAACTTCAAAGGTGCCCGGGCATTTATGTTTTGCTGTACAAATACGGGCAAGCGAGATACCACTTTATCATATCTTTTATGAACATTGCAATCCTGCTGATAGACATGATTCATGATGCTTATTGTTAATTTGTTGGTACCTTTTCCATGATTGACATAGCTATTAGATGATTTTATTTGCATGTATCTTATTATGAATTGCTTAAGTACTTGCCATATCATGAGAATATTTACATCATATGAACAAATGTGTTCGTGAAAGTTCTTTTATCGCACTCAGTTGTTAACTGAATTGCTTGAGGACAAGCAATAAGCTAAGCTTGGGGGAGTTGATACGTCCAAAACGTATCTACTTTCCCGAACACTTTTGCTATTGTTTTGCCTCTAATTTGTGTATTTTGGATACAACTAACACGGACTAACGCTGTTTTCAGCAGAATTGCCCTGGTGTCTCGTTTTTGTGCAGAAATTCAACTTTCGGGAAAATCCTCGGAATTTATGTCGAAGGGCTTATTTTTCCGAAGATTCACGGAGCCGAAGGGTAGGCCTGGAGGCCCAGGGCCCCCACACACTAGGCCGGCGTGGCCTGGAGGGGGCGCGCCGCCCTGTGGCCGCCTCGGCCAGCCTCGACGCCCCCTTTGTACTATTTAAGGGTTTCGATCTAAAAACGCGAGACGGGAAGTCGAAGTCGCCAGAAACCATCCAGAACGCCGCCACCGTCGCGAAACTCCGTCTCGGGACCGAAACTCCGTTCGGCACCGCCGGGACGGGGAATTGGAGGAGATCATCGCCATCATCACCACCGACGCCTCTCCATCGACCAGCCATGTTTCCCCCATCCATGTGTGAGTAATTCCCCGCTGTAGGCTGAAGGGGATGGTAGGGATTGGATGAGATTGGTCATGTAATAGTCATAAGATTGTTAGGGCATAGTGTCTAGTATCCGTTGTTGGTACTTTTATGATATTGTTGCAACTTGTTATGCTTAATGCTTGTCACTAGGGCCCGAGTGCCATGATCTCAGATCTGAACATGTTATTGATTCATGAAGATATTCGTTGTTTATGATCTTACCTGCAAGTTGTATACACATATTGTTGTCCGGAACCCGAGGCCCCAAAGTGACAGAAATTGGGACAACCGGAGGGGAAGGCGGTGATGTGAGGATCACATGTGTTCATGGAGTGTTAATGCTTTGCTCCGGTACTCTATTAAAAGGAGTACCTTAATTTCCAGTAGTTTCCCTAGAGGCCCGGCTGCCACCGGCTGGTAGGACAAAAGATGTTGTGCAAGTTTCTCATTGCGAGCACGTACGACTATATACGGAACACATGCCTATGGATTGATTAGTACTTGGATACCGCTTTATTATTATCTGCAAATGCCCTGCCTTGATTGTTACATGAGTTCTCTCATCCATGCAACGCCCGTTCATCCATCCATGTGCCTACAGTATTTTAATCCTGTTGTTTACTATAATCACTACTGCTGTCTTTATTTCACTGCTGCTGTTATTTCACTACCTGCTATAAAACTGTTACTACTGATAAACTCTTGCGAGCAAGTCTGTTTCAGGTGCAGCTGAATTGACAACTCCGTTGTTAAGGCTTACAAATATTCTTTGGCTCCCCTTGTGTCGAATCAATAAATTGGGTTTTACTTCCCTCGAAGGCTGTTGCGATCCCCTATACTTGTGGGTCATCAAGACTATTTTCTGGCGCCGTTGCCGGGGAGCATAGCTTTATTTGCAAGTTCACTTGGATTGATATTGTTCGCTGCAAATTCTCCATCATGGGTAAACCTCGCGATACTAAAGTCGCCATATTACCATCCACTACAAGAAAAGGTACAACTCTGAGTACCTCTGCTGCTCTTGATTCACCATCTGTGATAAGTAAACTTGTTTCACCACCACAAGCTTCAAATGTTGGTACTTCTGCTGAATCTGAAAATTCCTCTTATAATTTTGATGATGCTTCTGCTGTGCTTGATGATAGTGGTTCGTTAGGATCTTTTCTAGATGCTACAATTGCTAGGTCTAGACAAATTGAAAATACTGAAACTCCTAATGAAAATGCTGCTACACCTGTTAATTCACCTGAGTCTGTTGAATACTCCAGTGATGATCCTGATGAAGATTATGTGGATCTTGATGATGATTTCATTGTTAAATGCAATGCTACTACTGATGCAAGTAAAATTAAAAAGTTTCTTGCACAACATACTGTTAGATATAAACTGTCTCCTGATCCTAAATTTGCCACATCCATGCAACGCCCGTTCATCCATCCATGTGCCTACAGTATTTTAATCCTGCTGTTTACTATAATCACTACTGCTGTCTTTATTTCACTGTTGTTGTTATTTCACTGTTGTTGTTATTTCACTACGCTACTGCTATAAAGTTACTACTGATAAACTCTTGCGAGCAAGTCTGTTTCCAGGTGCAGCTGAATTGACAAATCCGCTGTTAAGGCTTACAAATATTCTTTGGCTCCCCTTGTGTCGAATCAATAAATTGGGTTTTACTTCCCTCGAAGACTGTTGCGATCCCCTATACTTGTGGGTCATCAACACCTCATGTCCTAACTCAAGATAAATATTATAAAGATCTCTAATATTTTTGTTGTTTTCCATTAAGCCTAACTAGTGAAAATAAAAAAAAAAACAAAAAGATATAATTGCAGAATCTAAAGGAGATAGCTTCGAGCACTCACACACCGGCAACAGTGCTAGGAAATAGCTTAGTAGTCGGAGGATGTGAATACCTTTTACCTTACCTCCCCGGCAACGGCGCCAGAAAATAGCTTGATGTCTACGTGTGCTTCTATTCTTGTAGACAGTGTTGGGCCTCCAAGAGCAGAGGTTTGTAGAACAGCAGCAAGTTTCCCTTAAGTGAATCACCCAAGGTTTATCGAACTCAGGGAGGTAGAGGTCAAAGATATTCCTCTCAAGCAACCCTGCAATTAAGATACAAGAAGTCTCTTGTGTCCCCAACACACCTAATACACTTGTCAGATGTATAGGCGCACTAGTTCGGCGAAGAGATATTAAAACGCAGGTGGTATAGATGGTGGTAGAAGGTAATAACAATCTGAAATAAATATGGCAGCAAGTAAACATGCAGTAGAACAGTAAGTAAGCAGTGTTTGCAGTATTGGAAACAAGGCCTAGGGATCGTACTTTCACTAGTGGACGCTCTCAACATTGAAATCATAATTGAATATAAATATAAGCACTTCATTATGCTATTCCGAATTACTCTCTGGCGGGATAACGAACACTAATTCACCGTGTAGGGATGCAAAGCAAACCTTAAAGATGTATTCCCAAGTACTAATGAACACCCCACGCTGTCACTTTGAGCATTCATAGGAGGTACTAACACACCACAATTTCATAGAGACATCCAACTCAAATCATAACCCAGTGAACAAGTATTCTGTGAAATATAGCCTAAGAGACCCACACGGTGCACACACTGTCACCTTTACACACGTGGGACAAGGAGTCTCCGGAGATCACATAAGTAAAATCCACTTGAATAGCATAAGACATCTAGATTGCAAAGCTCACGATCACATAGATGAATGATACGTCTCCAACGTATCCATAATTCCTGATGTTCCATGCTTGTTTTATGACAATACTTACATGTTTTGCTCGCACTTTATAATGTTTTTATGCATTTTCCGGAACTAACCTATTAACAAGATGCCACAGTGCCAGTTCCCTGTTTTTGGTTCCAGAAAGGCTGTTCGGGCAATATTCTCGGAATTGGACGAAATCAACGCCAAACATCCTATTTTTCCCGGAAGCATCCATAACACCGAAGGGGAGTCGGAGGAGAGCCAGGGGGCCACCACACATGTGGGCGGCGCGGCCCCAGGCCTGGCCGCGCCGGCCTAGTGTGGGGCCACCCTGTCAGCCCTCTGCGCCGCCTCTTCGCCTATTTAAGCCCTTTCGACCTAAAAACGCAGTACCAATTGACGAAACTCCAAAAAGACTCCAGGGGCGCCGCCATCGCGAAACTCCAATTTGGGGGACATAACTCTCTGTTCCGGCACCATGCCGGGACGGGGAAGTGCCCACGGAAGCCATCTCCATCGACGCCACCGCCTCCATCATGCTCCGTGAGTAGTTCCCCCATGGACTACGGGTTCTAGCTGTAGCTAGTTGGTATTCTCTCCCCATGTACTTCAATACAATGATCTCATGAGCTGCCTTACATGATTGGGATTCATCTGATGTAATTGGTGTTGTGTTTGTTGGGATCCGATGGATTGTTACGTTATGATTGTCTATCTACAAAGTTTGTGAAGTTATTGTTGCTGCAATCTTGTTGTGTTTAATGCTTGTCACTAGGGCCCGAGTGGCATGATCTTAGATTTAAGCTCTATACTTATTGCTTAGATTGTATCTACAAGTTGTTTGCACATGTCTATGTCCGGAACCAAAGGCCCCAAAGTGACAGAAATTGGGACAACTGGAGGGGAAGGCTTAGATATGAGGATCACATGTTTTCACGGAGTGTTAATGCTTTGCTCCGGTGCTCTATTAAAAGGAGTACCTTAATTTCCAGTAGATTCCCTAGAGGCCCGGCTGCCACCGGCTGGTAGGACAAAAGATGTTGTACAAGTTTCTCATTGCGAGCACGTATGACTATATATGGGAAACATGCCTACATGATTAATAGACTTGATGTTCTGTCTTAATGCTATTTCAATCCTATCAATTGCCCAACTGTAATTTGTTCACCCAACACTTGTTATTGGAGAGTTGCCACTAGTGTAGATAGCTGGGAACCCCGGTCCATCTCGCATCATCATATACTCGTTCTACATGTCATTGGAAGTAGTATCAACTATTTTCTGGTGCCATTGCTCTCATATTACTACTACTGCTGTTGTGTTACTGTTACTACTGCTCTCATATTACTGCTGCTTTCACATCACCCCTGTTACTAGTGCTTTTCCAGGTGCAGCTGAATTGACAACTCAGTTGTTAAGGCTTATAAGTATTCTTTACCTCCCCTTGTGTCGAATCAATAAATTTGGGTTTTACTTCCCTCGAAGACTGCGATCCCCTATACTTGTGGGTTATCAAGACTATTTTCTGGCGCCGTTGCCGGGGAGGCATAGCTCTACTCATAAGTTCACCTGGGGAGTACACTCTACCTCTCTCTCTATTTTATTTTATTTTGTTTTGCTTAGTTTACTTTGTGTAGTTTATTTCTGTCTAGTATTATTTTGCTTAGTTTACTTTTGCTTTTTCTTTTTGTCTTGTTTTATTTTCCCTATATACCCAAAAATCCATAAAAATTTGAAAAACCTAAAAATTAAAAACTGTTGTTATGGAAGAACGCATAACTATGTTGGAGCTTATTGAATTATATAATAATTATAGAGAATCAAGAGCGGGTGAAGTGATGAGTGTTGTGATAGAAAAATTGAATACAATTGCTAAAATCTTGCTTAAACGCCATGATATAAACTGTTGCTCTAAACAGGATACTAAACATCTTAAATTTCAATGTGGCTTTAGTGAGGAAATTTTAATTAAGAACTATAATTGGAATAACTATATTCATCTTGGGTTCGAAGAGGTAGAACAATTTGTCATATTTATGGGAGCCTCTGAGATAGAATCCTTCATTGTTAAAAATTATGAAACTTGTGTTGTTTGTAAGGACCTTAAAGATTATGTCTCTTCTATCCTTAATTTTTGCATAGAAAGCTACAGTGATAATCCTTATATCATTGATTATAAAGAGAGACTCATTAATGCACAAGAATGCGCTCACAATTTGCAGGAACCCGTGGAAGAAGAAATTGAACCTGAAAGCTCATTGGATGAAAAATAAGATGAGAGGGATGAACAAAAGGAGGAAGAATGGATTAGCTACCCATGCCAACCTTCTAATGAGAGTAACTCTTTATCTCTTACACTATTTGATTGTCCTCCATGCTTACCGAAAGAGGATGAATGTTATGTTCCTGTGGATTCTCTTGAAATATTACCTATGAGTAAAACTTGTGAGAATAATTATGCTACTGTTATCTATGATAATCCATGCTACTTTGATAAATCTTATGATAATGCTTTGTTTGTGCCTGATGTCGAAATGCATGGTACTAAAGAGTTTTGTTTGGCAAATGTTTATGATAAATCTCTAGATGATGGTCCTATGTTACTTGATAATATTAATTGTACTACTAATGAAAATGGGATTGGAGAGGTCTTGACTTTATCTAGGAGTCCCATATCTTTTGAGATTGATCAATCATCTTGTTATATTATTGATAAAAGTGGGTTTGAAAGTTTTGATTCCACTATTTCTGAGCTTGATAAAAATTATGTGTCTGTGAATCATGAGAAACATGCTTTATGTGATAGTTATATTGTTGAGTTTGTTCATGAAGCTACTGAAAATTATTATGAGAGAGGGAAACATGGCTATATGCATCTTAATAATGTTAAGTTTCCCCTCTTTATGTTGAGAATTGTGAAGTTACTCTTGTTTTATCTTGCTACGCTTGTCACTTTGTTCTTCATGAATTTATTTGTGTACAAGATTCCTTTTCATAGGAAGTGGATTAGACTTAAATGTGTTTTGAATTTGCTTCTTGATGCTCTCTTGCTTCAATTTCTATTTTCCATGAGAGCATCATTAAAACTGCGCCCATCTTAATGGCTATAAAGAAAACACTTCTTGGGAGATAACCCATGTCTTTATTTTGCTACTGTTTTGTTGTGTCTTGGAAGTTGTTACTACTGTAGCAACCTCTCATTATCTTTATTTTATTGCATTGTTGTGCCAAGTGAAGTCTCTAATAGAAGGTTGATACTAGATTTGGATTTCTGCGCAGAAACAGATTTCTATCTGTCACGAATCTGGGCAGTGCTCTCTGTAGGTAACTCAGAAAAATCTGCCAATTTACGTGACCGTTCCTCAGATATATACGCAACTTTCATTAGTTTTGAGTTTTCTGATTTGAGCAACGGAAGTACCATTTAAAAATTCGTGTTTACTGGCTGTTCTGTTTTGACAGATTCTGTCTCTGTTTTTTGCATTGTCTCTTGTGGACTTTAAGTGAGGCTTTCTAGACGTGGAGAGCTGTAGCTAATGTTTTATTGAGTTCTTGCAATGTGTCACTACAGGACCAAGGTGGATTAAAGTTTTTTGAGTACTAACCCCTCTAATGAAGTTTATGAGAAGTTTGGTGTGAAGGAAGTTTTCAAGGGTCAAGAGAGGAGGATGATATATGATTAAGAAGAGTGAAAAGTCTAAGCTTGGGGATGCCCCCGTGGTTCATCCCTGCATATTTCAAGAAGACTCAAGCGTCTAAGCTTGGGGATGCCCAAGGCATCCCCTTCTTCATCAACTTATCAGGTTTCTTCTATTGAAACTATATTTTTATTCGGTCACATCTTATGTGCTTTACTTGGAGCGTCTGTGTGTTTTTATTTTTGTTTGTGTTTGAATAAAGATGGATCCTAGCAATCCTTGTTTGGGAGAGAGACACGCTCCGCTTTTTCATATGAACACTTGTTCTTCGTTTTACTTTTAATGTTCAATGATAAAAGTTGGAAGCTACAATACTTATTGTTATTTGGTTGGAAACAGAAAATGCTTCATATTGTCTTGGATAATTTGATACTTGGCAATTGTTTTGAGCTCTCAAGTAGATCATGATTAAGTTTTTTCATGTAGTTTAAACCTATTAGTGGAGAACTACCGTAGAGCTTGTTAAAATTGGTTTGCATGATTGGTCTCTCTTAAGGTCTAGATATTTTCTGGTAAAAGTGTTTGAGCAACAAGGAAGACAGTGTAGAGTATTATAATGCTTGCAATATGTTCTTATGTAAGTTTTGTTGTACCGGTTCATACTTGTGTTTGCTTCAAATAACCTTGCTAGCCTAAGCCTTGTATCGAGAGGGAATACTTCTCATGCATCCAAAATCCTTGAGCCAACCACTATGCCATTTGTGTCCACCATACCTACCTACTACATGGTATTTCTCCGCCATTCCAAAGTAAATTGCTTGAGTGCTACCTTTAAACAATTCAAAATTTATCACCTCTGATTTGTGTCAATGTTTTATAGCTCATGAGGAAGTATGTGGTGTTTATCTTTCAATCTTGTTGGGCAACTTTCACCAATGGACTAGTGGCTTCATCCGCTTATCCAATAATTTTGCAAAAAGAGCTGGCAATGGGATTCCCAGTCCCAAATTAATTAACAAAAATAGACACTCCTCCATGGTATGTGATTGTTGGATGGCACCCGAAGGATTCGGTTAGCCATGGCTTGAGAAAGCAAAGGTGGGGAGGAGTGTCATCATAATAAAACTAAAATAAAAAGGCACTCCTTCATGGTATGAGATTGTTGGCAGGCACCCGAGGATTCGGTTAGCCATGGTTTGTGAAAGAAAGGTTGGAAGGAGTGCCACCCAAAAATAAAATAAAATGGGAGCCGCTCTTTGAAGGTTTGTCTGGCAAGGGGGTTAGAGTGCCCACTACCATTCGTTGACAACAACAAACACCTCTCAAAACTTTACTTTTTATGCTCTCTTTATGTTTTCAAAACCAAAGCTCTAGCACAAATATAGCAATCAATGCTTCCCTCTGCGAAGGGCATTTCTTTTACTTTTATGTTGAGTCAGTTTACCTACTTCCTTCCATCTTAGAAGCAAACACTTGTGTCAACTGTGCATTGATTCTTACATACTTGCTTATTTGCATTCATCATATTACTTTGTGTTGACCATTATCCATGAGATATACATGTTGAAAGTTGAAAGCAACTGCTGAAACTTAAATCTTCCTCTGTGTTGCTTCGATGCCTTTACTTTGAATTTATTGCTTTGTGAGTTAACTCTTGTGCAAGGCTTTTGATGCTTGTCTTGAAAGTACTCTTCATGAAAAGTTTTGCTATATGTTATCTATTTGTTAGCAACTATAGATCATTTCCTTGAGTCACTTCATTCATTTCATATGCTTTGTAATAGTATGATCAAGGTTATGTAAGTAGCATGTCACTACAGAAATTATTCTTTTTATCGTTTACCTACTCGAGGACGAGTAGGAACTAAGCTTGGGGATGTTGATACGTCTCCAACGTATCCATAATTTCTGATGTTCCATGCATGTTTTATGACAATACTTACATGTTTTGCTCGCACTTTATAATGTTTTTATGCATTTTCCGGAACTAACCTATTAACAAGATGCCACAGTGCCAGTTCCTGTTTTCTGCTGTTTTTGGTTCCAGAAAGGTTGTTCGGGCAATATTCTCGGAATTGGACGAAATCAACGCCAAACATCCTATTTTTCCCGGAAGCATCTAGAACACCGAAGGGGAGTCGGAGGAGAGCCAGGGGCCACCACACATGTGGGCGGCGCGGCCCCAGGCCTGGCCGCGCCGGCCTAGTGTGGGGCCACCCGTCAGCCCTCCCCGCGCCTCTTCGCCTATTTAAGCCCTTTCGACCTAAAACACAGTACCGATTGACGAAACTCCAAAAGACTCTGGGGCGCCGCCGCCATCGCAACTCAATTCGGGGGATAGAACTCTGTTCGGCACCCGGGACGGGGAAGTGCCCCGGAAGCCATCTCCATCGACGCCACCGCCTCCATCATGCTCCGTGAGTAGTTCCCCCATGGACTACGGGTTCTAGCTGTAGCTAGTTGGTATTCTCTCCCCATGTACTTCAATACAATGATCTCATGAGCTGCCTTACATGATTGAGATTCATCTGATGTAATCGGTGTTGTGTTTGTTGGGATCCGATGGATTGTTACGTTATGATTGTCTATCTACAAAGTTTGTGAAGTTATTGTTGCTGCAATCTTGTTGTGTTTAATGCTTGTCACTAGGGCCCGAGTGGCATGATCTTAGATTTAAGCTCTATACTTATTGCTTAGATTGTATCTACAAGTTGTTTGCACATGTCTATGTCCGGAACCAAAGGCCCCAAAGTGACAGAAATTGGGACAACTGGAGGGGAAGGCTTAGATATGAGGATCACATGTTTTCACGGAGTGTTAATGCTTTGCTCCGGTGCTCTATTAAAAGGAGTACCTTAATTTCCAGTAGATTTCCCGGCTGCCACCGGCTGGTAGGACAAAAGATGTTGTACAAGTTTCTCATTGCGAGCACGTATGACTATATATGGGAAACATGCCTACATGATTAATAGACTTGATGTTCTGTCTTAATGCTATTTCAATCCTATCAATTGCCCAACTGTAATTTGTTCACCCAACACTTGTTATTGGAGAGTTGCCACTAGTGTAGATAGTTGGGAACCCCGGTCCATCTCGCATCATCATATACTCGTTCTACATGTCATTGGAAGTAGTATCAACTATTTTCTGGTGCCATTGCTCTCATATTACTGCTGCTGTGTTACTGTTACTACTGCTCTCATATTACTGCTGCTTTCACATCACCCTGTTACTAGTGCTTTTCCAGGTGCAGCTGAATTGACAACTCAGTTGTTAAGGCTTATAAGTATTCTTTACCTCCCCTTGTGTCGAATCAATAAATTTGGGTTTTACTTCCCTCGAAGACTGTTGCGATCCCCTATACTTGTGGGTTATCAATGAACACATAAGTATTACTCTCAAACACTCTCTTGTTGGATGACAAACACCATTCATTGTGTAGGGCTACAAGAGCTCCCTCAAGTTAACAAGCTCCACAACATACGGAATTCATATTTAAGTAACCTCTAGAGCGTAATAGACAAGAGTAACATCTACACATTCATATAGATCACATCATGGGAGAGAGAGATGAACCACATAGCTACCGGTAGAGCCCTCAGCCTCGGAGGAGAACTACTCCCTCCTCATCATGTGAGACAGCAGTGGCGATGAAGATGGCGGTGGTGTCGATGGAGATGGCTTGGGGCACTTCGTCCCGGCGGCGTGCGGAATAGAGACTGTCTCGAACTTGACTTCGTGATGGGCGGCTGCGTTTTCTCGTCCCGTGGCTTATTTTTTAGGGTTTTCACATCGGGAGACTTTATAGGCGGAAGGGCAGCCTCGGAGGAGCCGGGTGGCCCCCATAGGCTGGGCACCCCTCTTGGCTGCGCCGCCATGTGGGGTGGGGCCCCCGGGCTCCCCTCTGGTCCCTCTCGCTGGAAGCTTCCGTGAAATATAAGATCTTGGGCTTTCGTTTCCCAATCCGAGAATATTTCTGTGTAGGATTTCTGAAACCAAAAACAGAGAAAACAGGAACTGGCACTTCGGCATCTTGTTAATAGGTTAGTTCCGGAAAATGCATAAAAATGATATAAAGTGTGAACAAAACATGTAGGTATTGTCATAAAACTAGCATGGAACATCAGAAATTATACGTTGGAGACGTATCATGGCTCGCCTTGAGTCCATCCGTATCCTTCTTGCTTATGCATCGCATCATAACTTTAAGTTACAACAAATGGATGTGAAAAGTGCATTTCTTAATGGTCCTTTGCATGAAGAGGTTTATGTTAAGCAACCCCCGGGGTTTGAGGATCTCAACTTTCCTAACCATGTCTACAAGCTTGATAAAGCACTTTATGGTCTCAAACAAGCTCCTAGAGCTTGGTATGAGCACCTTAAGGAATTGTTGGTAGACCGTGGGTTTGATGTTGGGCTAATCGATCCCACTCTTTTTACTAAGAGGGTTAATGGGGAGCTTTTCGTTTGCCAATTATATGTTGATGATATTATCTTTGGCTCTACTAACCAAGCTTTCAATGATGAATTTTCAAAGCTTATGACCGATAGGTTTGAGATGTCTATGATGGGAGAGATGAAGTTCTTTCTTGGTTTTGAGATCAAGCAATCAAGTGAAGGGACTTTCATCAACCAAGCAAAATATCTCCAAGACATGCTCAAAAGGTTCAAGATGACCGAGATGAAGGGTGTAGCCACTCCTATGGTTACTAAATGTCATCTTGCTCTAGATCCCAATGGTAAAGAGGTGGATCAAAAGGTATATCGCTCCATGATTGGATCCTTGCTTTACCTTTGTGCATCTAGACCGGACATAGTGTTGAGTGTTGGTGTGTGTGCAAGGTATCAAGCTTCTCCTAAGGAGAGTCACATGATGGCTCTCAAAAGAATCTTTCGATATTTAGTTGATACCCCAAGATATGGTATTTGGTACCCCAAAGGCTCAAGTTTTATTCTCAATGGATACACCGATGCGGATTGGGCGGGGGACAAGGATGATAGGAAATCAACTTCCGGGGCTTGCCAATTTCTTGGTAGGTCCTTGGTGTGTTGGTCTTCTAAGAAGCAAAATTGTATATCTCTCTCCACCGCCGAAGCCGAATATGTTGCCGCCGCAAGTGGATGCACTCAATTGTTATGGATGAGGCAAACTTTAAAGGAATACGGTGTCATTTGTGACAAAGTGCCTCTATTATGTGACAATGAAAGTGCTATCAAGATTGCCTATAATCCGGTGCAACATTCAAGAACGAAGCACATTGATATCCGGAATCATTTCATTAGGGATCATGTTGCCCGTGGTGATATTGAGCTTATCTATGTTCCTACCAAAGATCAACTTGCCGATATATTCACGAAGCCTCTTGATGAAGCAAGGTTTTGCTATTTGAGGAATGAGCTAAATATCATTGATTCAAGGAGTATAGCTTGACCATCTTGCAAACACACCTCTATCTCAAAACTTTATTTGGTTTAGATGTGGGCATGGAAATAGGGGGAGTGCGGTTTAAATTATTGAGCT
Source organism: Lolium multiflorum (assembly GCA_030979885.1). Lineage (NCBI taxonomy): Eukaryota > Viridiplantae > Streptophyta > Magnoliopsida > Poales > Poaceae > Lolium > Lolium multiflorum. Next base: position 130,523,711 of record CM061747.1, on the reverse strand, counting down.
ATCCCTCCCCCCATAATGCCAACATTAAGAAATCATTCTCTTTATATCATGTGTTGATATGTGAGCTTCAATGATGAGTAGTTGTTTGGGCCCAAGATATATCTTCGCGGTGCCATGTCATAACACTCATATATGGTGGCCTAGGCCACCACACTCTTCTTTATGAAGAGTTGGAGTTATTTGGATTTTCATGTTCTTATTTGACAACTCCTTGTTCTTATGGGAAATCACTCTAGTTTGGCCTTATTTGCTCGTATCTTGCAAACTTGAGTGATCACGTACCATTAACAGTTTGAGCTTTCTAAACCCAAGCCTACACTCATCTATAAGCCATTTCCATCTTGCTCATTTGTCATGTTTTGGTAAAAACTTGGAGTTTGAGGAATTTCGGTCGGATGATCTAGGTTGCCCCATCTTATTGGTCAATATGCATCCTATATGTGTTGTGATACTTCATTGCACCACATATGGGCTTATGCAAATAACCAACAAAAGATAGGCATGATTTCTGGTGATCTGGAATTTTACAGAAAACCGGATAATCCGGCCCCAGAGCAACCCGAAAAATCCGGATTATCCGGCCTGGGCAGGTCTTGAAGGGGTTGAGGACGAGGCCGCGGGGGAAAACAGTTCACAACCAGCCCCCACGCGCCTCTCTCTCCTCTCTCCCCTCAAGGTCGCCGGAGCTCCTCCTCCTCGCCGGAGCCGCCCCGTCCACTCCCTCCCGGAGTTTTTGGGTGGATCGGGTGCTCCTCCTCCCTAGCTCTCATCTCCTCCAAGCGGCCCTCTAATGGATGGGGTATGGTTCACAATCCCTAACCCTAGGTGTTGTGTTTTATACGTGCTATTTTCTTGGTGGAGATGTTGCCTAGTTGTTCCAAATCTTGTGTAGTGTACTCTTCTTGCATGCTATAAGGCCGATCTGGTCGTAGACGCGTTCTTGATTGCGATTTCAGCATCGGGGCCGGATTATCCGCCCGCGGCTGGCCGGATTATCCGGCCCGGCCGGATTATCCGCCCTCGGGGACACCGGATTATCCGGCTGGAGCTTCATCGCTATGCAATGTTGATCTTTTCTATCTTGTACCGACTTATAGTATGTTTCTAGAGTACATTACTATATCATACATGACTTATGAGCATTATCTTCTCTTTGCTATCCGTCTTTGCTTCTCACAGGTAGTGGTTCTCGGGGTACTCGGAGACGTCCAAGGCAGAACCGGTCAAGTGATGAGTTTGCTTCGAATGCTCCTCGCAAGTCCACCTCTAGTAGGAGGAAGAACAAGGAACCTAGGGTCAACTACAAGTCTATGGACCTTATCTCTTATGCAGCAATCCGTATGAAGAAATGGTATGAAGACGTAGCAAGGGATGAGGAGATTGAGGGCAGGCGCTTCTGGTGTGTGGAGCAGGAGTGCATCTACAAGGATATTTATGAGCCCATGAAGAAAGTGTGACCCATGCAAGCTATCAATGTGGATGACCTGGCTGAAAATGATTATTTTGAGGATGCCATCTGGGTGACTGGTAGGATGGGTTTGTAGGAACTGATGAAGATTCAGTGTGACTACAGTCCAGAGTTGATTAAGCAATTCTATGCTACTGTGGCCTTCAAGAAAGATGCTGAGCACACTATGGAATGGATGTCTGGCTCCACCCATTGTGAGGCAACCGTGCGCCGGTTTGCTTCTATCCTTGGACTTCCAGCAGAAGGAGGTCTCCGCCTTCATGGTCCTTAGAAGACGGATAAAAATGTGCTTTTTCATCTCTATGACTCATCTGGAGTGGTTGGCTCTACCAAGGGGCTTCTTCCCATCTACAGTCAGGTGCTCCGTTTCCTTCGAGCCACCATTGCTCCAAGTGGTGGAAACAATGACGCACTCCGTGGAGCACTTGTGGATCTCATGCACCTCAGCCTTAAGTGTGCTCGGAATAATAATGAGGACGAAGACTTCTCTCTGGATGTCATGGACTACATCTTTAATGAGATTCATGATGCCGTGGTCTCCCAGACCACCATGCCATATGCACCATATATCCAGCTACTCATCAACAACTCTGTGACTATGGATGAAGACTTGAGTCGGTTTCCAAAGGAAAAGCACTCTCTCAAGAAGGCTAACAAGAAGAAGCCGGTTCCCCATGCTGCCCCTGCTCATGACTCCTTTATGGGAGATGCCCGCTCTAGTGGCTTTGCCCCTGCTCGCCATGTTGATCTTCCTGCCATGAAGAAGCATGTGAAGAAGCTTACTTGGTTCCAGCGCCACATTCTGTGCATGAATATTGAGATTCACAAGGAGAACTATGCGGCCAGCCGAGAGCGTTCTGAAATTCAGCATACACAGGCGGTCATTCTTCACAAGCTCAGTGGTGAGCAAGGACCTCCGCCTCAGCCTCCAGTTCGCCAGTTAGTGGGTGGCATTCCACAGTTAAAAGTGGATTGCATTAGGACACACTAAACTCTGCTGATGGCCCGACACCGAAGATGAAGAGGAAGAGTCAGGAGTGAGACCGAAGACGAAGTGGCCGAGGTGATCATGGGCGAGTAGCATCGCTTTTGGCGTCTTGATGCCAAAGGGGGAGAAGTGTTCTAGTAGGTCTTCTCGGGGATTTGCATGGTTTGGGCACAAGCATATGTGTTTATCATTCCTTTATTGCTTGTGTCCTTTATGTCGTGTTTATTTGAACTATTTGTCTTGTTGGTTTGTTCATTTAAAACTATGTGCTATATGTGGTTGTGAGACATCATGTTAAGGATTTCAGATTTCTATGTGTTGAGACCAAGGTTTATTATATGGTGTGTGATGTTATATATCCGGTATTATATATCTCCATATGGGTATGATCTCTATCACCTTGTCTCAACTTCATATTTGTCTATGTCTCTTGTTTTGAGCTCATGTTGGATATCTCTTGTGTTGAGGCACCTCACACCTATGTGTTGTGTATTTGTATTCAAATGCAAATTACTTGTATGCACACATGTAGGGGGAGTGCCTCTTTACTTTGCCAACATGTTTGCTTTCTATAGTGCTTTCCTTGCAAATCCGTGTATTGTCATCAAACACCAAAAAGGGGGAAATTGAAAGAACATCTCTCACAATATGTTTTGTGTGTTTGATGTCAATATATGTGATAACTAATGTTTGATGAAGTGGTGCAGGATTTATATAGATACATGTATATGAGTGACTTGTGTGGAAAAACGAGTCAAAAGAAAGCTGAAACAGATTCACCAGACCGGATAATCTGGCCCGGATATTTGCAAAATATCCGGCCCCCAATTTTTGGCTAAGGACTCGAGGCAATGTGGCTCAGACAAGGGCCGGATTATTGGCCGACATTTGGGGAAATTCAGGCCGGATAATCCGGGCCGGATATTTCGAAATATCCGGCCCCCAAAAAATGGCTAAGGACGAGGCGATGCTCAAGAAGGCCCTGGACATGGGCGGACTTTGGCCGGACATTTGCCGAATTTTCCCGGGCCGGATTTTTGGTGGGGCGGATTATCCGGCCCCAACTTAGCCGGATTATCCGGCCTCGAAACTCCAACGGCTGGATTTTTTTGGGGGGGGGGGTATTTATACCCCCTTCTTCTACCTTCCTCCTTGCTCAATCATTGACAAATATTCTGCCAAGCCTCACCACCATTAGAGCCACCTCAAGAACACAAGATTTGCAAGATCTCCTCCCTCACCCAACCAAAGCTCTTGATCTTTGGAGATTCGAAGGAGAAGACACCGATCTACATCCTCACCGAAGCGATTTACATTTCCCCCTCATATGCTTGAGGGCCCTCTTGCTAGTGTTCCTTTGGATCCCTAGTTGATTGTTGTTGATGTATTGTTGTTGATTGTTGTGTTGTTACAGATTTGGGAGCCTCCAATTTGATTGTGGATGTGTGGACCAAGAACTTTGTAAAGGCCCGGTTTCCGCCTCGAGGAAATCCCTTAGTGGAAGTGGGCTAGGCCTTTGTGGCGTTGCTCACAGGAGACCTGTGAAGTCTTCGGACTGTTGGTCTTTCGTAGCGACCACACTCCTCCGAACGTAGACGTACCTTCTTGCAAAGGAAGGGAACTACGGGAATAAACTCCGTGTCTCCGTGTGCTCCACTAATGACCCACAAGTATAGGGGATCGCAACAGTCTTCGAGGGAAGTAAAACCCAAATTTATTGATTCGACACAAGGGAAGATAAAGAATACTTATAAGCCTTAACAACTGAGTTGTCAATTCAGCTGCACTGAAAAGCACTAGTAACAGGGGTGATGTGAAAGCAGCGAGTAATATGAGAGCGTAGTAACATAACATAGCAGCAAAAGAGTAATATGAGAGCAATGGCACCGAAAATAGTTGATACTACTTCCAATGACATGTAGGAACAAGTATATGATGATGAAAGATGGACCGGGTTCCCAGCTATCTACACTAGTGGTAACTCTCCAATAACAAGTGTTGGGTGAACAAATTACAGTTGGGCAATTGATAGGATTGAAATAGCATTAAGACGGAACATCAAGATTATTAATCATGTAGGCATGTTTCCCATATATAGTCATACGTGCTCGCAATGAGAAACTTGTACAACATCTTTTATCCTACCAGCCGGTGGCAGCCGGTCTCTAGGGAATCTACTGGAAATTAAGGTACTCCTTTTAATAGAGCACCGGAGCAAAGCATTAACACTCCGTGAAAACATGTGATCCTCATATCTAAGCCTTCCCCTCCAGTTGTCCCAATTTCTGTCACTTTGGGGCCTTTGGTTCCGGACATAGACATGTGCATACAACTTGTAGATACAATCTAAGCAATAAGTATAGAGCTTAAATCTAAGATCATGCCACTCGAGCCCTAGTGACAAGCATTAAACACAACAAGATTGCAGCAACAATAACTTCACAAACTTTATAGATAGACTAATCATAATGTAACAATCCATCGGATCCCAACAAACACAACACCGATTACATCAGATGAATCTCAATCATGTAAGGCAGCTCATGAGATCATTGTATTGAAGTATGATACGTCTCCCGTATCGATAATTTCTTATGTTCCATGCCACTTTATTGATGATACCTACATGTTTTATGCACATTATATGTCATATTTATGCATTTTCTGGAACTAACCTATTAACAAGATGCCGAAGAGCCAGTTGCTGTCTTCTGCTGTTTTTGGTTTCAGAAATCCTAGTAAAGAAATATTCTCGGAATTGGACGAAACTTTCGCCCAGGTCCTATTTTGCACGAAGCTTCCAAGACCGAAGACCTAACGAAGTGGGGCCACGAGGCAGCCAGGTGGCGCGGCGGCCCTGGCCGCGCCGACCTGCCCCCCTGGGCCTCGTGTGGCCCCCGCGTTGACCTTCCGCCTACTTAAAGCCTCGTCGCAAAACCCCGTACCGAGAGCCACGATACGGAAAACCTTACGGAGACGCCGCCGCCGCGAATCCCATCTCGGGGATTCGGAGATCGCCTCCGGCACCTGCCGAGAGGGGATTCATCTCCCGGAGGACTCTTCACCGCCATGGTCGCCTCCGGAGTGATGAGTGAGTAGTCCACCCCTGGACCATGGGTCCATAGCAGTAGCTAGATGGTCGTCTTCTCCTTGTTGTGCTTCATTGTTAGATCTTGTGAGCTGCCTAACATGATCAAGATCATCTATATGTAATTCTATATGTTGTGTTGTCGGGATCCGATGGATAGAGAGTACTATGATTATGGTGATTATCAATCTATTGTTCATGTGTTGTTTATGATCTTGCATGCTCTCCGTTATTAGTAGAGGCTCTGGCCAAGTTTTTACTCTTAACTCCAAGAGGGAGTAATTATGCTCGATAGTGGGTTCATGCCTTCATTGATACCTGGGACAGTGACAGAAAGTTCTAAGGTTGTGATGTGCTGTTGCCACTAGGGATAAAACATTGATGCTATGTCTAAGGATGTAGTTATTGATTACATTACGCACAATACTTAATGCAATTGTCTGTTGCTTTGCAACTTAATACTGGAGGGGGTTCGGACGATAACCGAAGGTGGACTTTTTAGGCATAGATGCAGTTGGATGGCGGTCTATGTACTTTGTCGTAATGCCCAATTAAATCTCACTATATTTACCATGTCATGTATATGCATTGTTATGCCTTTCTCTATTTGTCAATTGCCCGACTGTAATTTGTTCACCCAACATGCTTTATCTTATGGGAGAGACACCTCTAGTGAACTGTGGACCCCGGTCCTATTCTTTACATAGCATACAATCTACTTGTTTTACTGTTTTCTTTGCAAACATCTTCCACTCGACGTTTAATCCTTTGTTACAGCAAGCCGGTGAGATTGACAACCTCACTGTTTCGTTGGGGCAAAGTACTTTGTGTGTGTGGGTTCCTAGTTGGCGCCGGAATCCCGGTGTTGCGCCGCATCACATTTCGCGACCATCAACCTTCAACGTGCTTCTTGGCTCCTACTGGTTCGATTAAACCTTGGTTTCATACTGAGGAAAACTTGCACTTTGCGCATCATACCTTCCTCTTGGGGTTCCCAACGGACGTGTACATCTACGCGCATCAAGCACTTTTTCTGGCGCCGTTGCCGGGGAGATCAAGACACGCTGCAAGGGGAGTCTCCACTTCTCAATCTCTTTACTTTGTTTTTGTCTTGCTTTATTTTATTTACTACTTTGTTTGCTGCACCTAAACAAAACACAAAAAAATTAGTTGCTAGTTTTACTTTATTTACTGTCTTGCTCTCTATATCAAAAACACAAAAAAATTAGTTACTTGCATTTAATTTATTTTGTTATCATGTCTAGTCCTGTACTTGTTTTTATTTTCACTAGTTAGGCATAATGGAAAACAAAAAAAATATGAGAGATCTTTATGAACTTTATCTTGAATTAGGACATGATGTGTTTGAAGAAAGAATTAAGAAACCTATGGAACTTTATATGCATGCTAATGGGAATGTTATTACTATGAATGCTTTGAACACCATTGTTGCTAATGCTATGGAAAATTCTAAGCTTGGGGAAGCTGGTTTTGATGAGAATGATATTTTTAGTCCCCCAAGCATTGAGGAGAAAATTTACTTTGATGATACTTTGCCTCCTATATTTGATGATGAGAATAATAATGATAGCTACTTTGTTGAATTTACTCCCACTACAACTAATAAAATTGATTATGCCTATGTGGAGAGTAATAATTTTATGCATGAGACTCATGATAAGAATGCTTTATGTGATAGTTATATTGTTGAGTTTGCTCATGATGCTACTGAAAGTTATTATGAGAGAGGAAAATATGGTTGTAAAAATTTTCATGTTACTAAAACACCTCTCTATGTGCTGAAATTTTTGAAGCTACACTTGTTTTATCTTCCTATGCTTGTTACTTTGCTCTTCATGAACTTGTTTATTTACAAGATTCCTATGCATAGGAAGCATGTTAGACTTAAATGTGTTTTGAATTTGCCTCTTGGTGCTCTCTTTTGCTTCAAATACTATTTCTTGAGTGCATCATTAAAACTGCTGAGCCCATCTTAATGGCTATAAAGAAAGAACTTCTTGGGAGATAACCCATGTGTTTTTACTACAGTACTTTGTTTTATATTTGTGTCTTGGAAGTTGTTTACTACTGTAGCAACCTCTCCTTATCATGTTTTTGTGCCAAGTAAAGTTTCTATGTCAAAGTTGATGTTATATTTGGGATCGCTGCACAGAAACAGCATTGCTGTCTGTCACGAATCTGGGCATAATTCTCTGTAGAAAATTCGAAAAAATCTGCCAATTTACGAGCGTGATCCTCAGATATATACGCAACTTTCATTAGTTTTGAGTTTTTCCATTTGAGCAAGTCTGGTGCCATTTATAAATTCGTCTTTACGGACTGTTCTGTTTTTGACAGATTCTGCCTTTTATTTCGCATTGCCTCTTTTGCTATGTTGGATTTATTTCTTTGATCCATTAATGTCCAGTAGCATTATGCAATGTCCAGAAGTGAAAATAATGATTGTGTCACCTCTGAATGAGTGAATTATTAATGATGCACTAACCCTCTAATGAGTTTGCTTGAAGTTTGGTGTGAAGGAAGTTTTCAAGGGTCAAGAGAGGAGAATGATATACTAAGATCAAGAGGAGTGAAAGCTCTAAGCTTGGGGATGCCCCGTGGTTCATCCCTGCATATTTTAAGAAGACTCAAGCATCTAAGCTTGGGGATGCCCAAGGCATCCCCTTCTTCATCGACAACATCATCAGGTTCCTCCCGAAACTATATTTTTATTCAGTCACATCTGGTGTTCTTTACTTGGAGCGTCGGTTTGTTTTCGTTTTTGTTTTTGTTTGAATAAGATGGATCCTAGCATTCACTTTGTGGGAGAGAGACACGCTCCGCTGTTGCATATGGACACATGTGTCCTTAGGCTTTACTCATAATGTTCAAGGCGAAGTTTCTTCTTCGTTAATTTGTTATATGGTTGGAATTGGAAAATGCTACATGTAGTAATTCTAAAAATGTCTTGGATAATGTGATACTTGGCAATTGTTGTGCTCATGTTTAAGCTCTTGCATCATATGCTTTGCACCCATTAATGAAGAAATACATAGAGCTTGCTAAAATTTGATTTGCATATTTGGTTTCTCTAAGGTCTAGATAATATCTAGTATTGAGTTTTGAACAACAAGGAAGACGGTGTAGAGTCTTATAATGTTTACAATATGTCTTTTATGTGAGTCTTGCTGCACTTGTTCATCCTTGAGTTTGCTTCAAATAACCTTGCTAGCCTAAACCTTGTATCGAGAGGGAATACTTCTCATGCATCCAAAATCCTTGAGCCAACCACTATGCCATTTGTGTCCACCATACCTACCTACTACATGGTATTTACCCGCCATTCCAAAGTAAATTGCTTGAGTGCTACCTTTAAAATTCCATCATTCGCCTTGCAATATATAGCTCATGGGACAAAATAGCCTTAAAAACTATCGTAGTATTGAATATGTACTTATGCACTTTATATTTTATTAAGTTGCTTGTTGTGCGATAACCATGCTTATGGGAACGCCATCAACTATTGTTGAATATCATGTGAGTTGCTATGCATGTCCGTCTTGTCTGAAGGTCTATCATTTTAGTGGTTGGAGCATGCAAAATTGTTAGAGAAGAACATTGGGCCGCTAACTAAAGCCATGAATCATGGTGGAAGTTTCAGTTTTGGACATATATCCTCAATCTCATATGAGAATAATAACTTTGCTACATGCTTATGCATTTAAGAGGAGTCCATTATCTGTTGTCCATGTTGTCCCGTATGGATGTCTAAGTTGAGAATAATCAAAAGCGAGAAATCCGAAATGCGAGCATTCTCCTTGGACCTTTGTACAAGCGGCATGGAGGTACCCCTTTGTGACACTTGGTTGAAACATGGCATGCAAAGATCCGGTAGTCCAAGTTAAGTAGGACAAGGTGCGGGCACTATTAGTATACTATGCGTGAGGCTTGCAACTTGTAAGATATAATTTTCATAACTCATATGCTTTATTACTACCGTTGACAAAATTGTTTCATGTTTTCAAAATAAAAGCTCTAGCACAAATACAAGCAATCGATGCTTTCCTCTGCGAAGGACCATTCTTTTACTTTTATTGTTGAGTCGGCTTACCTATCTCCTTCCACCTTAAGAAGCAAACACTTGTGTGAAGTGCATTGATTCCTACATACTTGCATATTGCACTTGTTATATTACTTTATGTTGACAATATCCATGAGATATACATGTTATAAGTTGAAAGCAACCGCTGAAACTTAATCTTCTTATGTGTTGCTTCAACACCTTTACTTTGATTTATTGCTTTACGAGTTAACTCTTATGCAAGACTTATTGATGCTTGTCTTGAAGTACTATTCATGAAAAGTCTTTGCTATATGATTCATTGTTTACTCATGTCATTACCTTTGCTTTGATCGCTGCATTCATTACATATGTTTACAAATAGTATGATCAAGATTATGATGGCATGTCACTTCAGAAATTATCTTTGTTATCGTTTTACCTGGGACGAGCAGAACTAAGGGGATGCTGATACGTCTCCAACGTATCGATAATTTCTTATGTTCCATGCCACTTTATTGATGATACCTACATGTTTTATGCACATTATATGTCATATTTATGCATTTTGGAACTAACCTATTAACAAGATGAAAGAGCCAGTTGTTTTTATTGTTTTTGGTTTCGAAATCCTAGTAAAGAAATATTCTCGAATTGAATTGAAACTTTCGCCAGGGTCCTATTTTTGCACGAAGCTTCCAGAAGACCGAAGACCTAACGAAGTGGGGCCACGAGGCAGCCGGGGGCCGGCGCGGCCCGGTGCCCGCCAGCGCCCGACCTGCCCCCTGGGCCCCTCGTGTGGCCCCCGCGTTGACCTTCCGCCTACTTAAAGCCTCCGTCGCAACCCCCAGACCGAGAGCCACGATACGGAAAACCTTACGAGACGCCGCGAATCCCATCTCGGGGGATTGAGATCGCCTCCGGCACCCTGCGGAGAGGGGATTCATCTCCGAGGACTCTTCACCGCCATGGTCGCCTCCGGAGTGATGAGTGAGTAGTCCACCCCTGGACCATGGGTCCATAGCAGTAGCTAGATGGTCGTCTTCTCCTTGTTGTGCTTCATTGTTAGATCTTGTGAGCTGCCTAACATGATCAAGATCATCTATATGTAATTCTATATGTTGTGTTTGTCGGGATCCGATGGAGAGTACTATGATTATGGTGATTATCAATCTATTGTTCATGTGTTGTTTATGATCTTGCATGCTCTCCGTTATTAGTAGAGGCTCTGGTTGATACTTCTAACTCCAAGAGGGAGTAATTATGCTCGATAGTGGGTTCATGCCTTCATTGATACCTGGACGTGACAAAAGTTCTAAGGTTGTGATGTGCTGTTGCCACTAGGGATAAAACATTGATGCTATGTCTAAGGATGTAGTTATTGATTACATTACGCACAATACTTAATGCAATTGTCTGTTGCTTTGCAACTTAATGCGGGGGGGATGATAACCTGAAGGTGGACTTTTTAGGCATAGATGCGGTTGGATGGCGGTCTATGTACTTTGTCGTAATGCCCAATTAAATCTCACTATATTTACCATGTCATGTATATGCATTGTTATGCCTTTCTCTATTTGTCAATTGCCCGACTGTAATTTGTTCACCCAACATGCTTTATCTTATGGGAGAGACACCTCTAGTGAACTGTGGACCCCGGTCCTATTCTTTACATAGCATACAATCTACTTGTTTTCTGTTTTCTTTGCAAACATCTTCCACTCGATACGTTTAATCCTTTGTTACAGCAAGCCGGTGAGATTGACAACCTCATGTTGTTGGGCAAAGTACTTTGGTTGTGTTGTGAGTTCCACGTTTGGCCGGAATCCCGGTGTTGCGCCGCATCACATTTCGCGACCATCAACCTTCAACGTGCTTCTTGGCTCCTACTGCCCGATTAAACCTTGGTTTCATAGAGGGAAAACTTGCCACTGTGCGCATCATACCTTCCTCTTGGGGTTCCCAACGGACGTGTACATCTACGCGCATCAAAGTACATGGGGGAGAGAGTACCAACTAGCTACAGCTAGAACCCGTAGTCCATGCATGGGGGAACTACTCACGGAGCATGATGGAGGCGGTGGCGTCGATGGAGATGGCTTCTGGGGGCACTTCCCCGTCCCGGCGTGCCGGAACAGAGATTATGTCCCCCGAATTGAGTTTCACGATGGCGGCGGCGCCCGAGTCTTTTCTGGAGTTTTCAATCGGTCTCGAAGATTTAGGTGAAAGGGGTCTTATAGGCGAAGAGGCGGCGAGGAGGTGCAGGGGGGCCCACACTAGGCCGGCGCGCCCACCGGGCTGCGCCGCCCTATTGTGTGGTGGCCCTCGCCCGCCTCCGACTCTCCTTCGGTGTTTGGGGTCTTCCGGGAAAAATAAGGTTCGGGCGTTGATTTCGTCCAATTAAGAATATTGCCCGAACAGCCTTTACGGAACCAAAAACAACGAAACGAAGCCTGTGGCATCTTGTTAATAGGTTAGTTCCGGAAACGCATAAAAACATTATAAAGTGTGAGCAAAACATGTAGGTATTGTCATAAAACAAGCATGGAACATCGGAAATTATAGATACGTTGGAGACGTATCAAGCATCCCCAAGCTTAGTTCATACTCGCCCTCGAGTAGGTAAACGATAAAAAGAATAATTTCAGTGACATGCTACTTACATAACCTTGATCATACTATTGTAAAGCATATGAGATGAATGAAGTGACTCAAGGCAATGATCTATAGTTGCTAACAAAAGATAACATATAGCAAAACTTTTCATGAATAGTACTTCAAGACAAGCATCAAAAGTCTTGCATAAGAGTTAACTCATAAAGCAATAAATTCAAAGTAAAGGCATCGAAGCAACACAAAGGAAGATATAAGTTTCAGCAGTTGCTTTCAACTTTCAACATGCATATCTCATGGATAATTGTCAACACAAAATAATATGATGAGTGCAAATAAGCAAGTATGTAAGAATCAATGCACAGTTGACACAAGTGTTTGCTTCTAAGATGGAAGGAAGTAGGTAAACTGACTCAACATAAAGTAAAAGAAAGGCCCTTCGCAGAGGGAAGCAGGGATTAAATCATGTGCTAGAGCTTTTCAAATTTTGAAATCATATAGAGAGCAAAAAGACAAAGTTTTGAGAGGTGTTTGTTGTTGTCAACGAATGGTAGTGGGTACTCTAACTACCTTATCAACCAGACTTTCAAGAGCGGCTCCCATGAAGGACGTTATTTCTACCACCAAGGTAGATCATCCCTCTTCTCTTTTGTTTACACATGTACTTTAGTTTAGTTTTTATTTTTATTTTTGGGTGACACTCCTTCCAACCTTTGCTTTCACAAGCCATGGCTAACCGAATCCTCGGGTGCCTTCCAACAATCACATACCATGAAGGAGTGTCTATTTATTTTAGTTTTATTTAGAGATGACACTCCTCCCAACCTTTGCTTTCTCAAGCCATGGCTAACCGAATCCTCGGGTGCCTTCCAACATTTCACATACCATGGAGGAGTGTCTATTTGCAAAATTAAGTTGCTTAGTGATGAATCAGAGCAAAACATGTGAAGAGAATTATTAATGAAAGTTAATTAATTGGGGCTGGGAACCCCGTTGCCACTCTTTTTGCAAAATTATTGGATAAGCGGATGAGCCACTAGTCCATTGGTGAAAGTCTGTCCAAGTAAATGACAAGATCGAAAGATAAAACACCACATACTTTCTCATGAGCTATAAAACATTGACACAAATAAGAGATAATAGCTTTTGAATTGTTTAAAGGTAGCACATGAAGTATTTACTTGAATGGCAGAAAAATACCACATAGTAGGTAGGTATGGTGGACACAAATGGCATAGGTTTTGGCTCAAGGTTTTGGATGCACAAGAAGCATTTCCTCTCAGTACAAGGCTTTGGCTAGCAAGGTTGTTTGAAGCAAACACAAGTATGAACCGTACAGCAAAACTCACATAAGAACATATTGCAAGCATTATAAGACTCTACACTGTCTTCCTTGTTGCTCAAACACTTTTACCAGAAAATATCTAGACCTTAGAGAGACCAATCATGCAAACCAATTTCAACAAGTTCTACGGTAGTTCTCCACTAATAGGTTTAAACTACATGATGCATGAGCTTAAACATGATCTACTTGAGAGCTCAAAACAATTGCCAAGTATCAAATTATTCAAGACAATATGAGGCATTTTCTGTTTCCAACCAAATATCAATAAGTGCAACGGTTTTCAACTCCGCCATGAACATTAAAAATAAAGTTAAGAACACCAGTGTTCATATGAAAAATCGGAGCGTGTCTCTCTCCCACACAAGGATTGCTAGGATCCGAATTTATTCAAACATAAACAAAAATAAAAACAAACACGCTCCAAGTAAAGCACATATGGTGTGACCGATTAAAAATATAGTTTCAATAAAGAAACCGATAAGTTGATGGAAGGGGATGCCTTGGGCATCCCCAAGCTTAGACGCTTGAGTCTTCTTGAAATATGCAGGGATGAACCACGGGGCATCCCCAAGCTTAGACTTTTCACTCTTCTTGATCATATATCATCCTCCTCTCTTGACCCTTGAAAACTTCCTTCACACCAAACTTCTCATAAACTTCATTAGAGGGGTTAGTACTCAAAAAACTTTAATCCACTTTAGTCCTGTAGTGACACATTGCAAGAACTCAATAAAATATTAGCTACAGCTCTCCATGTCGAGAAAGCCTCACTTAAAGTCCACAAGAGACAATACAAAAAACAGAGACAGAATCTGTCAAAACAGAACAACCAGTAAAGACGAATTTTTACGAGGTACTTCCGTTGCTCAAATCAGAAAACTCAAAACTAATGAAAGTTGCGTACATATCTGAGGAACACGCACGTAAATTGGAAGATTTTTCTGAGTTACCTACAGAGAGCCCTGCCCAAATTCGTGACAGATAGAAATCTGTTTCTGCGCAGAAATTCAAATCTAGCATCAACTTCCTATTAGAGACTTTACTTGGCACAACAATGCAATAAAATAAAGATAAGGAGAGGTTGCTACAGTAGTAACAAATTCCAAGACACAACAAAACAGTAGCAAAATAAAGACATGGGTTATCTCCCAACAAGTGCTTTCTTTATAGCCATTAAGATGGGCTCAGCAATTTTAATGATGCTCACATAAGGATGAGAGTTGAAGCAAAAGAGAGCATCAAAAAGCAAGTTCAAAACACATTTAAGTCTAACCCTCTTCCTATGCATAGGAATCTTGTACACAAATAAATTCATGAAGAACAAAGTGACAAGCATAAGAAGATAAAACAAGAGTAACTTCAAAATTTTCAGCATATAGAGAGGTGTTTTAGTACCATGCAAATTTCTACAACCACATTTTCCTCTCTCATAATAATTTTCAGTAGCTTCATGGATAAACTCAACAATATAACTATCACATAAAGCATGTTTCTCATGATCCATAAACATATAATTTTTATGAAGCTCAAAAATAGCGGGATTAAAACTTTCAAATCCACTTTTATCAATAATATAACAAGATGATTGATCAATCTCAAGAGATATGGGACTCCTAGATAAAGTCAAGACCTCTCCAATCCCATTTTCATTAGTAGTACAATTAATATTATCAAGTAACATAGGACCATCATCTAGAGATTTATCATAAACATTTGCGAAGCAAAACTCTTTAGTACCATGCATTTCGACATCAGGCACAAACAAAGCATTATCATAAGATTTATCAAAGTAGCATGGATTATCATAGATAACAGTAGCATAATCATTCTCACAAGTTTTACTCATAGGGAATATTTCAAGAGAATCCGCAGGTATATAACATTCATCCTCCTTTGGTAAGCATGGAGGACAATCAAATAATGTAAGAGATAAAGAGTTACTCTCATTAGAAGGTTGGCATGGGTAGCTAATCCATTCTTCCTCCTTCTGTTCATCACTCTCCTCTTCTTTTTCATCCAATGAGCTTTCAGGTTCATCAATTTCCTCCTCTTTTTCATCCAATGAGCTTTCAGGTTCATCAATTTCTTCTTCCAAAGGTTCCTGCAAATTGTGAGTGCATTCTTGTGCATTAATGAGTCTCTCTTTATAATCAATGATATAAGGATTATCTGTAACTTTCTATGCAAAAATTAAGAATAGAAGAGACATAATCTTTAAGGTCCTTACAAACAACACAAGTTTCATAATTTTTAGATATGAAGGATTCTATCTGAGGCTCCCATAAATAATACAAATTGTTCTACCTCTTCGAACCCAAAATGAATATAGCTATTCCAATTATAGTTCTTAATTAAAACTTCCTCACTAAAGCCACATTGAAATTTCAGATGTTTAGTATCCTCTTTAGAGCAACAGTTTATATCATGGCGTTAAAGCAAGATTTTAGCAATTGTATTCAATTTTTCTATCACGGCGCTCATGACTTCACCCTTTCTTGATTCTCTATAATTATTATATAATTCTATAAGCTCCAACATGGTTATGGTTTCTTCCATAACAACAGTTTTTAATTTTTAGGTTTTTCAAATTTTTATGGATTTTTGGGTATATGAGAAAAATAAAACAAGACAAAAACAAACTAGGCAAAAGTAAACTAAGTAAAATAATACTAGACAGAAATAAACTAAGCAAAAATAAACTAGAGAAAAGTAAACTAAGCAAAACAAAATAAAATAAAAGCAGAGAGAGAGAGGTAGAGTGTACTCCCCAGGTGAACTTATGAGTATGCCTCCGGCGACGGCGCCAAAATAGTCTTGATGACCCACAAGTATAGGGGATCGCAGTCTTCGAGGGAAGTAAAACCCAAATTTATTGATTCGACACAAGGGAGGTAAAGAATACTTATAAGCCTTAACAACCGAGTTGTCAATTCACACTGAAAAGCAGCAGTAACGATGTGTGAAAGCAAAGAATATGAGAGCAGAGTAACGAACACCAGCAGATGTAATATGAGAGCAATGACACCAGAAAATAGTTGATACTACTTCCAATGACATGTAGGAACAAGTATATGATGATGAAAGATGGACCGGGGTTCCCACTATCTACACTAGTGGTAACTCTCCAATAACAAGTGTTGGGTGAACAAATTACAGTTGGGCAATTGATAGGATTGAAATAGCATTAAGACACATCAAGATTATTAATCATGTAGGCATGTTTCCCATATATAGTCATACGTGCTCGCAATGAGAAACTTGTACAACATCTTTTGTCCTACCAGCCGGTGGTGTGGCTCTAGGGAATCTTGGAAATTAAGGTACCTTTTAATAGAGCAGGAGCAAAGCATTAACACTCCGTGAAAACATGTGATCCTCATATCTAAGCCTTCCCCTCCAGTTGTCCCAATTTCTGTCACTTTGGGGCCTTTGGTTCGGACATAGACATGTGCATACAACTTGTAGATACAATCTAAGCAATAAGTATAGAGCTTAAATCTAAGATCATGCCACTCGGGCCCTAGTGACAAGCATTAAACACAACAAGATTGCAGCAACAATAACTTCACAAACTTTATAGATAGACTAATCATAATGTAACAATCCATCGGATCCCAACAAACACAACACCGATTACATCCGATGAATCTCAATCATGTAAGGCAGCTCATGAGATCATTGTGAAGTACATGGGGAGAGAGTACCAACTAGCTACGCTAACCCGTAGTACATGGGGAACTACTCACGGAGCATGATGGAGGCGGTGGCGTCGATGGAGATGGCTTGGGCACTCCCCGTCCCGGCGTGCCGGAACAGAGATTCTGTCCCGAATTGGAGTTTCGCGATGGCGGCGGCGCCCCTGGAGTCTTTCTGGAGTTTCACAATCGTCTCTCAAGATTTAGGTCGAAAGGGGTCTTATAGGCGAAGAGGCGCGCAGGAGGTGCTCTGGGGCCCACACACCTGGTGGCGCGCCGCCCTGGGGCTGCGCCGCCCTATTGTGTGGTGGCCCTCTGGCCTCTTCACTCTCCTTCGGTGTCTTCCGGAAAAATAAGGTTCGGCGTTGATTTCGTCCAATTCGAGAATATTGCCCGAATATCCTTTCTGGAACCAAAAAAACAGGAACTGCACTGTGGCATCTTGTTAATAGGTTAGTTCCGGAAAACGCATAAAAACATTATAAAGTGTGAGCAAAACATGTAGGTATTGTCATAAAACAAGCATGGAACATCAGAAATTATAGATACGTTGGAGACGTATCATCCACTCTCGGTTACCTCTATCCTTTATCTCCTCTATATTGCATTGCTATATCTTGCTTAGTCGTTGACCTTGCCATATAGGGAAATTCACATAGTTGCATATCTAGAGAATTTACCTTTGTGTCAAGCCTAAATTGAAAAAGAACTAAAATTGGTTAGCACCTATTCACCCCTCCCGGCATACGATCCTTTCAATCGTGTAATTAGGAAATAAATAAGGTATTCAAGTGTTTAACAGATACCAAAGTAAGCCATGCAGGACCACTAACATCGAATCACGAATCTCCAGGAGACCATCGGACGGCAGCTACCAGGGGGGTATTGCCAACCGGTGGCAACAAATCCACACTCTTATAGTGTCAAGGTTCGGAATCATTTTTCCCGTGCTCGTTGGGTGGTGATGGTGTGGTAAAAATGTTACTGAACTACCGTAAAAGTGTTGTTGTGGAAGCATTGTTAAAATAATGTAGAAGTGGTACTATAGTGTCATGGTTGAAAATTATTTTTTCTCGTGCCCGTAGGGTGACTATGATGTGGTCGAAAAAGAGATTACTTTGGACAAAACACATTAGGTGACCATGAGACGATGGAAAAGAAGAGTGGTATGGCAGTATCATTACATTGTAGTTGCGGTGTCTGGAGAGAGGACAATGCGTGTCGGCTAAAAGATGCAACGAACGGAGAATCAAGTTATTTTCATGGATAACATAGAGAAGGCAATAGTATTTTCCACTTGTAAAAGTGGGCATTAGTATAAACGATTGATAGTGGAGTAACTATATTTTTTGAAGGTACTGTAGAAGAAGGCTGTAGAAGAAGGCACTAGCAGTAATATTTCTCCCGCTGTAATAGGTGGTTGAAAGGATAGAGATGGTAACCTAGAGGGTGGTGAATAGTTTCTACAAATTTTCTTTTATTTCTTTTACAAGTTTAGGCTTTGCGAAATAGAAAGTGAGCTTAATACAAACTAGGTGATGCAACCTATATGATGAAACAAGAAACTTCGGGCACGAAGGTTATCACATAAGTAAAGAACACAAATAAAGAGATCGGTTAGAAATAACCGGAGCACGCGGAGATGAAGATGTATTCCCGTGTTCCCTTCCTTGAGAGGAAGGTACGTCATATTGGAGAGGTGTGGGATCCCACGAAGGATTTTCCAACACCACAAAGGCTCACCTTTTTCTCCGGAACCTATCCCACGAAGGAATAGCTCACTCACTCGTGGTGGACTATCTCCAGGGTGAAAACCTAAGATCTTTGATCAGGCGACGACGATGTTCGAGCATTGTTCCCTTCTTGAAGGCGTGTTTTTGAAGAGTATGTATTTCAGTTGTTGTCTTGGTGGTGGATGTATTATTGTTAGGCCCGAGATAATCGCGGGGCTTTTGTTCTTCTTTTTTCTATTTTTTGCTATTCTGAATGTCATTAGGGTGGTGGTTGTTGCAGAGGCTAGGTGTAATTGGTATCTTTTGATATTAATATATTTCCTTTATCGAAAAAATCTAATGGTTTAGGAGTCGGGTGAGCTCTAACTTAAATCTCAGTCTGCAGCTCGACATTGGAGTTTTAGGAGTGGATTTCAGAAACAACTAGGGTTTCTTTTGGAAATATACATGTACCTACTGACTCCCACTCAATCTGAGCCGCTAGCCTATCATCGAACGGTGGACTGCAGGCATGTATCGCCGCATTTCACCGTTCCTCACACTGATAGAAGAACAGAGTCGCTCAGCTCTGAACGCCGCCGCGAGAAAGAGGCATGGCGGCCGCACTGCTGCCGGAGACGGCGTCGCGGCTGCTGACACCGGAGACCCTCCGCACGGCGGCCAAGCAGTCTCAGGGCATCCACCTCGTCCCCATCTCTCTCCGCCGCGCCATCAAGCGCTACCTTCGCGGTAACGCCCCGTCTCACCCCTCCCTCCCGCCCACCACCTGCTCGACGAATTGCTCAGTACTAACATGTTCAAGCCTACGGCCATGTTCGCGCAGACCAGGACAAGACGCACATGCACAGAAAGGTGCTGCTGCTCTCGTCCTCCTTCGAACGCGCAAAGGGCACCGGTGTGGAGCTGGCTGCGGCGGCCACCCGTGGGGCGCTCATTGACGATCCCCACGCCCCTGTGGGTGCTGAGCAGCGTACCGCGCGGTGGAAGGTTCGTTCTGCCTACGGGGATATCGGCCTTCAGTACCGTGCGGATGAGACGGTGGCGTATGTCGCCTCCCGCATGCCTGCAATCTACGCCGCATGCCACCGCGTGCTCCGTGAGGTCCAAGAACCACTAGGCCCTATTTGTTGTTGTTCTTACGTCCCCAGTGAGTTAAATTTCGCCTGTTGGGATGTTTTGGTGGACTGAAGCGCGGCTTTGCAGGTTCGTCGGAGATCGCCAGATTTTGCACCAAAGAATGTGTTGGACTTTGGAGCGGGGCCAAGCTCAGCACTTTGGTGCGTAGAACTAATTGATATTTATGAGTAAGAGTTTCAGTTTACACAACCTTAGTGTTGTTGCTTCAAGAATGCAGGGCAATGAGGGCAGTGTGGCCGAAGTCAATAGAGAGGGTTAATTTGATCGAGCCCTCCAAAGAAATGCAGAGAGCGGGACAGACCCTTCTTGATAGTAAGCTGAGATTTTTTTTTCCTAAATGATACAATGATATTGGGATGATGTGATTGTTTACTAGGATAAGTGTTTTCAGGTAGCATCTGAGTTGACAGTATGTTAGAATCTGGTTAACGATATGTTATGGAATTGAAAATGATTTCATAACGTTATGATGATGGATCCAACAACCATAGCTATATTACCGCAAAGTTATTTTAAAATTGGAAATGTAAATTCCATTATTGTGCTCTTGTGTAGGTAACTTGGATTAGCATTTATTGGTCATCGCTTACCATTCCCATAGTGACGCTTTTAATGACAAACAATGAGAGTTGCTGATTGCTTTGTTAGTGCTTTTTAAATTTCAGATTTGTCTATGTGCTGATAAATGTTCTTTATACTGTTTGCTCGTTTATATTGAAGGATTTTCCGCTTCCTACAAACTTTACTGATAAATTTATTGACACTGTTTACTCTTCAAACATTTATAGATTTGAAGGGATTGCCACTTATCCACAGTTATGGTAGCATCCAAGAGTTGAACCGCAGCATCGAAAAAAATGAGAGAGGCCACGACCTTGTAATATCAGTAAGTCCTTTGACTTGTTTCCTTTGCAATGTTTCATGATGGTGGTTCAATGGACATTGCAAGTGAAGAACTACTTCAGATCATGCTGTATTGAATTGTTTTCTATTATAATTCCTTATCATGTTTCAACCTTCATTGAATATTTTCCCTTGCTGTGTAGTCTTACGCACTAGGTGAGATTCCTTCGTTGAATGACCGTATAACAATTGTGAGGCAGCTTTGGGACCTAACAAAAGATGTTTTGGTAATGACCCCTTCTCTCTCATGTATGTGCACGCTTACGGGAATGTTCTTGTGATTCTTTTAAATGTTATTCATTGTTAGGTTTTGTTAGAGCCTGGAACTCCTCAAGGATCAAAGATTATAAGCCAAATGCGCTCATATATCCTTTGGATGGAAAAGAGAGTATGAGCCCGCTGCATGATTCAGTATTCAGATATTTAACATATTCCTTGATTATGTACATAAAAATAAGGTAATATTTTTGTGCTCCCTAGAAGTGCCGCAAACTCGAGAAATCCACATGCGGCGCTCCAAGTGAAACTAAGAGCATTGTTGCTAAAGAAGCTTTGCTGAAAAATGGTGCTTTTGTGGTTGCCCCGGTGAGTTGAAATTGCAAGTGCTCCAATCTTAGTTTGTGTTCCCGGATAAAACTAAATTCATACTCCATATCAGTGTCCTCATGATGGTCGGTGTCCATTGGAGAATTCAGACAAATACTGCCACTTTGTTCAGAGATTGGAGAGGACATCAACACAACGTATCTACAAGGTTCCTTATCTTTTCCACCCGTTCTAGTACTTTTATGTCTTTCTTAGGATGCACTCGTGTCAATCAGTTGAAAGTTTTTACATACCATACATCTGAATCACTTGAGCTATTCAACAACGACACAAATTTTATTCTCTATTAAAAAAATGTTATGTGAACATGAGTTGCATGATTTATTTTGATTGGTAGTTGCCGCATGTAGGATAGGCTTCAGTGCTCTCTCAAAGTCAGTACATTTAGCACTTGATGATTGCAACTTATGAATCAAATCTTCATATACTTTAATGGTTGTGGTTTTCACTTTTGAAGAGCTCAGTGAAGCGTTTCCTTTTCCTTTACTTTGTAAGATCTAGAAAATTACTTAACACCTCAACAAATAGCTGAAACTTCGTAATTATTAGGCTTTTAAATTCCCTATTTTTATGCTCACTGCAGAGGTCAAAAGGTGTGCCTTTGCGTGGTTTTGAGGACGAGAAATTCTGTTATGTTGCTTTAAGAAGGGGCAAGCGACCAGAGTAAGGGTTTGCGACTTTGAAGTCCAGATTTATCCAATCACCACTAACTCTACACTCAATCACTCATATGCAATTCTCACTTTGCTTAGATTATCATTGTCGTATGCTCCTGGAAGTATATGCTGGACTTAAAAATAATAATTCTTCCTTATCTCTGAACTAGGGAAGCTTGGCCACTTGATGGCATGAAATTTGATACTCTTAAAGAACGTCATGCCAAGAGAAACCCAGAAGATTTTATCATTGACTATGGTGATTATCTATTCATGATTATTCGGCTGGTCTTTTCATGTATGAATGTTTTGAAAATCATGTACGCTCTGTGCTTTTTGCTCAGATGAACAATTTCCAAGTGAGGAAGATGAAGAAGCTGTTGCTGGCGATGAGGACAGCTCGGTCCCAGATGACAGTTTGGTCCCATATGCTTCTGATACACAAGAATTAAGTCTATTCCATGAGAGTGGAGCAGAGGAGGAAGACGAACCCATCCGTGCTGGTCTTGGAGGAGGTTGGGGCCGGATTATATACAGCCCCATTCGAAGAGGAAAGCAAGTACAGATGGATGTTTGCCGTTCTACCAAAAGGGATGCATCCGAGGGCGCGTTCGAGCGTGTCATTGTCACACAAAGCAAGAACCCTGCCTTGCATCTCCAGGCCCGGAAGTCACTCTGGGGTGATCTTTGGCCATTTTAAGCTACAGAATCTTCAAGCTTGGTTGTAGCCATAGGAGCTCCGAATCTGTTTAATGGATTTAGTCTGTGAAAGTGGAATGTGGTGCTACTACTAACTTTTGCTTCATGGCTATATTTTGTTTTTTGGAAAGGTTTTGCCTTATCAGTATATTTATCTGCAACAGAGCTAGTTAGCAAACTTGGCCTCAAATTCTCGGTATCAAGGATGTGCCAGAGTTCTGAGGTTGGAACTCTGCAGCATGTCAACGCTCTTCATCAACAATGTAACTCATAATTGTATAATAATTACAGCTAGTAGAGCGAATAACTCAAGGATGTGCCAGACCTCAACATTCTGTTTTTATGATCAGATTTGCGTGAATATCTTGATACATTTTTACACCTCAAGTAATTTATCATCGGGCTGTGGTTAGAAACTCCAGGGGTTTGGGGTTGACTGATCCAACCACGCTGCCAGTTTCGTTCAATTTTCATAGGATTGTAATTTGTAAGACCTGCTTGATTTGCCTCAGTGGACTTCTGTATAACATATGAAGAATCAAGATGACCAATGGTGTGGATACGTGGAAACCTGGCATCATCATTTTCCTGTTTAGTGGAGACCATACTTCGTTAGAACCCCAGCAATAGAAGCAGGCTGACTTCGCACAAGATTTATTGCAACCGTAAAGATTCTTATTGAACAACGTATTAAGCTTACTTTCCATGTCTTTCTCTCAAATGCGAAGTATCTTCTTAATTCTTATCGTTCATTATGAGAATAATATAACCCAACTTACTAACTTAGTGACCATAGTGACTTAACCCAACACCTTACGGCAAAGAAACAACAATACATCATGCTGAAATTTTGTTGAGCGGTACACAAAAATCAAGCCATCTATTTTAGAAAAAGACACACAAGGGCTGCAAACATGCAAAACTCTTTTAAATAAACATCAATATGCATTTTTTTTTGTAAAGATTACTTAACAAAGTAAGGCACGGAGGTAGCTGTCGCTGATATAGATTTTGTTAGGATTTAATTATATGGGATAATTAAGAGGATAATCCTCCCGTTGTTTCTCTATGGCGGTTTGCTATGCAAACAGTCGTGTCCTTTCTCTCACACCCCCTTGTACGGACGCGTCCCTATTCGTGTCCCTTCACCTTGTATAAATATGTTGATCATCAATGGAATAAGACTAGTTCGATTCATTTGCTTCTCTCTTGATCGCTCTCAGTTTTTCTTCTAACACGTTATCAGCACCTAGTCTCTACCGAGAAGAAGTGAGAAAGAGATCGACAGAAATCTGCAGGCAAAAGGTGAGAAAGAAACAATGCCTGCGTTTCTGTCCTGGTTTCTTCGTATGCTTCAACGCGATGGTCACCATCGCCACTTCGTCGCTCGTCGCCGTCGCAGAGTCGGTGGCCTTCGCCGCCACAACCGTGCACCTCGCCGCTCCGATGGTCGCCGTTACGACGCAGGCCTCCATATTGGTCGCCGCCACGGCGCCGGCGGCTACCGTGGTCGTCGCCACGGCCCAGGCGGTTTCCGTGGCCCTCGTCGCCACCAGCCGAACGGCGTCGGCCCCTCTACCTTGCCGTTGCAGGCCGAGGCGACGGCCGCGCAGACCATTGCCCCGATGCAGACGGCCACGCCCGCGCAGAGCCTGGCCCCCGTCGAGGCAGCAATGCCTCCGGAGGCGGACATCGTCATTCTCGATGATGAGGAGAACGAGGCCGTAGCCCTGCCGTCTCCGACCCCTGCAGTCGTCGAGGTTGCAGGCGACGCGCTGGCCTATGTCTCGGCACCGACCGGAGATTCCATCTTCACCTTTGGCTCCGGCGTGAGGAGCTTCACCAGCGCCGCGGTTGCCGATGCAGTCGCGCCGCCTCGCCTGCCCTCGTCAATGCCCGCGACCCCGCCTCCTTCACTGAGCGCAGGCGCTCGCTGCCGCCTTCTGGCCCTCGGCCTCCCGCTGGCCAGCCCGTCGGCGGACTCGCCGACTTGCAGCCGCGGCCACCGCGCAGGCACCTGGAGCCCGGCCGCGCTCGGGCTCACGAACGGCGCATCCAGCGGCGTCGCCCCGGGGACTATGCTCCCTGGAGGATCCGACGACGAAGAAGATGGTGGCCGCAACACCCATCGCCGGTGATTACTGATGCGGCCGACCGGCCGGCTTCGTGCTCTCCGCGTGGTTGAGTCGTGGGAATTGGGGATCGAGAGTGTGGAATTTATTTCCGTAGTCTCTCTCCTTTATCTCTTAGACTGAGCAGATTGACTACATACGTGGCCATGTGCATGCGGAGACACCACCATACCTTGCTGTCTACTACGCATTTACTAGTACTAGTAGCTATTTACTTTATTGCTTTGTACTAGTTCAGTTTGCTACCAGATTAGCCCTTTAACAACAGGTTTTAGCAGTAATTTACTTCCTGTTGTGGTGATTATAGTACAAGTTTTTCAGTACTGTTTGTTTTTCTTCAGTTCAAGTACTGTATGTATAACTGAAAATGTGTGATGTAATATATTTCCATGTTTGTCACATGTTGAGATTAATTACGTCCGTTATTTGCAATTGAGATTTTTCAATTTCTTGCAAACAATGTATGCGAAATTCAAAGTGATTTCTTCAAAATTGATGTTTTGGGATCACAAGGTGGTGTGTAGATCTACTGCATTGCAGATTATCTCCACTACTAATTAAGCCTACATTTTGTCACGATTGACATTTTGATTGCTTAAAGTGCTCTTCCATACATTTTATTAAGTTATGACACAAGGTACTAGAAATATGAGTATCTACTGATTTTATCAGATTATACTCTCTAGTGCTGAGAGATGGACCCTAAAATTTCCTCTGGGGAGTATCTACAAGTGTCATACTTAACAATTTGAAGTTCACACTAATGTTTTCTTGAAAACATCATTAATTTTGCAACATTCATTACAACATAACCATGATGGTTTTTGGTTTACCAAGTGTAAATTAATAATCTCTGGTTTACCCATGTAGGTAACCGATGGCTCGAGAATTTGAGGCACTCGCCCTCAATGGCCACAACTACCCTACTTGGGCCATGGACACGAAGATCGCTCTTGCATCTCGTGGGATAGTGCGTGCAATCCAAGGATCCTCTGCCGGCCGGAGTCACGCCACTAACAGAAGAACAGAAATATACCGCCTTATACATTATAAGGCACCATATTCACCCAGATCTCAAGTCTGAGTACTTGGAGGAGGAATCCCCTAGTACCCTGTTTCAGGCCCTCAAAACGAGGTATGAACAGCAGAAGGCAGTTGTCCTGCCAGAAGCACTCCATGATTGGACTCATCTCCGTCTTCAGGACTTCAAGTCCATCGGAGAGTACAATCACGAGGTTCATAAGATCAGTTCCAAGTTGCGCTTTTGCGGGAAGGAACCTACTGATGCGGAGAAGATAGAGAAAACTCTGTCGACTATGCTCCCATCTGACAGAATCCTCCAGCAGCAGTACCGTGCTCGCGACTACCAAGTCTATTTCGATCTTATTCATATCTTACTTCAGGCTGAAAAGCATGATGAGCTACTCGCTAAGAATGGCTCTCAGCGCCCGGTTGGTTCTCAACCTCTACCTGAAGTTCATATGAATGTCGCGAACGGACGAAAGTTTGATGGTGGCTTCAAAGGAAAGCCCTCGAATTTCAATGGTAAGAGAAAGCGCAATCGGAACAGGAAGCCCGGAAATTCAGACCGTGGGAAAGGCACCGCAAAGTCCAAGTTTGACAAATCTAAGTTTTGCGACAAGTGTGGATGCTACACGCACCCCACTGACAAGTGCAAGACCCCAAAGCATCTGGCCATTCTGTACCAACAATCCCATGGACGCAACGCACCTCGAGGGAAAAGGTTTGAAGCCAACTTCAACCTTCATCCAGATGGCACCGATGGAGCTGGCTGTTCGCAAGACGTTCCCTCGGGACCGAGCAACGCCGTTACTCTCCTTCCATCAAAGGACCCTACAGGAACGGAGGACATGATGGTTGAGTACACCTCAACCGACGTGTTTGGAGACTTCGACTAGTCCCGCTACCTCCTTAGTGACTAATATATTCATGTCCATTTGTGATGTTGTAATAGAACATAAGTATTGTTGTCATTTATATTGTATCAGCACTTTGATATAATAAGATTGTATACATTCTATATATCTGATAAAGATCTCCATATTGGAACTTCTTCGATTCTATATATAGATTTCTACGAGTGCCAATCCGATGGATGTGGAACAAGTATATGAAAATGTACCCGCTCTATTGTCTGGATTGAACTGCACGTACATCCAACTCGTAGCACATGTTGCATATAATGCAATTCCATCGGTCATGTGTTGCATGAGCTAAACTTTCCTAGTCATGAGATTTAGTTGCACTATTGTGCCAGTGGATCACTTCAGTCCCTTGAACACATTCAAGGTGATATTTGTGGTCCCAACCAACCATTGTTTGGACTAAAGATCGAATTAAAACAATTCGAATGGACAAATATTGTTGCAGAATTCTCTTCAAATGCCTCCACTATTTTGTGCATGGCTCCGAGGATCGAAGTTCAGCACAATGTCCTATGTGTCCATACACAATTGTTTTTGGTTTCGTCTCTGATAAAAAAGATTTTCTCATTGCACGACCCATGTTAATGAATTGCAATTTACCAATTTTACATTGGAGTCATGCAGTTTTACACGCTGCTACTGACTAACTGTATATAGCAGTACTTCCCCTCTGCAATTGATACGTGGAAATCCTCCGAGCATTTCCCATCTGCGTAAGTTCGGAAACGCTTCACGCGTACCGATCTCACCACCGCATCGTACATCATGGGCCCACATATGCGGGATCTATGTGGGGTACAGATATCCGTCGATAACCTAGTACCTTGAACCCCACATAAGGGATGTATTCATAGCCCAGTATGTTGATTGCTTATATTTAAGGAGGATTATTTCCAGGCATTAGGGGGAGATTTCAAGTACCACATCGAATGCCAGGAAATTAATTGGGAATTCACGTTCCTCCTCATAACCACGTACTCAAGAATCTGGACTCTACGTTCGGATTCACAAATTTGCAACACATGCAAATAACCTGCCAGATTCATTTACTGATCTCAAAGATGTTACAAAATCTTTCAATCCGGTTAGAAATGCGCCCGAAAGAGTGGAGGTACCAATAAAAACCACTCAACTCCCTGTTTCATAAAAAGAGGGGGAGTAGTACGGCCTCTGACCAGGATCTAGCTTTTTGCAAAGCAACAAAGGAAATCGAGGAATCCTCTAAATCAGTAAATGCAAGTCGACCTTGCGTTGATGAACACCTGATGGGTAGTATACACCCAGTGGAAGGGAAACCTCCACAACCCCAGCTCCAGCTTGCACACACTGGCTGGGACATCGGAACACCCAGACTCACGTGTATTGGGAAATCACGAAGAGTCATCATGGGTGCATGATATTTGCTCCAACTATATCGATTCTGGAGAATCACATAACCAAAGCCTACAACTGTCGACAAACATCTCTTGTTTGATTGCAAAAAACCTTCACAATGATTCAGATCCAAAGACCATGGCCATGGCAGAGTGTGAACACACTTGCTAGGACTGAACTCATCAAAGGATGCAATCCAAGCAGATATAGCCTCGCTCTTCCAAATGAATTCCATATGGGATCATTCAATGTGCTTTCTTCCGAAAACGGAATGAGAAATACATGGTGGTGAGAAAGCAAGGCTTGTAGCATAAGGTCGGGTTTCCGCAGAGATCCGAGACCTACCCTCCAGACATGAGTGAAATCTCGTTCCGATAAATATATCATTGGCAGTACAAAATCATCTATCTATGCAGTTGATAGGTGTAGTGACAACATATCCATGTGGGTCACTAGATTCCGACATGTATGGTTCCCGATGGAATCTCTGTCCGAATCGAAACGCAAATGCAACATGTATTGTGTAATAATCAATAAGTCACAACATGGCTTATTGTTGTCGGTATATTCTGGTACAACCGATGTAGTGAGTTTGTTATACACAAGAATTACTCCTACAATGATGATTACTCATGCGTTTTTGTCATACACAAGTATTTCTCTTGCAATGATGAAGCACGTGATCATCCTAAAGACGGAATTTGAGATGAAGAATTTGGTTTAACCCAAACAATGTTTGATACTACAAGTCAAGCTACTTCACTCAAGTATTATGGTACACCAAGTTGCCTATATTATAAATATTGGAGAAACTGAAAATGGACAAGTCATATCCATCTCCCATGCCGGTTGTTCGATCTCTAGACGTAGAGAAAGATTCACTCAAACCATGGGATGATGTAGAAGGGATGTTGGAACTTGAAGTTCCATATCTCAGTGCCATTGGACCCACCAATGCAATTGGTTGGGAATCAAGAATATCTTTCGATATCTCCAAGGCACCACACATTACTTGACATATTCTTGTAATTTCAGAGAAATCTGAACTCCAATATCATCAGGATACACTGGTGTTGGCTACTTGAATGATCCCCACAATGTGTATCAACATGGTAGAATTGTCGCTCCATTGATGTCTTCGAGACAGACTCTAGTGACTACACCTACCAATCATTCTAAAATACAAAGCCGCGTTAACACGTGTAGCTTTACGGAATGATAAACCACATATATGAGTCTTGTGGTATTGGTTCTCTTGAACCACCAGTCATTATCTACACAGATAATGTTGCTTGTGTTGCATGAATGCAAACATGATACATCAAGAGCAATATCACTAAGCATATTGCCTCTAGATTGTTTTATCTCCACCAACTACAGAAGAGTTGGGGAATAAGCATCTTGCAAGTCAAATCACACAATAATGTTGTTGGTTTGTTCACGAAGTCTCTACCAATTTCAGCATTTCAGAAGTATTTTATGGAATTGGTATGTGACGGCTTCCAAATTTGCAATAATCAGGGGGAGTATCTTCCTGAATCAATCATGTTCAAAGCATCATATTACACTCTTTTTCCCTTTATGAGTTTACTACACAGGTTCTCATCAAGGTTTTTAATGAGGTAATATCAACACAAGATGATATGTCATATTTTTTTCGGGGTTTTTAGGAAAATATACGACATATATTGTTCTCTATACTCTATGGGTTTTTTCCTTTTTACAAGGTTTTTCTCATATCGAGTTAACAAAGAGACAATAGCAATTATATGCTGTGTTATTTTCTCCTTATTTTCCCATAGGGTTTTGAAGGAGTTTTAACAGCATATCCAACCATTATATGTTGCACCATTTTCTCCTATTTTTCCCACTGGGTTTTAAGGAGTTTTAGCAACATATCATACACACTACTCTCCTCATATTTTTCCCACAGGGTTTTTAGAGGAGATGATTCCAAAGATGATTCTAGAAATGACCAAGCATGAAGACAAGGAAGGATTAGGGGGAGTGTTAGGATTTAATTATATGGGATAATTAAGAGGATAATCCTCCCGTTGTTTCTCTATGGCGGTTTGCTATGCAAACAGTCGTGTCCTTTCTCTCACACCCCCTTGTACGGACGCGTCCCTATTCGTGTCCCTTCACCTTGTATAAATATGTTGATCATCAATGGAATAAGACTAGTTCGATTCATTTGCTTCTCTCTTGATCGCTCTCAGTTTTTCTTCTAACAGATTTATCTAGACAACAGTGATGCTCGTTTATCAGAAGAAAAATGACGATTCTTTGTATGCGAAAACAACCCCAGGAAATAAGAAAAGCCACCGTGTCACCCCTAGCCAAGTCCATATCCTCTTCCTTCCTTTTTCCACTTTGCCTCTCCACTTCTCCAGCAGTCCACCAGTCTCCACGGCCACGGCGGCGCGGCCACCACCACCAAGTGACGGCTCCACGCCTACTTCCGCCGCGCTCCCAAACTCTCACGCAACATCGTCGCACACTCACCGCCGTACGCTCCTCCGGGCTCCTACCATCGGAGCACGTCAGTCTCGGAAGGTATTCTCCTCCCACAGTCTTCTTCCTCCCCATATCTACTGGACTGGAGTGAAGATCCATCCCGGTTTGGGTTGATTCCTTCTGCTAGTAGTAACATGCCCTAACTTGCTTGGATCGTTCCAAGATTTTTTGCTCTACTATTCTCCTTCCCCGTGAGCAATCTAATCTACAAATCCTTCCATCTGGGATGAGATGCTCGAGTTCTTCCAGTTCACTGCCGATTACCAGCTTGCTTCGTGGCGGAGCACCGGTAGCTAGTTGCGAATTATAACGAAAGCCTGCTGTTTGACGCTTGCAGGGGACTCAGATTCCTGGCCTGCTGATCGCGCAGGCAGGGAGCGGGAGGAGGATGGGCAAGTTCAGGTTCTGCATTGATCGGGGCGGCACCTTCACCGACATCTACGCCGAGGTCCCCGGGAGGCCGGAAGGCTACGTCATGAAGCTTCTCTCCGTCGACCCATCCAACTACGACGACGCCCCCATCGAAGGGATCAGGAGGATCCTGGAGGAGTTCTCGGGCGAGACCATCCCCCGGTCCGCCAAGATTCCCACCGGCATGATCGATTGGATCCGGATGGGCACCACCGTCGCCACCAACGCCCTGCTCGAGAGGAAGGGCGAGAGGATCGCGCTCTGTGTCACCAGGGGCTTCAGGGACTTGCTCCAGATCGGTAACCAGGCCCGGCCAAACATATTTGACCTCAAGGTCTTAAAGTCCTCGAATTTGTATGAGGAGGTGGTCGAGGTCGATGAGCGGGTTGAACTTGTTCTTGACGGTGAGAGGGATGATTCGTCTATTGAAGGGATCTCAGGGGAGCTGGTCAGGGTGGGGAGGCCGGTTGATGTGGAATCGTTGAAGCCTTCACTGAAAGGGTTGCTTGACAAGGGGATACGGTGTTTGGCAGTGGTGCTGATGCATTCGTATACCTATCCCCATCACGAGCTCCTGATTGAGAAACTAGCTCTGGAAATGGGGTTCAAGCATGTCTCTCTGTCTTCGTCGTTGACGCCGATGGTGCGTGCAGTGCCTCGGGGCCTTACAGCCAGTGTGGATGCTTATCTAACACCAGTCATCAAAGAGTACTTATCGGCATTCATGTCAAGGTTCGATGGGGGAGCTGAACCAGTGAATGTGCTGTTTATGCAGTCAGATGGTGGTCTTGCCCCGGAGAGCAGGTTCTCTGGGCACAAAGCAGTATTATCAGGTCCTGCAGGTGGTGTTGTTGGTTACTCGCAGACCTTGTTTGAACTTGAGACGTCCAAGCCACTCATTGGATTTGACATGGGAGGTACATCCACTGACGTCAGCCGCTATGATGGAAGCTATGAACAAGTACTCGAAACCCAGATTGCTGGGGCAATCATTCAAGCTCCCCAGCTTGACATAAACACAGTGGCTGCTGGTGGCGGGTCGAAGCTTAAGTTTCAGTTTGGGGCTTTCAAGGTTGGGCCAGAATCGGTTGGAGCACACCCTGGTCCAGTTTGCTATAGGAAAGGTGGTGAACTGGCAATTACTGATGCTAACTTGATCTTGGGAACTGTCATTCCTGAGTACTTTCCGTCCATATTTGGTCCTAATGAAAATTTGCCCCTTGATTATGAGGCTACACGGAAGGCATTTGAGGATCTTGCTGTTGAGATCAACTCTTACCGAAAGAGTCAGGATCCATTAGCAAAGGGCATGACAGTTGAGGAGATTGCTCTTGGGTTTGTCGATGTTGCAAACGAGGCAATGTGCCGACCTATACGCCAATTGACAGAAATGAAGGGGCACGATACCAAGAACCATGCACTAGCGTGCTTTGGTGGTGCAGGTCCTCAGCATGCATGCGCTATAGCAAGGTCCTTAGGCATGTCTGAGTTACTTATTCATCGTTATTGTGGCATACTGAGTGCATACGGGATGGGCCTTGCTGATGTTATTGAAGATTTGCAAGAACCATACTCTGCTGTTTATAATGCAGATTCTGCCAACGAGGCATCTCGAAGAGCAGCTCTTTTGGTAAAGCAGGTGAAAGATAAGCTAACAGAGCAGGGATTTGGAGAGGAGAGCATCAGGACAGATTCATACTTGAACTTGAGATACGAGGGAACTGATACAGCAATCATGGTTAAACAGCCTGAGAAAGAATCTGGATGTGATTATGCTGATGAGTTCGTGAAACTGTTTCAACAAGAGTATGGCTTCAAACTGCTACACAGAAAGATACTCATATGTGATGTGAGAGTCCAAGGTGTTGGCGCCACGAACATTTTACAACCTCGTGAACTGACACCAATATCAACCAAGCCTTTGCAAGAAAGTTCATGTAAAATTTATTTTTCATACGGATGGCAAGAAACTCCACTGTACAAGCTTGAGAATTTGGGTTATGGTCATGTCTTGGAAGGCCCTGTGGTTATTATGAATGGGAATAGTACAGTGATAGTAGAAAAAGACTGCAAGGCTATCATCACTAAGTATGGTAATGTAAAAATTGAGATCAGTGCATCTCTGAGCACTGTGGAAATATCAGAAAAAGTAGCTGATGTAGTTCAGCTTTCTATCTTTAATCACCGGTTCATGGGTATTGCTGAACAGATGGGTCGGACACTTCAAAGAACTTCCATTTCTACAAACATAAAGGAACGGCTGGACTTCTCATGTGCTTTATTTGGTTCGGATGGTGGCCTTGTTGCAAATGCCCCGCACGTTCCTGTGCATTTGGGAGCCATGTCTAGCACTGTATGCTGGCAGCTTAGTTATTGGGGTGATAACCTGCATGAGGGTGATGTTCTTGTAACGAACCATCCATGCTCTGGCGGTAGCCATCTGCCAGATATCACAGTTGTCACACCAGTGTTTAATGATGGTAAACTGATCTTTTTTGTTGCTAGTAGAGGTCACCATGCAGAGATTGGTGGCATCACTCCAGGAAGCATGCCTCCTTTCTCAAAATCCATCTGGGAGGAAGGTGCTGCCATCAAAGCGTTTAAACTTGTGGAAAGGGGTGTTTTTCAAGAGGAAGGAATAGTTCAATTACTGCAGTCACCCCGCTCTGATGAATTTACCAATCATAAGATTCCAGGAACACGCAAGATTGAAGATAATCTCTCTGACCTCCGTGCTCAGGTG
Source organism: Lolium multiflorum (assembly GCA_030979885.1). NCBI lineage: Eukaryota > Viridiplantae > Streptophyta > Magnoliopsida > Poales > Poaceae > Lolium > Lolium multiflorum. The sequence continues at coordinate 130,489,597 of CM061747.1, read as the reverse complement.
GCAGCAAACCAACGGGGAATAACACTTATCAAAGAACTGATAAATCAGTATGGCCTGATCACCGTGCAATCTTATATGAATCACGTCCAGAAAAATGCTGAGGTAGCTGTGAGAGAGATGCTCAAGGTAGTTGCTTCTAGAGTCGAAAAGGAGACTGGATCTTATGTTATTGAAGATGAAGATTATATGGATGATGGCTCTGTGCTCCATTTGAAGCTCACCCTTGATTCTGTCCGAGGTGAGGCTACCTTTGACTTTGAGGGCACCAGTCCTGAGGTGTATGGTAACTGGAATGCCCCTGAAGCAGTAACAGCAGCTGCCGTCATATACTGCTTGCGATGCTTGGTGGACGTAGATATACCCTTAAATCAAGGTTGCCTAGCTCCTGTGAAGATCATCATTCCTAAAGGCTCGTTTCTTTCACCAAGTGACAAGGCTGCAGTGGTTGGTGGCAACGTGTTAACCTCTCAGAGAGTTACAGATGTTGTGCTGATGGCGTTCCAAGCCTGCGCCTGTTCTCAGGGGTGCATGAACAATTTGACATTTGGAGATGACACTTTTGGCTACTATGAGACAATCGGAGGTGGTTGTGGAGCCGGCCCTAGCTGGGGCGGTACAAGTGGTGTTCAGTGCCACATGACAAACACAAGGATGACTGACCCGGAGATCTTTGAGCAGCGGTACCCTGTTCTATTGCACAGGTTTAGCATCAGAGAGAACAGTGGAGGTTCTGGTGTCCATAGAGGCGGTGATGGCCTTGTAAGGGAGATCGAATTTCGCAGGCCTGTTGTTGTGAGCATTCTTTCTGAGCGACGGGTGCATGCTCCGAGGGGACTGAAGGGAGGGGCAAACGGAGCTCGTGGCGCGAACTATTTGGTCAGGACAGATGGCCGCAGAGTTTACCTTGGAGGGAAGAATACTGTCACGGTTAATGCTGGTGAGATTCTTCAGATTTTCACTCCGGGTGGTGGAGGTTTTGGCTCTCCGTGATGACGTTCTTGTGGACACTCGTCCCCTTTTTTTCTTCTTCTGTATTTCTTTTAAATAGAATAAAACTTAAACAAACATTATCTGGTACAGATCTCAGCTGTTATTAATGCTTCTCAGTCATTAGTGCTGAATAAATCATGATAATTGCATACTTTGCTCTACTAGTGTAAGTATTCTTTTGGCGTCACTGTCTAATCAGACTGTTTTGAGTGTTGACAATGAACTGTGTTGCTTGTTTCCTTCCTGCATCGCTCAGGCTGTGGCCCCGTGTTGTCATATTGGAGTGGGATGTCCTGTCCACGACTGTACCTCAGTAATCCCAATCAAGTTTGTTTACACTCATTACCTCTGATAGACAAACTTACTAGTTGACCAGACATTGTACTCCATCAGTCCTATGAAAGATGTCTTAGGATGGAGGGAGTAGATCAGATCGAAGAAACTGATACCAACACGAGCGTAGCCAGGAAAACAAACCCTTGGTGTCACTCCTGTAAGTTCAGTGGTATCATCGCATATTTGTAGCGCGTTTTGTTAGTTTTAAGGAAGATTAGTACAGTGGAAATAATTGGTGTCATTTGACAACCTGGATAAAACTAAAAGTTACTTCAAAATTCTTGGAAGCCGACTTCACCTTATGCATCTGTACCTACGGCAAAAACAATAACCTATGAATCATACATGTCAGACTTGCACTGTTCAAAAGACAGATGCCAGAATGCCGTTTCAATGTCATCATCCTATGGTCAAGGAGGAGGACCAATACCACAAAAAGATAAAGCTGGAGAACCATTAACCGCCACGCCGTAGCGCCAAAGTATCACATAGTTGAGAGTCGATGATTTTGCTTAACAAAAAACAACATAGACGCTCCGAGGTTATGCTCGCTTTGCAAACAAGTTTGGATAGGCATAGAACCATCCTATCTATCATCTTTTTATTAATTGCCGCTACACGGTCCACCTTTAAAACTTTGCAAGGAACATGATATGCCATCCATATGCTTATTTGCATCTCGCATCATGTCGTCCGTTGATAGTCGTACTTAAGTATAAGTTTTCCCGCTCCTATTAATATTGAAGTAGCGTACCCATGCCATGTTTCTGCCATGCTAATCAACCTTTGATTTGTCAGTAGCTAAAATAACTTAAGCATAATAATTGCGTGTCGGGATTCTGATTTCCGTTTAATTTAGATAAGTTGCATCGCATCATTGTTGTCATGCCATGTATATCATCTGAGCATGCTGATTTTTATTCATAGTAGTAAGATTTGCATCTGATGTTTGTTGTAGCATTTACTTCTTTTCAAATAGAATCGCGAAATGTTGATGTGAGATACGATGGGCATTTCCGACGTCAAATGTTGAAAAAAAAAGATACAGACACCTCGTGCTTTGCCTGGCAGGTATAGAAGAAGGTGGCATCGACACAACAAAACCCGACAAATGATAAATGTTGACGCTGCGACCTTTTCCCAGACAAACCGCACTGGAATTGGTGTTGTCATCCGCAATCACATGGGACGGGTGCTGGCCGCAAGCAGGCGCTTCATTGACAAGGTGGACAACCCAGAAATGGGTGAAGCCTTCGAAATGCGCTATGCTTTGGATTTTGCACAAAAAGCTGGCTTCCGAAGGATCATTGTGGCTTCAGACTGCTTAAACCTTATTGCGAAATTGAGGAAAAAAGAGATAGACAGGTCTTTCATAGGGGCTATTGTCTATGATATTAAGAGTAGGGCTCCAAATTTTATATCCTGCTGTTTTACCCATGTCAATCGTATTTGTAATGTGGCAGCTCATATTTTAGCTAAATCCTCTGAACATGATGTAGGGTCCTGTTGGTTTAATGTTGTGCCTGATGTGATCAGGACCATTGTATGTACTGAAACGCAGTATGAATAAAAGGGGCTGCCCATTTTCTCAAAAAAAAAAAAAAAACAAAACCCGACAATCACGCCACGGCCCGTTTTCTTCCAAAAATTACAGCCCACCTTACCGCTCTCCAAGCGTCGTCATTGTCTGCATCCAGCGCAGACCACTTCCCTTACCAGTCTTCCAGAAAGCTCCGGTCCCCGGCCGCGCCGCTCGCCGGAAACCACACCCGAAGCGTCCGCGCGCGCGCGCCGGCTTACGAGCGAGAGCCGCACGAGATATGGAGAGGGACGTCCTGGTCTCGGAGGACGCGGCCGCAGCCGCCGCCGCCGCGTCCTCCTCCTTCGCCGAAACCAGAGTCATCTGCCGAGTGTGCGTCCTCACCGCCCCCCCTGATCCCTACATTTTCCTCTCCCCTGGTCTTGTGGAATCTTCGTGACTGATATTCGCTTGCGCTTGCGCGCTTGTGTTGCTTGTGCAGATGCCAGAAGCAGTTCGCGCAGTACACTTGCCCACGCTGCAACTCTCGCTACTGCTCGCTCACGTGCTACAAGGTGCGCTCCACTCCCCTTCCCTGTGTTCCCAGTGCTCGTTGTCTGCCGGAAATCCCGTGGAACGTCGTTCTGGAGAGTTAAGCTCTCTTATTCGGTTATGCCCACAAGGTGTTTGTCGAATTGCCGCAGTGCAGTGTGAACTTTTGGAGGAAGCGGTACTCAGAATAGTTGCAACCGTCCTGTACTCTTGTTTCTTGCCATACTGTTTCGTTAGGTACCAGGCTAAAACGAAAAAGCGTGTTGGGTGTTTGTCTGCTCCTTCTAGTCATCTTCAGTGGCTGTGGGAGTTGTCTCTTTGCTTAGTCCGGTGCGAATTCCTGAAAAAGCTTGCAGTACGTCGTGCTACACCATCAAAAACTGGTGCCATACTGGATCTTAGCAAGTTCCATTTGTAAAATTAGAGGAGCAACCCCATAGAAATTCAGAGGAGGGTGAAAATTGTGTCACGTACATTTAGGTATCCTACCTCACATCTACTTGCTGATCTGAATGGGTCTATTTAACTCTGTCCATTAGTTAGTTTGAAGAAAATAGTGCCTGTAGGTACATCCAATTTAAGCAGGCTTGTTGTATGGGGTTATACTGTGTTATTGTGCTCACTGCTGACCAGCCGCAATTTTCATTCATTTCACTTCACTATTATGAGATAAACTCTGTTTTCCCTCTCGATAAGGTGTGGAAGTATGTTCTGCTTTTGTATGCACGTAGGTACTGTGGATGATTGGTGTTTGACTGTGTTTGCAGTTAGCTTTGCATGAAAGGATCTTATTGCTCGGTGTTGTTTCTAATACTCTGTTTGGTTCTTGTTTTAATAGGGGCATAGTAATCAATGCACTGAATTGTTCATGCGTGAGAATGTTACGGAGGAGCTTAAGCAGATTCAGCCTGAAGATGAATCAAAAAGGCAGATGCTTGATATACTCAAACGGTTCCACTTGGAAGATGAAATGGAGTCCGATGGTGAAGATGGTATGTTTGTTGCACACGTTTCTGTTTTCATAGCCGTAGACAGTAGTGTATCCCTTGGTTTATGCACACGCACTCCATTTCGGAGTCTTCTGCACTTTAGATGTGCATGCCACTCCTTTTGAGGCTCTCTGGGCTTTCTTGAAATATTGTTTTAGGTTTTGTGGTCAAGTAGAAGCTCTTCGAATCATCTTCTAGTTTTTTCAGGGCTGCAAAATTGTGATTTCTTTAAGCATACCATTTCCTCTCAAACTTGTTAGTGATTGGCATGGAGGCTTATAATGTTGCAGTATATGTTTTCAGTTAAGAATCCTAACTTGCATTTTTATTGCTTTGAGAGGCTTGGCCAAGTTCTTTTTATTATGTTGTCGTCTATAGATCACGAGTGGCAAACTAGATGATAGCTTATCCATCTGAGATGTTTAGTTGACATATGGTACAATTTCCATTTGGTGCTTACATCTGGTTGTAATAGTTGCACACTACAAAATATTGGTTGCAGGCTGCACTTACCAGATAGTTGTATTCTATCACACAAAATAGTGTAAATTAAGGTTAATGGGAAAAATTGAATTAATTTGTACCGTAGGAGAAAGATGCTCCTCTTCCTTATTTTGTGATACATGGTGGGATCGATACATGGTGGAATTTGGATTTATATAATAGCTTCTCAGATGGCAAATCTTTGTCCTGGACTGCTTTTGATGTATAATTTAGTTTAGCACGCCTAGTGGATATGACCGTAGGTGTCTGTTAGTTGGATCTGACTTTTGGGGAATTCATTTTGTACCTCTTTTGGGTGATTATGGATAAACCGTAACTTACATAGTAGATAATTAATCATGTATTTATACCAGCAATTATTTCACTTCCACAATGCTAAGCATTTTTTTTTTACCTTGCAGAGTCAATGTTTTCAGAGGAGCTTATTCAAAAAGTCATTTCTGGTATGCTATATTTATTCCTGATTCCTTGATAATTTTAATAAAAGCTTCTTGAAACACTATGATATGTTCTTTAAACAACCTTGTTCATATTGCAATGTTTAAGTGTGGTTTAGATGTTTGTTTGAAACAGTAAATCTTGCCATGTTGGTTAGGTTCTGTATTGAGTTATTATTCTTTCTACCGAACAGGTGACAGGATAAATCTTGAAGACCTTTCTGATGATGAAATGAAACGATTTCGTCAAGCGCTGGCATCAGGTGAACTCAGCAAGATGATCCAACCATGGACACCATGGTGGAAAAATCCTTCTGCTAAATCGATCTCTCTTAGCCATGATGGGAGTCAGCTTATCAGAGAAGTAAGTACAGATTTCATTACTTTATCAGATCCAACAGCTGCGTCAGAATCTATCACCAGTGAAATACCAGAAGGGCCAGAATCTCCTCTCCCATCACTCAAACAGCTAACCAGGGCAGAGCCGTCTCCTCTGCTCACTGTTCACCTGGTTGATATTCTCTACAGTTACTGCTTCATGCTCCGCCTCTACAATGGTGATTGGCACTCTGATCCTTTCGGCGCTTCAACTGTTGCCTTGTCTATGTCGAAAGTAATGGGGGAGGATGCTAAACCTGAGACAGTATCTGAATCGCTCACGACCTGCATAGAGGAGACATGCTCCGCAGTTTACAGGCACACTGGAGGTTTCAGATTTGCTATTGGCCTGGTGGACGATATTGTTACCATCCTATCCTTAGGAGGCAATGCACTGGTCTGTGCATTGTGTGACTTCCGCAGACTCATTCAAGCTGGCGAGAGCATGCTCAAGGAAGAGAAGGTGGGCAAGACGGAGAGGGCTCAGAGCTCCCAAAAGCTCCGTGCCGCGGATAGGAAGCTGTTCTTCATTACCTGCTGGGCTCATGAGCAGCCAGTTGATACCTGGCCATCATTGGCTCACCTCGTTGAGGTGCAGAAAGCATCTCTTGAGGAGCTGGACAATAGAAGCGGCCTGAGGAAGGTTGGTAGAAAGGACAACCAGCAATCCAAGGTTCTTATTGAGGAGGTGTAAGCATATGAATGCATCCCTAGAAGCCTGGAATACCATAGTTTGTTGCCTAGTTATCCTTTTGGTACCGCAGCTACATCATTTGATCTTTGTGTGCCTTTCTTCACCTTCCTGTGCAGTGGCTGAACTGTATAAATTATGATCTTTCAAAGCTATGACAGTTTATACAGTTCTGAAGTTCTGATATTAAAGCGTCCAGCTTGATCATATTATCAAATCGAATATTGGACATATTAAGATGCTATCTGTGACAGCTAATTTTCAGTTTAAAAATAAACTGTTTCATAGTGAAGTATTGTGGCGAAAATCAGTGGCAATGCCCGACGCTATTTTGTAGCTTTAAACTTCACTTTGATAGAGTTTGATGCCTGAAATAACACAGAAGGGGTCTCTCTGGAAAATTAAGTTCTATTACATACTAATAGAGCGATTGTTAGTACCCCCTCCGATCCATATTAGTTGTCACTAATATAGATGTATATAGATATATATTAGTTCTCGATACATCCACACTAGTGGCAAGTAATATGAATCGAAGAAAGTACAAAAATTATCACAACGAAACAGAAAATACGTCACATAGGAGTAACTGCTTCATGCTTCTTTTTCATTTACTTCTTTCTTTTAGCGAGATTTTTATTATTACCACGGTTGACCCTATGTTTTCGGTTTAATTTGCTTGACTGTGTTAATCTTAATATAAATGCTGATATCTTTTTTGCAGATGTTTTAATTAGCTTGCGATTATAATTAAAAACAGTTAAATACTTTTATTTTTTTGCAAATAGGACCTGGCATTAAAATAAACAACGAACAATACAAGCACCTCAAGAAAAAACAAAAATTACACCGGGATCCGTGAGAAGCCCTTCATCTTCAACTCTATACCGTGTCGATGGCGAGCCGATGCTGCCGCATCTCCCGAGTCAGCCTGAAGTTGTTGGTTGAGGTCAGGAAGTCGCCGAATGGGTCAAAAGACCACATTCATCCCGAAGACGAACTAGAAGGATAAATTGCCGATGAAGCTCCTTCACGGTCTGAAGATCCTCACAGCCAGAAGAAGTTCTTGAAGATCTCGCCACTCCCGTAAACTTCTTGACATCACCGTCGAGATAGGCTAAAGCCGGGGAGACCTTATTGGAAGATACGCCGCCACCACCACCTAAACGCTGCCCCACCAAGCACGAACCCTAAACATGAAAAACGGAGCCTTCTCGCCGGTTGGGGCCTAGGGCCGGGCCACCCAGGCTCCATGGCATGGAGGCCACAGAGGCGAGGCAGAACGGCTATGTGGCAACGATGGGAGGGGACAAACCGAAGACGCATGTGCCTAGGAGGAGAGGAGAGGAGGGGAACGGTCGCTCTGTATTAGCAAAAACACTTTCATTTCGAAGAATATATGCTCTATAAGTGTGAAAATACAGATGTGCCTCACAAATCATGATGAACTGCCCTCACTCTCATATGTGCTCACAATATTGTATTATTTATTAACAACATTTCTTGATAGTTAATGCTCTCTCAGCTTTTATATAAGTCTTTTTTTTAAGTCAAGGTAAATAAAGTTTGATCAAACTTTTAAAAATCATATCAACAATATTATGTACTCCGTATAATATATGAATATCTATTTTTAATGTATCTACTGATATTTATTTTGTGTTTTACTTGTTAATTATTCTTGTAAAAACTTGGTCAAACTTTACATCTTTTGTTTTTCAAAAATAATCTTCTTGGTTTAGAACGAGTTCATCAAGGAAATCATCCTGACGTGACAACCTCTCACACGAAATTGCTTGCAACAAGCAAAACAACACGAATAAATCGAGCTTCTTTCCTAGTATATCCTTCTGGTTACTGTTTCTGCCCCACATTTCGAGCCGTTCAATGAACACACACTGCTTTGTGGGGTCCCCAGTCCCTCGCCTGCAGGTGGGTCCAGCGGAGCGCACGCACAAGCGTTTCGCGTCCTCGTACAGCCTTCACGAAGCTTCCTGTGGCCACACAAATCATTCCTCCAATCCCCCAAAAATTTCAAAATCCCCGCCGTCTCCGAGACCGAGCAGAGCCATTCTGATTCCCCCGCTCTCTCTCCCCGGAGTTTCGAGAAGACCCCCAAAAGGCCAAAACCCTAGCGCGCGGCTACCGCCCACCGCCACCGGGGCGACGCGACGCCGGCGAGCGGAGGCGAAGGTGAGGTTTGCTCTGCCGTTCCCTCGTCCCGCTCCGCCTATCCCTCGTTCGTGGGCGAGCTCCGTTTCTACTTCCATGTGGCTGTGTCTGATGATCTCGTCTCCTCTCCTCTTCCTTGGATCAGCTTGGACATCGATCGCAGCGTTCGGAGGAGGTCCTCGCGCGCCGATCACCTCGCCGCCGCGGTGCTAGACTCGATTCGCCGGGGGGCTCGCAGCGGGGCGCGAACTGGAGCGCGCGTCACTGCTTCTGAGGAGTTGCATGCAGGAGGCTTTTCTGATCTAAGGTACTGAACACGGAGGCGTCTGTCTCGACCGCCGCGTAGTCGTCCTCGCTCCGTTTCTGCTTCCCCGTGTCCGTGTCTGATAATTTCCTCTTGTATCTGCGTTTGATCAGTCCGTGTCTAGCTTCGTTGGCTTCGACGGCGCGGCCAGCGTTCGGAGGTGTTCCCCGGCGAGTCACTTGTCGCGCGCGCGCGGCTCGGGGCAGATTTGGCGGAGGCCTCGCGCGCGCGCATTGGGGGCGAGCTGTACTAGTCCCGTCTCTTTGATCCGTGTCTGTCTGGGGTTCATGGAAGGCCAACCAGAAGCTCCGGCTCCGCACATTCTCTCCACTTTTGCACATCAGTACGTTGTTTCTGCGACGTCCGATGCAATCTTCTTTGTTCGAGCACGTGCCTTGGATGACGCATACCCAAGTCGAGATGGCAGGGCTGCACTTAGTAGGCTATTGTTAAAGGATGATCCGAAGAGAAACACAAATGTGGCCTCCTCAAGCTCCAAAGGAAAAGGCGTAGCGTCATCCTCAAAGCATCCGGATCAGCCATCAACGCCTCTAGATGATTCATGGACAAAAGATGAGATACGAACAGCGACTGGGTTTGCAGTGCGGAGAAGCCAAGGCAGGATGCTCATCCTCACCGTAGCTCACATCATTAGACCGGTGTATGCTCACAGGGCTGTAATCACCAATGCATGTGATGATCTGAATGCGGCGTTTCGCTTTGACGTTCTGTGCATCCATCAGGAGAGACGTCTGCTCAGTACAGCTGGACCTGGTCAGGACATTGGAGCTATGAGGAGGACCTACACGAATGCCACAGTTGTTGCCATAGATTCACAGCTGGACTTGTTGGCGCTCGAAGTCGCAGATGACGCAGTGATGATCTACGATGCTGCCACTAACCAGAATTTCCCTTGTGTGATGTATCATGGGCTTATTCCTATCGATGAAATGACAGCGCCCGACAGCGAGGATGTCCTACTACAGTCATGGCCAGCACTCCGCAGTGATTCCACGTATTGGGCAAAATCATCATATCCTGAAAGGCGCTACAACACGTTGACACGGACAAATCCTTATCGTTATGGAATGCGGTTGTTGGAGCTTCCCGGAGTGCACTGTCCCAAGGGGTGTTCGGGATCACCAGTAGTAAATGGCCGTTTGTGTGCAGTTGGTCTTCTTCATGGTGTTCTAGGCAAATACGGTTATGCAGTATCTTCAGAGGACATTCGGAACTTTCTGCAACGTTACCATCTGGTCAGTAATGATACTTGTTATATACGTACCCATTACATTTGACGTTTTGCAAAACTTTAATCTAATTATATTGCTTCCCTTTCAGCTGTAGGGGCCTATACCACCATTACGGCAACTGAAGGGTGCTTAACCGTTTTAGGTATGTTATAATCCATTTGTCATTTGTATTTGACTTTTAAATTGCAGCACAATGATTCAGGTCCCCTGTTCATGTGTGCCTTGATCAGGACATGGTAACTAGATTTTGTCCTTGGGGGGTACCTTGGTATATGCTGTAAATGTTTCTCCACTCTCACATAATTTCTAATGGATGTTGCATCTAACCATGGGAGCTTCTCATGATCAAGCCTTTATTCACACTTCCATATTTTTCTTTTGTAGTAGACTCTCAGGGATGACTATTTTTTGTTCTCTAGTTCGACATTCAGTTTAGAGGTACTAACTAAATGGGAATCATTGAGCAATCTTACTAGTGTTAAGGTTCTTTTTCTTTTATATTGAGAGTTCCACAAATCTTGGAGAAATATAGTAGTGTTTAGGTTCTTCTTCTTTCTGTTACGATGAACCAAAGCAATATGTAGTAATTTAGTAGTCTTGAACCTTGCTGGAACTTGGGATTTCCTCACACTTGCTCAAGGTCTTGCTTGATCTTTATTTAGTTTGGTTTTGATTTGAAGTTCAATGCTGGGCATTTTGGACTTTTAGGAACAAGCTGACCATTGAAGTGAAGTTCATCGGAAAGTCAACTGATTTTTATAGATTTGGAGGGTGCTCGTAAAACCAAAGGACAGGGAACTTATGGACGTGGCTCTGGGAGAGGTTAGGCGTCTTCAGGCAAGCTTGATGGCTGAAGGCATGGTTGGACTTTATGTTGAGTTCTGTTTCATGTTGGACTGCACTTCAGAACCTCTTTTCATCCTGTTACTGTTTAGATGATTGTATCTCAGACTATGGTTTGCAGCAACATTAAAGTACTGTCAGTACTCTCGATGCTGACTTTGAATGGTTCTTCTCCTTGTTCCACCTTTTTTCTGTTCATTGCTATACCACTTCTTGTCTTACACTGTGTGATTAGTTGGAAACTCTTCATTGTCTTGAACTAGCATATTCCTCCTAGGCATTCAATTTTTCGTGGCTTTTTTTCTGTACAATTTCTCTGATCATCTTCGTTGTAGTTCTGTCATGATCATCTAAATTTTTTTTAGGTTGTCAAATATCTCCAGTGCTAAAGGACAACCCAATCTGCAAGATAGGCAGTTTATGATCTGTAATCAGTGAAGGATTAAAGATAATCGAACCTATTGTCTGGGCCTTATATTCCGCACCTTCACTTGATGTTTGCTTTGATCAAACTGATGTTGACTTGTTTATCACTCACTCATCTGCATCTGATATTCTGAGTGTCTCCCCTTGTGCATATGACTGCAAGGCAAGTTCTTTGTAGCACTACATTGTAACAGCATAATTCAGTTTAGCATGTCATTACATCACCTGTTGATGCATCATGATGTGATGAGAAGATTTCATTTTTTCTCTGAACCATGTAGGGAAGCTGCATGTGATATATTAAGGGAGAAGCCAGAGAAATGGCTAAGGGCATGTACAATTGTTATATCTTAGCAACGTCGCCTAGAATAATTGATGATGTGAGGAGAGAAAAATAGAAAAAAGAGATTAGCCTTCTCTTAGATAAGAGATGATATCTTACCAACAATCTCTCTCACGACATATTTGCGGATATCTCATTACTAGAGATAAGACTAAAAATAAGGTATATCTACATTACATGGCGGAATTAACACTAGTAGGAAAACCCTTATAGGCGGACCTTAGTTCTGTGGCGCACCAGAAAATATGCGCCACAGAAATGTATTTTGTGGCGCACTGCAAGGTGCGCCACGAAACAGATAATTTTGCGCGGCAGCCGACCATGCGCCACAAAAACTTGGCGGGCCCCACAACCTGTCACCCCCAATTATCGGTGTAGGTATTTCGTGGGGCGGCCGCGCCACGAAATTTCTGCTTCGTGGCACTAGCTTTGGTGCGCCACGTAAGTAGTTGATTCGTGGCGCACTTGTTCGGTGCGCCACTAAGGGAACCTAGCTATATCATCCCGTGCCCTCCCCCGCCCACGCCTGTTCACCTCTATACCGCGCGCCTCTCCTCTCCCCCTCTCCTCACCGCGCGCCGCCATGGTCTTCGCCATCGCCGTCGCCGCCGCCGCCTTCCTACGCGAGGCCGCCGCCGCCACGCTCCTCCCATCCCCGCCACCTGCAGCACAAGCTGCCGCTACGGCGAGGAGGGGCCGCCGCGAGGAGGGGCCGCCGTCGCGTCAAGGTGGAGGAGCCGCCGCCTCCCCCCTGCCTGCCGTCGTCCCCTCCTCCTGTTGTCGTCGGTGAGCTCCCTCCCCTCCCTCTTCCTCCCCCGCGCGAGCACAACGTGCTCGACGAAATGCTTGCTCTGGATGTATTGCTGCTGTTGCTCTGGATGCATTGCCCCTAATCGTTTTGCATCATATGGTGTTCATATGCATTGCTGCTGCTGCTGCTTGTGATGCTTATTGGAGTGTTCTATATGTTGTTCTGAACCTGTACAATGTGACAATGAAATTGTTCTGAACCGTACCTGTATATGGTGTTCATATGCATTGCTGCTGCTGCTAGTGATGCTTATAGAAAGATGTGACAATGAAATTGTCTATGCTTATAGAAATTGGAGTGTTCTATATGCTTATAGAAATTGTCTATTCCTCTGCCTCTGCCTCTCTGTACTTGTTCTATAAATCCTTGTCTGAACCTGTACAAGGTAATGAAGACTTGCTCACTTGGTATTGCTTGCTAGTTGGACATTTGGTTGGTTTTGATGCTACTGGTTCATTTAAATGCATGAAATGCTACTATGGTATGCTACTGTGGTATCCTTGTGAAGAAAATGATGGATTCTTGTGAGCTTAATTATGGTATGCTACTATGCTACTGTGGTATCCTTGTGAAGATTTACTTGATGGATTGTTGTGAGCTTATAGAAATTGGAGTGTTCTATATGTGTATTTGACCATGCTTATGATGGATTTCTTTTAAGGACTCTAGCTAGATTAGAGGGGAAAAGTTGCTGCTTTGTTGCCTATGATAATGGATCATCAAATGTTTCCCTTTGTCCCTGGTTGCCTCCTTAATTGATGCCTTATGATCCAAATGACCCAAGTCCCTTGCATGATCCCATTTGTCCCTAATGTTGCTTAAGATGAATAAATTCCCTCTAATCACCATTTGGAGATCAAGACTAGTTCTTGATTTCCATTAGCTAGACTCCAATATTAAAAATTTCTCCCAAATATGGAGACAAACATTTTAACATTACCCCAATTGATGCCTTTGTCCCTGGTTGCCTCCTTAATTGATGCCTTATGATCTATTTCTTGTTGGCTTTGATGAAAATAGAGATATCCACAGTAGGGGATCATGTAAATGAATGCCACTGTGGTATCCTTTGAAGAAAAAGGACTGTTTCCGATGGTTTTAAAAGGCTAGGTGGTGCTAGGTGATTAAGTTGGCTACCAAGACTTGTCTCATCTGGTTAGCTGGGATATGCTATGTGTTGTTGCTTGTTTAGGCATATCTATCACTTACTGGATTTACTGGTTCTTGATTGGCCTCTCTTTTGCCAGCATCACTTGGTCTATATACCAAGTGATGAATAATCCCTTTGGAGCATCTGCTCCATGCATGCTATGTGTGTTTGTGCATCTTGACTTATGTCACCATGGTTGCTGGTTTGGTGGTGTTTTTGTACTTGCGATGATTAGATGGTTGGTCGATATCACTCGTACACTCGGGGGTGGAGCAAGTGAGCCTGGTGTGATGGCACAAATATCAATATCTTGTGCATCCTACCTGGCCTCACTTACTCCATCCCTGGATGTTAATATTTGTTTCGACCAACAAAGTATGAGGCATATGCTATTTAGTTGATACCACTTGGCTCTTTCTTCCATTTTAGTGCCGATGATTAGAATGTTCGGTCAACTTTACACTGGGTGTCGCTAGTGAGCCTGGTGTGATGGCACAAATATCAATCTCTTGTGCATCCTACCTGGCCTCACTAACGCCATCCCGGGATGTTAATATTTGTTTCGACCAACAAAGTATGAGGCATTCCATTTAGTTCATACTAGCTACTTCTTAATTGCATTGGCCTTTCTTCCATTCTAGTGCCGATGATTAAATTGTTTGGTCACTTGTACACTCTGGGGTGGGGCCACTGAGCCTGGTGCGATGGCACAACTATCAATCTCTCTTGTGCATCCTACCTGGCCTCGCTGACCCCATCCCTGAATGTTAATATTTCTTTCGACCAACAAAGTATGAGGCATATGATATCTAGTTGAGATACCACTTGGCTCTTTCTTCCATTTTAGTGCCGATGATTAGAATGTTTGGTCACCTATACGCAATATACACAGACGGGCCCCTGGGGCCGCCGTGAAATTTTTTGACGACAACAACGCCACTGCCTCTCCGCGCAGAACCACAGCCGCTGTGGCCGCTCTCGCGCCATGCACTCTTCGCCTTCTTGCCCGTGAATAGACTTATCGTTAAGGAAGCCGACGACGGTCGATCGCAATCTAATCTTGCGACCGGCCGTCATCGGTTTGCTTATTCCAACGATCAGTCTATTGGTTCATCGGGCAAGAAGGCGAACAGTGCAGGACGCAAGACACACGGCCACAAGGGAGGCGGCTGGGACTGCCGTGGTTCTGCGCCGGAGAGGCAAATCGGCGTTGTTGTCTCGTCAAGGACCCGTTCACGGAACGGCGGCCGGGGAAAGGGGGCCCTTCTGCAAAGTATATTGCGGCGTATACTGCAACTATGGTTTCTGACCATAGTATTTTGTGTTGACCAACAATGTATGAGGCACTTATTCCATTTTGTCATTCCATTTGCTTTGATATTTTCAAAATGCCGATGATTAAAATGTTTGGTCCCCGTACACTTGGGGTGGCGTAAGTGAGCCTGGTAAGATAGCACAAATATCAATCTCTTGTGCATCGGACTTGGTCTCGCTTACGCCATCCCGGAATGCTAATATTTGTGTTGACCAACAATGTATGAGGCACTTATTCCATTTTGTCATTCCATTTGCTTTGGTATTTCCAAAATGCCGATGATTAAAATGTATGAGGCATTTATTCCATTTCTCTTGTGCATCGGACTTGTTGGTCTCACTTTCTTCCATTTTCATCATAGTAGGAACTGGATATGAAGACCCGATGCAAGCGAGCCTGGTGGGTAGAGAGGAGGGGAGCAAAGGAGGAACCGGATGAAGACTACTTTGTATCTCGAAATTGTGAAATTTGTATGAATTAAGAGTTGTATGCAAAACATTTGTATATATTGTTGTATAATGTGATGATGATGTATAATGTTGCTATGTTATATGTGTTCACATTATATCTGTCTATATTATATCTGTATATAACCTGTATACTGTGTATAAAACCTGTATAATACACCAGGCAGTATAAAATCGAGTATACCGGTACAATGTTCTGTGGCGCACCAAAATGTAATTCAGTGGCGCACATGTTTCTGTGGCGCATGGGTAACCAAGTGCGCCACAGAAACCTTAATGGCGCACGGGCGACTGCGCCACAGAAACCTTATTTTTGTGGCGATGTTTCTGTGGCGCACCACCCGTGCGCCACAGAATCACTTTTTCGTGCGCCACTGATGAGGCTTTTCCTACTAGTGTAAGATAAAACGGTCTTATCAACCATTGTTTATGCCCTTAAGGTACATGAGAAACGGAAAGAAAAGTCTGAGACTCGCCCCAGCCTACAAGAACAAAGAAAAAAGAACTTAAAAACGACCTAAATATCAAAAGGTTTGCACCGGAAGAGGCCAAACCCCTACTTGCGATAATCTGTTGAATTGCTTAGAGTTGTTGAAAACTCTTCTGTTCTTCTCTCGCCACCCCGAAGTACTAAGTTCCAGATTATGTTTACGACCGTGCAGCCCACTAACAGATGCTGACTATCCTCATTAGCAGGATTGCAGAAAACACACCAGCCGTTGTCAGAGGCCTTCGTTTTGCAGGGCGGTCTGTAGTCCAGATTCCTTTTGTTAGGGAAAAGAGATCGTGCAGTATTGTTAATTCACATGAGCAATGCAGCAATGCTCTGCTCCTCTCCCACGCTGGCTGATTCGCCTCAGCTTGAGATCCAGGCCATGAACCATGCAATATCCATGAGCTCGCCAGAACCTTGAGCGACATCGGGGAGAGCCAAGAAACGGTGGGGACGGCAAGCCTAGAGGAAAAGAGCCATGAACCACACCGACCTCACGTAGTGCTTCCTTGCTGTGATGCCATATGCGCCAGGATGCTTCGTTTCCATGCGTAGATGCAGCTCTTCTCCTTCGTTGGCCTGGAGGGTCCGTGCTAGAGGTCTGTGTCACGGACCATGCAGCATCGACAACTCCGACAGAAGCTCGAGTGGCATCAGTGAAAGGCCGGACATGGCGGCGACTCTAGGTTCGTTGGAAGAGCCAATGGCGTGGTGCAAAACACTATATAGCCAAGCCATGAGTCGTCAGATGCAGCGCTCCAAATAAACGGCCAGATTCTAGTCCGACGTTTTGCTTCACATCGGACTACGATATGTAGTGTTTATCTAAAAATATTGAGTAGTCATCAATATCACCTCGTTTGTGCTATTTATATTTTCATGCATAGAAATGCATGCAGACTTTAAAATATTTAATTGTAATAAATAAGTACTTTGAACCTGTTCTTTAGTTTTTGTAATGAACGCTTATTTGTTTGCTGTGTTGAACATTTTTCAGTGGAAAAACACAATTTAAACAAAATTTGGCTTTGCGGCAGACTAAATGTTTTGGGCCGCTAGGATACTCGATGCAAACGCAAACAGGTGCTTCAGCCTTTCTAGCTATTTCCTCGTCCACGACCCAACACAAACAGGCGTATACGGTCAATTTTGGCAACCGGTTTGCATCGGTTTCTAGAGATGCCCTTAAGGAACCAAAAGTGACCCATCTGACCAAAACTGACCCATCCATGTGAAGCATACGCCCCGAGGACTCAATATAGAATTTGTTTTAAATTCCATTCAAGTATATATTTCAGATAATAGTTTGCTTAGCATTCCTTCAAACAAGGAGAAAATAAGTCATAATCAACTCTCTACCTCTGGCCATGAGCATCGTTGGATTTTAAGCATGCTCAGTGTTCATTCCAAACGATTGGCTCAAACTGACAAAACAAGTAAACAGAGTTGCAATTTGCAAGTTAAGATCCTAGTGTCACGAGGACTTATCTAAGTTAACAGCAAGAGGAAACTAAAAGGCATAGTGCAAAACTAATTCTGAGCAGAGACAGTGACACCGGTCCTGCCTGCATTCATCACAAGGACTCGTCTAAATTAGCAGCAATAGAAAACTAAGAGGCATAGTACAAATTTTAATTCTGAGCAAAGACAGTGACACCAGTGCTGCCTGCAATTATCACGAGGGAGAAAACTACAAGGCATTGCAAAGTTTAATTCTGAGCAGAGAAGGTGACACTGGTCCTGCCTGCATTCATCACAAGGACTCGTCTAAGCTAGCAGCAAGATAAATTTTTATGCATAGCGCAAAATTTAATTCTGAGCACAGACAGTGACACCCGTCCTGCCTTACTACTATATATCTTAGTACCCCTACTACTATATCTTACTGCCTAGTACTATATCTTGAGACGATGTTCACAACAAGACCATCATGGAGTCAGGAAGAAGCTAGTCTTTGCCATGATTAAGATCGTCAATACACTCAACGCACTACGTCATGGACTTGAGAGAGCCTGCAGTACACACAAACCCAAGTAAGGGAGAGCATTTTATGGTAAACATTTGCTGGTCACTACTAATATATGTTTAAGCCGAGTTTACTATACACAATTTAACAAATAGTGCCACCATTGTGCATGTTAGATGACAACATAATCAGAGATAAATTCATATACATCAACTTCTTATGCGCACAACCCAATAGATACCTTTTAAAAGAAAAACGCAAGAAATTTTCTCAAGTTCTAAAGTATCCCACGTAGCCAACTTACTATTGGGCCAACCATCTGGTTAACAGTATGAGCGCACTGCAGCATCACAGAATTCTATGGGAAGAATAGTGCACACACTTGTTTTTGCACGAATGTCATGAACTCGTATCTGCAATGAACAAAGAAAAACATTGGGGTGCGTTATGTTGGTTATTTTTGTCACAAACTCAAACTTGGATTCTTTGTTAGTATACCTTAATATCTATCGTCGAGGACGAATCAAGTTTTTCCTCTAAAAAGTCCCAAGAAAGACTAAGAAGAAACTCTTCAAGCTACAACGCAAATTTGGCCACATTAGCTCTAAGTACAACTAAACTACCTACAGTGCTAATAATTTAGTACCTCAACTACAGTAGAAAGATGATCCATGTCAATCAATTCAATCACGTCTCCTCTTCGAATGCCAATCTTCTCAGCAGTAGAGTTAGGACACACCTAAGCAGATTAAAAAGTTAGAATTCTATTTTGCATTCTAGTTTTCGAGAAATAGCAGAAATTTGGTAAGGGAAAAAGGTTCACAATTATGAATAGATAACAGGAAAAAAGATGTATGTGTGTTTGAGGATACCTCAGCTACAATAAAACCACTCCTGATACTGTGGCGGGCCCAAAGCTCATCTCGATAAACCATATCCAGCATTCGCACGGTCGTCAACTCAAGGTGATGAATTGGATGTGCGATCCGGCTAGAACAGGTCAATTTTTCAGTATCTAATCATATTGTAGATTCATACATTTCAAATTATCAAACTTAAAAGTTACAACCAGTTTGCAGGTAAACGCTCCAAAATGTTCATCCATTCAATTCTTGCAGAATTTTGAAGAGTTACTGGACAAACTTTTTTTCTTTCTACCAGTCCTAGGTTGTTGTCGATTTCTTTGGAATATGTATCAGAGGACTAGGAATCATTTAACACCCAAATCAGCTTAGAATTAGTTGGGTCCCAGTCAACGGTCAATATTGCAGTCTGAGTCATGTTTGTAGCCAGCATATAATCATATAATTCCAACAGACAATAAAAGTAAAAAAAAAACACTCTCAATGAAGATTCAGAGCCTCCCTTGGACGGGATGAGCTCAACCAAAACATAGGGGGCGATTCCTTGTATCTATGCTTTGAACATTTCATTCTACCTTTGTAAACTCAGTTCCACTGAACAATCAACCTAGCGCCAAGCAACTCTCGAACATTAATTGCCATTTCTATCTAACAAAAAATATTTCCTCAATAGGATTTTAATATAAACAGTAAAATTTAGAAAACCTACCCAAATTGATTCCACATGTCAATACACTTTCTCACTATAGATGTCGATACAATAGCGGCTTGCGGGATATGTTTGACAACCAGACCGATGACCTCACCATTGTTGTTAATTACTGGCCCACCTGTGCAAATCTGCATAAGAAATACAAGTGAATTGAACATGATGATGAAAACAAGATTATGGAAATACAGAACACTGAAATATATTGTTTACCAAGTGGCTATAATAGCTGGCGAACATATAATGATTCCTCTCGAAGAAAGGATACTCTAAACACTGTATCGAGCCATGGCTGACAACCAGTGCATAGTTTACTTCTCTATCCAAGACAACGATATTCTCTCCATAACACGGTCTAGATCCCAAAGAAGCTGGCACCAGAGTAAACCCTGTACTGATATCCAGAAGAGAAATTCCATAGTGGCCGTTGAAGAATATCACACGTGCCTCCACAACAGTATCATTTGATAGGTGAACTGATACCTAAAATGAGAAGTTTTCATTAGATAAGCCATGATAACATTGTTTACCATTAAACTCAACTTAACAACTACATGGATTAGATTTGGATATCAACTTCAATCACAAGAACATAAACATGCACTTCAAATCGAAGGAAATACATGTTAGAACTATTATCTAATGATAAGTTACATGATAAGACTTTGCCAATACATGTTTAAATCATTTTCAGCAGATACTTGAAAGAAAAAACACACTTATGAGAAGCTAGTATATTTGTGAGTGCGCATCCAGATTGGGTGGATAAGTAACCATGGGCAACTTTTTAGTCTTCCACCAAACAGACGATTCTTGTCGGGTTGCTAGCCAAAGCAACCAAAACCTCTTTCTTTGCAAACAAACCATAGCCACGATGCTCCTGCCTCATCAATT
This sequence comes from Lolium multiflorum, assembly GCA_030979885.1. NCBI lineage: Eukaryota > Viridiplantae > Streptophyta > Magnoliopsida > Poales > Poaceae > Lolium > Lolium multiflorum. Next base: position 130,469,192 of record CM061747.1, on the reverse strand, counting down.
CACTCCCTTCGCAGCAATAAAGTGATGTAGACTTGCAACAATGTTCTGGAAGCGCCACCCCCACTGGTGGATCACTTGTGGAATCCACACTCAAGGAATGTGACTTGCAGAGGCCAAGCGAGAAAAACTTACTCGTCGAGTATGTCTACTATCTTGTATGCTGACCATGTTTATTGATTGTAGAATCCCTCTCCTAATTACAAATCTCCGCTTTAATAACCTAGTAGGATGGAATTGTATTGAAGGTAGCTATACCTAGTGGGATTACTGTGCTCACAGCTAATTGAGGAGAAGTTATAGATAAGTATCTTCCTTATTCCAACTATCATACAATTATATTAAGGTCCATAACCTCCCGGTTTTATATTTTCTTTAGCTATTTTGTTTTCTTTTGATCTCATCCTATTAGCATTATAAATTTATGTATATGCATGTTACAAATGATGTATTTGAAATAATGACCAAGTTGTAGCAGCACTATTGCATGGCTAGCTTAATTGATATGTCAACAACTTATTTGAAGTACTAAATACTAAGCAAATGCAGTCATTTGCCTTAAAAAACTTAAAAGTTTATTTTCATGTTTGAATGTTATCTATTTGGGTTAACTTGGTAGAGGTTTACTTGCTTCTTTCTCTCTAGAAAAGCAATTATACAAAGGCATGGCTATTAAAAATATTTGAACCACGTATGCAGAGTTAATAGCATAAAACTGCCACTTTGGGGGCCAAATTTACAAAATGGTACCACAGGTGGGGCCCGTATCAGAACAGGTGTCAATTTGCTTTAAACGCTCCATTTACCTGAATTACAAAAAATCACCACTGGGAGGTAAATTTACGCTACGAAAATGTTAAGTGGTACCATTTCGTAAATTTGGTCCCCAAAGTGGTTGTTTTATGCTATTAACTCCACATGTGCAGGATAGTGATAAATATGAGCTCCTTTAATGATCATGGCCTTCTCGTTGTACACATGGACTCATGTCTACTATGTCTTGTTGTTTAGCTGAACTAGAGGTATTAACTAAATACAGGTCTGTACAATCCATATTGTTTTAATAACCGGTTAGAGTTAATGTTATTTACCACTCGGTTTGTCTTCATATAGTGTATGTGCAAAGGAAGAGGAAAGGGTTGTAGCAAAACTGCAAAAGTTTGTTTTGTTCACATCTAAGAGTGGATATGAGTACAGTACTCGTGAACTTTGTGAATTGTCACAATGATTTACCCAATCCCCTGTGTATTTAACTGTTATTTTTGTGTTACCTTTTCTTATGACATAGGAGCCAAGGGTCTGCACAAGCTAAGCATCACGAACATAGAAAACAGGTGGAGAAAAATCTCCATTTTGCATGGCAACGTGTTAGATGGAGCATAATAAGTATTGTGAGGTCGAATAGCGGCCGTTTGCGGCTTGAGACGTGACTACAGCCAAGGCAACACAGCTGTGGAAGGTAAATAAGTACGTGTTTGCATGCTTCTGTATCATTCTCTTATATTTGCATCATGTTGCTTCCAGCATTTTATGGCAAACAGTTATTAGGAGAGAGAGAGAGAGAGAGAGAGAGAGAGAGAGAGAGAGAGAGAGAGTCATTTGAGAACCATCTCTTTGAATTTGGAGACTGAATTTTCATCTTAGGCATTCTTTCTCAGATGGTTATGACCGATTGTGCCATTTGATTGACTACATATATGGTCAAGTTTGATCAGATGGGTATGATGCTTTGGGATACATACCAGTCGCTAATAATCAGATTGCTAGTTGATTATTTTGCAGTCATATGTTGGACCAAGTCTCTTTGAAAGTTTGGATAGAGCCAGAACAAACTTAAATCAATGCATAGATGAAACGTACTATTGATTATTAGCACAAAATAGCCTAAGGACTTATAGAAAGGAACTTGTTTGGATACACTAAATGTGTGCACTCTGTTATGAAATGTCAGCTATCACATTTTGTGTCCATGGAAATGCTCGGTACGGCATTACTTGTGTATTAGTGTAAGGAAATTCTATGCCATGTGATGAGGGGACAGTAGAGAAAATAAAAATAGAAGTCAAACCTGTTATGGCTTCAACACACTTCTACTCCCACCATTCAAAATTATAAGATGTTTAAGATATTTCAATATGGACTACATGCGGACCAAAATGACTGAACTGACGCCCTGAAACGTGTCTAGATACATGCGTATTAGAAAAAAAAGCTACTTCCTCTGTTCACTAATATAAGACATTTTAGCATGCTTGGTGTCGTAGGGTTTGTAATAAAAGATTTTCTTGTTAAGAGGTTGTATCTATCTTAACTTTGTGCACACGCCAATATCATGTGTCATTCCTTCATCTTATGGAAGTTTCTGAATATATAACTTCTGTACTACTTATGACGCAGCCAGAGAAACATTTTTGAGAAGGTCGATGGATCCAAATGTGGTGAAGCTTTCAGTGTCTGCTAGGATGAGCCTTTCGTGCAGAAAACAAATAGGAGCTATTGCTTGCGAAATTAGTTAATGGCCAAGACGTGTTTGGAAAAAACATTTCACCAGAAGTGAGTGCAGTGTAAAAAAACTAATTTCCATTCAAACTTAAAACATCTATACTTGAATTTCAGTGTAAGAAAATTAACTACTCAAAAAGTAATAACATTATCGCTACTCTATGTTCTATGAAGGACCAGAAATCTGAACCATGCATTTGCACTGAACTATACATCTAAAACATGGTCCAGACTGCTATTTTTTTCAATGGTGATGTTTTAGTTCTTGAAAACGAAACAGAGGCTGCTCCCTGCAAATGTTTTACAACAATAGGGCTCAAATCAAGAAAGAAGGCAAAGAACCATGGTCACTAAACCTATTGTGGCTGCTTTCCTTTGCAGGAGATGACTACTGAATGTCTTCCACTCAGTGGCATATGAAGGTAAGGCCGCACTTGGGATTCATTGGGATTGGAGAAGATAACATGCAATTCAGAATTGGAGGGATGTGTGGCGACAAGGATGAAGGCGCGGTTGCGGAGAAGGAGAAGCAAGAGCAAGACGCTGGTATTTCGGTATTTCCCATAAGGTGGAAAAAAAGCCATGATTGATGCTCATGTTCCAGATATAGAACTACCTTTGGATCAATATCTAGAGATATTCCATTATTGCTCTGCGCAGTGCATGGGTATCATACTTGTAGTATATAAAAAAAACTAAAACATGAGCTCCTCTGACTACCAGGTAAACATTCAATGATATCATAACATACAAGGAATGAATGAAATGAGACGTGCAATTTGTTACCTTTTGATTTGGGTTCCGCAGCTTGCCCTCCTTGGTGCACATGATGCTAGCCGAAGACAAGATCTTAGCGCACTTACCAACCTCATCGTACTGAATGATGGTGCCGGTGGAATATAAAACCGATCCATCTGTAAACAAGGAGCTGGGAACTATTAGCGGCTAGGAAAAAATAGTCGGAAGAATCACACAAAAGGTTTACTCAAATGTACCAGGTTCAGTGGCTGATACGTTCACAATGGAGCGGGCCACGTTCGTGATCATGTCTCTACCATCCATGCTTGGTGCAGATCCCACGGATTTAGTGACCCTGACCCTTCCTCTCCCACGGGCCAGAATGTTACAAAGAGAATCTTAAGAGAAAAAAAAAGGACAGTATAGTAGTTAGGGCCAGTTTGATTTCACAAACGCAGGAATACGAAAAACACAGTAATAGGATAGGAATGTATGTGCAATCTCATAGGTTAGTAAAAGCCCACGAATTTGCTAATTGGGTGTTTGATTCGCAGGAATAGGAAAAACACAAGAATCCTTAAAACCATAATTAAATCATGATTATCATGCAACTTATGGCCTTTCCCCCGTTCTTTGTGCATAGGAATGTAAAGAAAAGGTTTCAGTGGATTGTCGAATTCCTTTGATTTCTCTATGAAAACTAAACCAAAGGAAAAAAAATCCTACACTTTTCCTATGCTCCGTTCTTTTGAATCAAATGGATGAACAGTGACACCAAAGGAAATTTTCCTATTCCTATGATTTTCCCAACATTACTATGAATCAAACAGGGCCTTAGTGTGGCAAAAGGGAAAGACGGAGCTAGTAACAAGTGAACAGGAAGTTACGTTCGTTATCACCTTCGTCTCCGAGGTCTGTGTTGCTATGCAGCGCGTCCATCGCATTCATCCAAGCCACCACTTCACTGTGTGTACCAGATTTGGGGTAAGGAAGCTCTTTGGGAGGGAGCGGCCGGGCAGCCAAGGCGGCTTCCTCCGCGGTCAGCATCCTTTCACCGCCCTCCGCCGCCCTCTTCTTCCCCACACTGACGCCCTCCAAGGCGACTTCCTCCGCCGCCAGCATCCTTTTACCGCCCTCCGCCGCTCTATTCTCCCCCACACTGACGCCCTCCACCCTCTGTCGTTTGCCTCGAGAGTCTCCGACTGACTGCGCCACCTCTGTAGGCTCCCCTGCCAGCAATCTTGCCTCCCCGATCGGCGACGCCGGAGTACTCGTCCCCCCTGAATCGGGATCATCTCCAGCCGCCGAACTCATCCTCCGTCTGGACGGCGTGCTCACCGCTGGATTGAAAGGGGAAACTAGGGTTACTGGACCGAGAGAGAAACGATCGCACACGGGCGCGGCCGAGAGAACGATGCGGCGCGGCGCAGGGCAGGTGTTTCAGGTCAGGGCCGGGGGTATGTTTCAGGTCAAGATTGCTGGCAGGGGAGAATACTGGGCCTACTGGGCATGGGCAGCCCAGCCCGGACGGCCCGGCCCGAAAATCCCGGGCTGGGCCGGGCTTGGGCCTAAAATATGAGCACGAACATCGGACCAGGCTGGGCTCGGGCCTTCATTTTCGTGCATTTTAGCCTGGTCGGGCCAGGCTTCTCGGGCCGGGCCGGGCTTTTTGCTCGTTTGGGTCGGGTTCGGGCTTAAATTACACGCCCGACGGTCAGGTCGGGCCGGGCCGGGCTCGGGCCTGACTTTTTGCCCGCGGGCTTTTTTAAGCCTGGCCCAAAGCCCAGCCCGGCCCGAACTTTGCCCAGGTGTAGTTTGGTAGGCTCCACCAAAATTTGCGCTCTCGGACCCTCGGGGCATTGCATCCATTGCCCCTTCTCGGCAAGATATCAGTCTAGCACTAAGTGGAAAACTGCTGGAAACCGAAAAATTCCGGCAGATATACGGGTTTGGGCTGAAATTGAGTTAGAACGAAGCTTGAACTCGCGACCTGACTCATATAACAAGTTCGGACCCCCGAGAAATTGCGCATCTGCCCCGTATTAAAAGGGGCCACGGAGGGGAGTTCAGGTTCCAAACCATACTCCCCTCCGCCGCCGCCTCACACGTATTTCGGCGAGCAATCGAGCAGGCCGCAGCCACCCCTCCACCTCCTAAGCGGTGTGATGGCCTCCTGTGGCGGCGGAGCAGGCCGCGGCGCGGGATTGGGACTCGCCGCCACGTCCCCCTGTGTTCCGCACCGAGGAGGAGCGGCGAAAATGGAAGAGGTCGAAGGGCGCGCGTAAGCACAGCGGCCGCCGGTGGACCAACTGGGGGCTCACGCCCCTAGGGAAGCTGGCAAGGTACGGCAACGACGGCAAGGGGTCTTCGTTTCGCGGCTCCTCCAGTCGTGCACCGCCGCGCCAGGCCGAGGATGACGACCTCGTCCCCGCGCGGTCGCCCACCTTCTCGGCGGGTGACTATGTCCACGGCTCCGACGAGGAGGACTCCGTGCTCGCGCAGACGAAGGCCATCTCCGCGGCGGAGGCCCGCGCTCGCTTCCGTCGGGAGGAGGCGGACGTCGTGCGCCAAGTGCACGAGTACGAGGCGGCCCGCCGGGAGGCGCTCGTCCGCCGTGTCAAGCTCGAGATAGTCGAGCTTGACGTCGACGAGGAGAGGAGTGAAGCTCGTCGACGCCAGCATCGATGCCATCGAGACGCTCCGCCACCACCGGCTAGCCGCGCGCATAGGCCATTAATTTAGGCCGCATTTTGGTTGAAATTAGTAGCGTTCGTCGGTGTATAAGTAATTTAGGTTTAATTTATCGAATTATGTAAGTTTTGATGCTCAATCGTAGGATCAAATCCATCTATATATAATATATGATCATCGATCAATTTCGCCGCCACATTTCAAATTCAGTTTTTCAGTTCTTATTTTACGGATTCTTCTCTGCGACAAGGTTTTTCCGACCCGTAAACACGAGTTCGGTGAACTGAACTCCGAGTTTTCAGTTCACGTGTTTTCAGTCACTGCTAGAGATGCTCTTAGCTGCAATTAGTAGATAGATAGATCTTCTATATTATTATTAGTAGTAGTTAGTAACTACTATACTAATCACTCGATTTTTCACAGAATTTTGAGGTCTATGTGTGAATTACTGTGGTACTCCTTTGGATGATTTAATTGCTGCAGTGGTTCTCGTGTATAGCTTTGGTGCCTTTTAGCAATTTTTGGGTGTTCGGTGTTCTTTCCTTTATTGGTTATTTGATCTATTCTGGGTGGTTTTAGCCGTGATGCTGGCCTGTTGTGCTTCTTGGGTTGATGTACGGCGGTGGTGGGACATGGGTCTATTGTTTTTGTCGGTTTTACTTGAGCTGTATAGAACAATCGAGCAAGAGTCCGTGGCGAGTTCTTAACATAGACAGTTGCCTCTGCTCTGACACGTAGCCTCTCGATCTCCTCCATGACCCAATCCCTCCCCCTCCCTATCATCACCTCCATCGGTTTCCCCTGGGGAGCTCTGTGCAAGTGGCATGCAACTTTGATCTTCTTGTCTCGACAATTTTTTGCATGCCCGAGTCTGATAGTTGGGATGTCCTAGCTTTGTACGTACTCACAGTCAGGTGCACACATGTACTGCTTCAACGTAGCAGTTGGTTATAACAGGGGACTCAAGTCGAGGTGGTTGCTAGTGATCTCATAGCTAGAGGCAGTGAGCCCATACTAAGTTTTTTTTTTTTTTTTGAAATGAGAGCATTTCCTCAGTATCTGCATTCAAAGGATGCACACAGCTTTTTTTTATTAGATTATTCTCAAGATCTTACAAGAGGAATACAAAGATCAATTCGAAGCCACCTTCCTAGCGATAACTCGCTAAACCTATAACAAACGATGAAGGGGATGTTAAGAATACCAGTACCCTAACCTCACACCAACGCACATCATCAAAAAACCGAGTGTTTGCCCAAGCCGCCCATTGACGATTGAGCCCATACTAAGTGAGTTCCTATTTTAAAGATGAGCGGTGCATTTGGCAGATGGCTACAACATGTGCAAAGCTGCTAGCACAATTGAAATCTTGTAACTAGCAAGTAACGCAGGAGAGAGGACATGAATTGATTATCCCCAAACACGTATAACATGGGTGTTTCTTATTTCGTGCTTCCCTCCGTTCATAAATAGATGCCAAAGATTTATTCAAATTCGGATGTATCTATACACTAAATCGTGACTAGATACATTCAAATTTAGACAAATTTTTGGCATCTATTTATGGGCAGAGGTAGTATCAAAATTGTTACTTGATGGTGGAAAGCAGTGGCACAATACTACTCTGTGAAGGAATCTAATTCAACTCGGCCACGCACATAATAGACGTCGTGATTATTTCTTACAAGATATGCTGGCTATGGACATATTGCTGGGTTCAATGTGTTCTTGGGTGCATGAACAAACTATGGGAAAGCTGCCAACTTGGACGAACATGTGCAAAATCTTACGGAGGGTAAAAACTAGCAAAAGTTTCGTTAAATGGGGTAATACGAATGAAAATTTATTAAATAGGGTAATTAGTCTCAAAAATATTAAACTAGAGGGTAAAAACTAGAATTTACTCAAATATTTACTTGCAGTAATCTGACCAAACGGTGTCTTAATATTCAACAGGACATTTTCACGGTTCCTCCAGATAAATTTCACGAAGGATGGGCGTGCAAACATGAAGGCCAACCGTGTTTTTGCAAGCATGCTGGTTGGAAGCTAGCTGCGTGTTTTTTTCTGATTTAAATTTTGTGTATTTATTCAGTCTATCTGAAGTACCTGCTAATGCAGTAGTGACTGTTTATTCTGCAGCATTTGTGTATTCCTACATAATACACTACTTCAGTACTCACATGGAATTGTCTTCAATACATAAGATCTCCTGATACGTTTCTTTGTGGACATAGTAGACACCAAGTTTTTTTTTTTTTTGTATCTATGAGCTGATCGTGTGAAAACAAATTGTCAATTCTCGGTGTGAAGGCATATAGTTTCTTGCTATTATGGATTATCGATGTACCCGATGTACCCCCTTCGTCTCGATTAAATGGCATATATAGTTTCTACTTGCGACCACTTTTGATTAAGTTTGTGTTTTTTTCAGGAATCACATGCAATTCCCGGAGGGGGCATTTTTTTTTTGTTAAATCTCAATTAAAATGTCATATAGTTTCTACTTGCGACTACTTATTATTATGTGTGTGGTTCTTCTCTACTTTTGCAGGCATTGCTACATATATGCACAAATATATGATGTAGAGTAATTCTTCAGTCCACAGTTTAATTTACCGGTTAGACCTTGCTTGAATTCACACTACACAGAGCCTCGAGGTTTTATATACATGTATCCATAGAACATAGACATCAGATGGTCTAGGTGGTGAGGTTAGACTTTCCTTGAATTCACACTACACGGAGCCTTGAGGTTTTATATACATATATCCATAGAACATAGACATCGGATGGTCCAGGTGGTGAGAGGTCGATTGACTTCATTTTTGTTATAATTGTTATATTTGGGAATTTTTATGGGTTAGAAAATTGTTCTTTTTCTAAGAAACGGAAGAGAACGAGAAGACACATAGGTACAACCTCTCAGAAGAAGGACACTCCGTCCTCACCAGGTATATTTGATGATTTGCCACTATTTTCTATAAAATTTGATTATTTTGCCACATATCATCCTCACATGGTGTGAAAATAATCAAAGTACAAAGTGAAGTGTGGCAAATCTCCCGCTTCCAAGGTGTCTTTATAGTAATTTATTAGGAGCACGATTATATTTTGGGGTTGAAGCCTACACTAAAATTCGGAACAAAAGTGAGCTCATCTTGGTTGGTTCGTGGAATGCAGAGCAATGGTGTACACTTAGTAATTATTAGGTGAGTTCTTTCTTCGGTTTATCGGTTCCTTTTTTTCTAAACAACCTTCAGGATGGATCACATAGAAATTTAGATTAGTTGCTTATTTTATCAATAGTTTTATAGTTGCTATGTTGTCATGTCAAACAATTTAATACCATCCTCGGAAAATATCATGTTTTGTTTAGCGTTCATTCTTTGAAAAGTCATGTCACGAGGACCTTACGTTGCACTTACTTTTTTTTGCAGGTACTTCTAGAGACATACTTTCATGGGTGATATATTCTTCAGAGAGTTGCATGCTGGATTTCTCCAACACTTTTGATGCGAGCATTGTGCTTAGGTCATGTTTTGAACTTTTGGCATCAGTGAGGTTCTAATTTAACAATAATATATGGAGGTAAATTCGGTCTTTAGGTTTGCGGTTAATCGGATCAATTGTTTTCTCTTTATTGGGCCTGATATATACATCATCACTATGAGTGCTTCAGGTGGAACACCACATGGACTACTCCTTCGGCCTCTTTGACATGCTGCAATTACCACCGGAATTTGTTGGTTCATGACATACAAGAGAATGCTTACTTCTTAGGTTTCCAAGGTGTTATCCAACATTACATACTTTGTAGAGATTCAAGAGGCGATCTTCATAAGACATACCACACTACAAATGTGTATAGCATATACTTAACACATTCCATCATAGTCAGTATGTTCAATTAGTTCTGCTTTAAGAAACAGTTTTGTAGACTTGGAACCAGAAACACAGAACAAATATAATGCATTGTGGCCTCCTCGGTATATAACAAAGCAATGACGGACACTAGAAAATACTCCAACACCCAAAAGATTTACTAACCCCAACCTTAAAGGAATGGTCGCTGCCATACACAGTCGTAGCAATGCTCTGATAAACCATAAAAAGGTGTGTACGTTTTGTTTTATGGCACATCCTGCATCAACCAAAGTCTTTTCACAAGCTATCCAAAGGCACGCCACAAAAACACAAAAACGCTCAAGCAAACACAAAACACTGCAATGCTTAACCACTTGAATGGATCGTAGCGAACAAGAGGGGGGTGAATGGGCGCTATGCAATTTTTAGTCTTTTTCAATTTTTAGTGCAACCGAAAATAAAGGTGATAGCTTTAGTGGTGGAGATGTTCCTAGTATGATCCTAGGATAGTGCAACAAGTAAGGGAACCAAACACAAATAACAAAGATGAGGAACGGGACAACCGGAGGGCGCAGAGTCGAGGCGAGGATTTGTTTCCCGCAGTTCCTCCCACAAGAGGGAGTACGTCTGCGTTGAGGATGTGCTAGTCTCACACAAGAGACTAGACGGCCACACCACGAAGGAAGGCCTCACCTTCTTCCTCTAGAGAGCTCCACAAAGGGGCTCCTTTTCTCCACTAAGGCACCGGTCGAGGCGGTGGTTCCTTCACAAGGTTGGGGCGAGCTCCACAACACTAGGAGGCTCCCAACAACCTATGGGGCTAGAACAACTCCAAACTAGCCTCCATAGGTGCACTTCCTCCAAGATCCCACCATAGGAACCGTAACTCCAAGATCCACTAAGGACTAGCACGAATTGGTGAAATCTCTCTTGGTAGAACTATAGATCGGGGCCTCCTCCACCACTCCTCAAAATTTGGGCAAGATTGGTTGGATGGTTGGGGAGATCCTCAAAGATTAAGCTCAGCAACAATGGAGGAGAGAGAGAGAAGAGATAAAAACGAGCTGGGCAAGAAGAGCCCTTTAAATAGGCCCCCCGAAATCCAACCGTTATCTGCGATTTTTGTCTAAGCGGTACTACCGCTTTGGTAAGCGGTACTACCGCTTTAGATTCGAAATCCCCACAGATCTTGTCCACGTGGACACATAGCGGTACTACCGCTCGCGGTACCGCTTGAGGTACCGCAATGGCCTCCAGAGCTTATGGATACCAAGCGGTACACAACGCACGCCGTAACTTAAGTTACGGTACTGGTACCGAGGCGGTACTCCGCTCTAAAGCGGTACTACACAAGGTACCGCAAGGGTAATTACCTTGATCTGGGACATTTTCTCGTGCAAGTCTTCGAGCGGTACCGATGGGCGGTACAGAGGGGTAGCGGTACTACGCACGTGGCCGGTACTACGGACCGACAAAACCGCTTTCTCCTCTTTTCCTCTCCGACCATGTCACTCGCATACACACACAAAACCAGAAAACCTATACCTACGCTTCAGTCCTCTGATCTTGACGTGTCCAGCAAGGTCACCGTGCACTTGCAAATCTATCAAAGACACTCTTTGCACACGGTGAGATTATTCAAGTGTTGTCATCAAACACACAAAACATTGGTTTTAGACTTTGCTCTTTCAATCTCTCCCTTTTTGGTGTTTGATGACAACACAAGAAATTGCAATGACATAAGATATTATGATGAGATTTTTAGATTTGCAAAAGCTAGACGGAACTCCCCCTAGACGTGTGCATAACTTGAATATGCATTTGAATACATATACACACATCCTAGAGGCATAACTCCCCCTAGATTTTACAAACCATGCACATATGCAACAAGGATACTTGACATGTTCATATAGCATATGTACACTATGGAGGCAACACAAGATCATGCAAAGAGATTTGGGTGAAGTTGTCATACCTTTGCCTTGAGAATACCCAAACTCACATAAGGAGCCTCCATAGATGTAACCAACACGTCTCCATGCAAAAAAAAACCCGTCCTAGTTAGTTAGATGACTTCTCCCCCTTTGGCATCGGAACACTAAAAAGGAGAGAAAGCATACCAACAAGGAAGGTAAGGAAAGACACAACCAAGCTCGCAAAAACCAATCAAGGGAGAACAAAGCTTGGGTGAGACTTCCCAAAGACATGAATAAAAAGAAAAGACAACAAAAGAAGAAGGACAAAAGACAAGTCACAAGGAAACAAGAAGAACACAAAAACTCCTCAAAGAGGAGGTTGGTGGCCGAAGCCACCGTGTAAGAGTATAGTAGTGTGAGGTCGCGTAGATGTAACTAGGACTCACGGCTACAACTCAACATGAAGCTCATTAGTCACTTATTTGACAAATAGCATATGTTTTGGATTTCTTTATGCATTATGGGGGAGGGATAGCTCAATAAGTTTAAACCGCACTCCCCCTATGTTCATGCGTGCTTTTCATCTAGACATATAGCTAAAGAGTGGTATGTGTGCACGACGGTCAAGCAAAGTTCGACGGATCAATAATATTTAGCTCGTGCCTCAACTCAATGAAACGCTTCTCATCCAAGGGCTTCGTGAAGATGTCTGCCAATTGCTCCTTGGTGCCAATGAAGGATAGAACAATATCTCCGCGAGCAATGTGATCTCGAATGAAGTGGTTCCTTATCTCAATGTGCTTCGTCTTCCCATGAAGAACCGGATTGTAGGCGATCTTGATGGCACTCTCATTGTCACATAATAGAGGAACCTTGCGATACTCGAGTCCATAGTCCCGCAAGGTTTGCCTCATCCATAAGATTTGCGCACAACTACTTGTCGCGGCAACATACTCGGCTTCCGCGGTAGAGACGGAGACACAATTTTGCTTCTTCGAGGAGCAACACACCAAAGATCTTCCAAGAAAGTAACAAGCTCTGGAGGTAGACTTCCTATCAACCTTATCTCCCGCCCAATCGGAGTCGGTGAAACCAACCAAAGAGAAGTTTGCGTCCCTTGGGTACCATAGTCTGAAATGTGGGGTATCAACTAAATATCGAAAGATCCTCTTTACCGCCATGATATGGCTTTCCTTCGGACTTGCTTGAAACCGTGCACACATGCCGACGCTTAACATTATGTCCGGACGAGAAGCACAAAGGTAAAGAAGCGAACCTATCATCGAACGGTAGAGCTTGGGATCCACCGCCTTGCCGGTCTCGTCGAGAGAGAGTTGACACTTGAGATGCATCGGGGTTCCAATGCTCTTGGCGTCCTTCATGTCGAAGCGCTTGAGCATGTCTTGAAGGTACTTTGCTTGATTGATGAAGGTGCCTTGTTGCATTTGCTTGATCTCGAATCCGAGGAAGTACTTGAGTTACCCCATCATTGACATCTCGAACCTATTAGTCATCAACTTTGCAAACTCATCATTAAACTTTGTGTTAGTTGAGCCAAATATGATGTCATCTACATAGAGTTGGCATATGAAGAGCTCCCCATTGAATTTCTTAGTAAAAAGAGTGGGTCGATCTTCCCCACTTCGAAACCACGGTCTACAAGCAACTCCTTTAGATGCTCATACCAAGCTCTAGGAGCTTGTTTGAGACCATATAGGGCCTTTTTGAGCTTGAAGACATGGTCCGGGAAATGGGGGTCCTCGAATCCCGGGGGTTGCTTCACATATACCTCCTCATGTAAAGGACCATTAAGAAAAGCACTCTTAACATCCATTTGTTGTAACTTACAGCCATGGTGAGCGGCAAAGGCCAAAAGGATACGGATGGACTTGAGCCTTGCAACTGGTGCAAAGGTTTCGCCAAAGTCCACGCCTTCAACTTGAGAATAGCCTTGTGCCATGATACGTCTCCAACGTATCTATAATTTCTTATGTTCCATGCTACTTTATTGATGATATCTACATGTTTTATGCATACTTTATGTCATATTTATGCGTTTTCCGGAACTAACCTATTGACGAGATGCCGGTGCGCTGTTTCTGCTGTTTTTGGTTTCAGAAATCCTAGTAAGGAAATATTCTCGGAATCGGACGAAATCAACGCCGCACCTATTTTCACCGGAAGCTTCCCGAGCACCCGAGAAGGACCCGAGGGGGCCACCGGGCCACCAAACACCACCCCGCGGCCGGGGGCGCCCTAGTGTGTCGTCGCTCGTTGACCTTCTTCCGCCGCCGCCTATTTAAGGGTCCCCGACCTAAAACACGATACGAATAAGCCACGGTACGAAAAAGTTCCAGCCACCGCCATCGCGGGCCAAGATCGGGGAGAGTCTCGTTCGGCACGCCGGGACGGGGAAGTGCCCCGGAAGGCTCCTCCATCGACACCACCGCCATCTTCATCACCGCCGCTGTCTCCCATGAGGAGGGAGTAGTTCTCCATCGAGGCTAAGGGCTGTACCTGTAGCTATGTGGTTCATCTCTCTTCTATGTACTTCAATACAATAATCTCATGAGCTGCCTTACATGATTGAGATTCATATGATGATGCTTGTAATCTAGATGTCATTATGCTAGTCAAGTGGGTTTTACTTATGTGATCTCCGGAGACTCCTTGTCCCACGTGTATAAAGGTGACAGTGTGTGCACCGTGTGGGTCTCTTAGGCTATATTTCACAGAATACTTATTCACTGTTATGAATGGCATAGTGAAGTGCTTATTTATATCCCTTTATGATTGCAATGTTTTGTATCACTATTTATCTATGTGCTACTCATGTGATGTTATTAAAGTAGTCTATTCCTCCTGCATGGTGTAATGGTGACAGTGTGCATCGTGTAGTTCTTGTCATAGATTATGATCATAATCTCTTGTAGGTTATGGAGTTGATTATCGCTATGATAGTATTGATGTGATCTATGCCTCCTTCATAGTGTGATGGTGACAGTGTGCATGCTATGTTAGTACTTGGTCTATTTTGCAAAGATCTATTATACTCTAAGGTTACTTAAACATGAATATCGAATGTTGTGGCGCTTGTTAACTCCGGCTTGAGGGAGCTCTTGTAGCCCTACACAATTAGTGGTGTTCATCATCCAACAAGAGTATATGTAGCACAAAGGAAAGAGAACTTATTTATTATGTGATCAATGTTGAGAGTGTCCACTAGTGAAAGTATGATCCCTAGGCCTTGTTTCCACCACAAAGAATTGCTTTCCACGCCAGCAAGCTATTTTCTGGCGCCGCTTGTTTACTGTTTTACTGCATCTTTACTTTCTGCAATATTACCACCATCTATACCACATGTGTTTTACTATCTCTTCGCCGAACTAGTGCACATCGACAAGTGTATTAGGTGTGTTGGGGACACAAGAGACTTCTTGCATTGTGATCGCAGGGTTGCTTGAGAGGAATATCTTTGACCTCTTCCTCCCAGAGTTCGATAAACCTTGGGTGATCCACTTAAGGGAAAACTTGCTGCTGTTCTACAAACCTCTGCTCTTGGAGGCCCAACACTGTCTACAAGAATAGAAGCACCCGTAGACATCAAGCTATTTTCTGGCACCGTTGCCGGGGAGGAAAGGTAAAAGGTACTCACACTCCGGATCTCGGCTACTAAGCTATTTTCCGGCGCCGTTGTAACTACTCGAAGCTATTTCCTTTAGATCCTGCAATTGCATCTTTTGGTTTCTTGTTTACACTAGTTAGGCATAATGGAAAGCAACAATGAGCTTCTTATTCTATTTCCTGAGTTAAGACATGGATTGTTTGCTGCGAAAATTAAAAAACCTATGGAATCTTATTTGCATGCTAGTAGCAATGATATTAGTATGAACGCTTTGAACACCATTGTTGTTAATGATATGGAAAATTCTAAGCTTGGGGAAGCTGGTTTTGATGAGCATGATATTTTTAGTCCCCCAAGCATTGAGGAGAAAATTTTCTTTGATGATACTTTGCCTCCTATTTATGATGATTATAATGATAGTGGTCTTGTGCCGCCTACTATGGAGAGTAAATTTTATTATGATTATACTATGCCTCCCACACCTGATGAGAATAATAATGATAGCTACTTTGATGAATTTGCTCCCACTACAACTGATAAAATTGATTATGCTTATGTGGAGAGTAATAATTTTATGCATGAGACTCATGACAAGAATGCTTTATGTGATAGTTATATTGTTGAGTTTGCTCATGATGCTACTGAAAGTTATTATGAGAGAGGAAAATATGGTTGTAGAAATTTTCATGTTACTAAAACACCTCTCTATGTGCTGAAATTTTTGAAGCTACACTTGTTTTGTCTTCCTATGCTTGGCACTATACTCTTCATGAACTTGTTTATTTACAAGATTCCTATGCATAGGAAGCATGTTAGACTTAAATGTGTTTTGAATTTGCCTCTTGATGCTCTCTTTTGCTTCAAATACTATTTCTTGCGAGTGCATCATTAAAACTCTGAGCCCATCTTAATGGCTATAAAGAAAGAACTTCTTGGGAGATAACCCATGTGTTTATTTTACTACAGCAATTTTTGTTTTGTTGAGTCTTGGAAGTTGTTTACTACTGTAGCAACCTCTTCTTATCATGTTTTTGTGCCAAGTAAAGTCTCTATGGTAAAGTTGATGCTAGATTTGGATTGCTGCGCAGAAACAGATTTGCTGTCTGTCACGAATTTGAGCAGAAGTCTCTGTAAAAAAATCTGAAAATTTACGTGTGTGATCCTCAGATACGTACGCAACTTTCATTAGTTTTGAGTTTTTCCATTTGAGCAAGTTAAGTGCCCCTTTCAGATTCGTCTTTACGGACTGTTCTGTTTTTGACAGATTCTGCCTTTTATTTCGCATTGCCGCTTTTGTTAAGTTGAATGAGTTTCTTTGTTTCATTAACTTTCAGAAGTTTTGTGCAATGTCCAGAAGTGTTAAGAATGATTGTGTCACCTCTGAACATGTGAATTTTTGATTGTGCACTAACCCTCTAATGAGTTTGCTTGAAGTTTGGTGTGGCAGAAGTTTTCAAGGGTCAATAGAAGAGGGTGATATAATGTGATCGAGAAGAGTGAAAGGTCTAAGCTTGGGGATGCCCGGTGGTTCATCCCTGCATATTTTAAGAAGACTCAAGCATCTAAGCTTGGGGATGCCCAAGGCATCCCCTTCTTCATCGACAACTTATCAGGTTTCTTCTAGTGAAACTATATTTTTATTCCGTCACATCTTATGTATTTTACTTGGAGCGTCTGTGTGCTTTTATTTTTCGTTTTGTTATTTTCATTCTCTGAATAAGTTCATCCTTGTGTGGGAGAGAGACACGCTCCGCTGGTTCATATGAACACATGTGTTCTTAGCTTTTAATGTTCATGGCGAAGGTTGAAACTGCTTCGTTAATTGTTATATGGTTGGAAAAGAAAATGCTACATGTAGTAATTGGTAAAATGTCTTGGATAATGTGATACTTGGCAATTCTTGTGCTCATGTTTAAGCTCTTGCATCATATACTTTGCACCCATTAATGAAGAAATACATAGAGCTTGCTAAAATTTGGTTTGCATAATTGGTCTCTCTAAAGTCTAGATAATTTCTAGTATTGAGTTTTGAACAACAAGGAAGGCGGTGTAGAGTCTTATAATGTTTACAATATGTCTTTTATGTGAGTTTTGCTGCACCGGTTCATCCTTGTGTTTGTTTCAAATAACCTTGCTAGCCTAAACCTTGTATCGAGAGGGAATACTTCTCATGCATCCAAAATCCTTGAGCCAATCATTATGCCATTTGTGTCCACCATACCTACCTACTACATGGTATTTCTCCGCCATTCCAAAGTAAATTGCTTGAGTGCTACCTTTAAAATTTCCATTCTTTACCTTTGCAATATATAGCTCATGGGACAAATAGCTTAAAAACTATTGTGGTGATGAATATGTAGTTATGTGTCTTAATTCTTATAAGTTGCTTGTTGAGCGGTAACCATGTTTCTGGGGACGCCATCAACCTTTACCTTTGTTGGATATCATGTGAGATGCTATGCATGTTCGTCTTGTCTGAAGTAAGTGCGATTTCATGATCAAATGGTTTGAGTATGCATATGTTAGAGAAGAACATTGGGCCGCTAACTAAAGCCATGTATCATGGTGGAAGTTTCAGTTTGGACATACAACCTCAATCTCTTATGAGAATATTAACGTTGTTGAATGCTTAAGCATTAAAAGAGGAGTCCATTATCTGTTGTCTATGTTGTCCCGGTATGGATGTCTAAGTTGAGAATAATCAAAAGCGAGAAATCCAATGCGTGCTTTCTCCTTAGACACTTGTACAGGCGGCATAGAGGTACCCCTTTGTGACACTTGGTTGAAACATATGTTATGCGATGAGAATCCGTGTCTTCCGAGCTAAGGACAAGGTGCGAGCACTATTAGTACTCTATGCATGAGACATGCAACTTGTAGGAAGTATTATGCATAGCACATATGAATTATCACTACCGTTGACAAAATTGTTTCTTGTTTTCAAATCAAAGCTCTAGCACAAATATAGCAATCAATGCTTCCCTCTGCGAAGGGCCTTTCTTTTACTTTTATGTTGAGTCAGTTCACCTATCTCTCTCCACCTCAAGAAGCAAACACTTGTGTGAACTGTGCATTGATTCCTACATACTTGCATATTGCACTTGTTATATTACTTTACATTGACAATATCCATGAGATATACATGTTATAAGTTGAAAGCAACCGCTGAAACTTAATCTTCCTTTGTGTTGCTTCAATACCTCTACTTTGAATTATTGCTTTACGAGTTAACTCTTATGCAAGTCTTATTGATGCTTGTCTTGAAGTACTATTCATGAAAAGTCTTTGCTTTATGATTCATTTGTTTACTCATGTCATTACCATTGTTTTGATCGCTGCATTCATCTCATATGCTTTACAATAGTATGATCAAGGCTATGATGGCATGTCACTTAAGAAATTATCATTGTTATCGTTTACCTACTCGAGGGCGAGTAGGAACTAAGCTTGGGGATGCTTGATACGTCTCCAACGTATCTATAATTTCTTATGTTCCATGCTACTTTATTGATGATATCTACATGTTTTATGCATACTTTATGTCATATTTATGCGTTTTCCGGAACTAACCTATTGACGAGATGCCGAAGTGCCGTTCCTGTTTTCTGCTGTTTTTGGTTTCAGAAATCCTAGTAAGGAAATATTCTCGGAATCGGACGAAATCAACGCCGCACCCTATTTTCACCGGAAGCTTCCGAGCACCCGAGAAGGACCAGGGGCCTTGGGCCACCAAGCACCACCGGCGCGGCCCGGGGGCGCCCCTAGTGTGTCGTCGCCTCGTTGACCTTCCGACGCCGCCTCTTCGCCTATTTAAGGGTCCCTGACCTAAAACACGATACGAATAAGCCACGGTACGAAAAAGTTCCGAGCCGCCGCCATCGCGAAGCCAAGATCTGGGGGACAGGAGTCTGTTCCGCACGCCGCCGGGACGGGAAGTGCCCCCGGAAGGCTCCTCCATCGACACCACCGACATCTTCATCACCGCTGCTGTCTCCCATGAGGAGGGAGTAGTTCTCCATCGAGGCTAAGGGCTGTACCGGTAGCTATGTGGTTCATCTCTCTCCTATGTACTTCAATACAATAATCTCATGAGCTGCCTTACATGATTGAGATTCATATGATGATGCTTGTAATCTAGATGTCATTATGCTAGTCAAGTGGGTTTTACTTATGTGATCTCCGGAGACTCCTTGTCCCACGTGTGTAAAGGTGACAGTGTGTGCACCGTGTGGGTCTCTTAGGCTATATTTCACAGAATACTTATTCACTGTTATGAATGGCATAGTGAAGTGCTTATTTATATCCCTTTATGATTGCAATGTGTTTTGTATCACTATTTATCTATGTGCTACTCATGTGATGTTATTAAAGTAGTCTATTCCTCATGCATGGTGTAATGGTGACAGTGTGTGCATCGTGTAGTTCTTGTCGTAGATTATGATCATAATCTCTTGTAGGTTATGGAGTTGATTATCGCTATGATAGTATTGATGTGATCTATGCCTCCTTCATAGTGTGATGGTGACAGTGTGCATGCTATGTTAGTACTTGGTCTATTTTGCAAAGATCTATTATACTCTAAGGTTACTTAAACATGAATATCGAATGTTGTGGCGCTTGTTAACTCCGGCTTGAGGGAGCTCTTGTAGCCCTACACAATTAGTGGTGTTCATCATCCAACAAGAGTATATGTAGCACAAAGGAAAGAGAACTTATTTATTATGTGATCAATGTTGAGAGTGTCCACTAGTGAAAGTATGATCCCTAGGCCTTGTTTCCACCACAAAGAATTGCTTTCCACGCCAGCAAGCTATTTTCTAGCGCCGCGTCGCTTGTTTACTGTTTTACTGCATCTTTACTTTCTGCAATATTACCACCATCTATACCACCTGTGTTTTACTATCTCTTCGCCGAACTAGTGCACCTATATATCTGACAAGTGTATTAGGTGTGTTGGGGACACAAGAGACTTCTTGCATTGTGATCAGGGTTGCTTGAGAGGAATATCTTTGACCTCTTCCTCCCGAGTTCGATAAACCTTGGGTGATCCACTTAAGGGAAAACTTGCTGCTGTTCTACAAACCTCTGCTCTTGGAGGCCCAACACTGTCTACAAGAATAGAAGCACCCGTAGACATCATGCCACTAATCTTGCTTTGTTGCGGATGACGATGCCGTGTTCATCTTCCTTGTTCTTGAAGACCCATTTGGTGCCGATAACATTGCGGCAATGATCGGGTCGCTTCATGAGAGTCCACACATCATTTCTCTTGAAGTTGTTGAGTTCCTCTTGCATGGCAAGCAACCAATCCGGATCTCCAAGAGCATCGATGACCTTGAGGGGTTCCACCATAGAGACAAAGGCGTAGTGCTCACAAAATTTTGCTAGTTGCCTCCAAGTAGTTACCTTGCTCTTTAGATCTCCAATGACATTGCTTAGGGAGTGAGACTTGAGGCGCAAATATCTTTAAGTAGGATCTTCATGGTGAGTGTCGGCCATAGGAATAGATTCTTGTGAGTCCTCTTGGCCTTCATCATGGTTTAGATACTCTCCTTGACCTTCATTGTTGTTGTGTGGGGCATCATCATCATCATCATGAGAGCCGGATGACTCGGGGGTATTTGGAATGGGAGTATCCATGAAGATTGCCCCCGGTGAAGAACTTGAGGTTTGACCTTGGTCACTTGATGTCGGTTGTTGAGGTAGATGAGCTTGCGGTAGTTGTTGATGTTGTTGTTGAGGTGGTTGAGATTGCACTTGATTGTTGAGGTTGTTGTAGAGGTTGGCTTGCACTTGTATGATCAATGGAAGAAGCTTGGCCTTGTGGTGTAGATGGCTCCACTTGGGTGGAACTTGGTCCTTCCCCGGTACTCATAGAAGGTAGCGTTTGAGGTCGGCGAGTGCCAACACCCATCCTTCCTACGGTAACCGGGGGAATTGCATCTCCTTTCTCACAAGAAGCACTTCGCTCCTCCAAAGATCTATCATCTTCATCGAATGTCACATCACAAGATTCTACAACTCGCCCATTTGACTTGTTGAAGACTCTATAGGCGTGAGAATCCGTAGCATAGCCAACGAAAATTCCTTCTTGAGCTCTTGAATCAAACTTGGATAGACGTGTGTCCTTGACAAGCACATAGAATTTGCATCCGAAGACCTTGAAGTATGACACATTGGGCTTGTTTCCGGTGAGAATCTCATATGGTGTCTTCTCTAGACCCTTGCGAAAGTAGAGGCGATTAGTAGCATGGCACACGGTAGAGATAGCTTCCGCCCAAAAGTTATACTTGGACTTGTACTCCATCATCATTGTTCTAGCGGCTTCGATCAAAGTTCGATTCTTCCTTTCGGCGACCCCGTTTTGTTGGGGAGTATTGATACGTCTCAAATGTATCTATAATTTCTTATGTTCCATGCTTGTTTTATGACAATACCTACATGTTTTATACACACTTTATGTCATATTTATGCATTTTCCGGAACTAACCTATTAACGAAGATGCCAGTTGCTGTTTTCTGCTGTTTTTGGTTTCAGAAATCCTAGTAAGGAAATATTCTCGGAATTGGACGAAATTAATGCCCAAGATCCTATTTTCCACGAAGCTTCCAACACCCGAGAGCGCGTAGGGGAGCCTGGGCCCACACACCAGCTGGTGCTGGTGTGGGCCGCGCCCCCTATTGTGTCGTCGCCTCGTCAGCCCTCCGACTCCGCCTCTTCGCCTATTTAAAGGTCCCTGACCTAAATCCTCGAGACGGAAAAGCCACGGTACGAGAAACCTTCAGAGCCGCCGCCATCACGAAGCCAAGATCTGGGGGACAGGAGTCTGTTCTCCGCACACCGCCGGGATGGGGAATTGCCCCGGAAGGCTTCTCCATCGACTCCACCGCCATCTTCATCACCGCTGTGTCTCCCATGAGGAGGGAGTAGTTCTCCATCGAGGCTAAGGGCTGTACCGGTAGCTATGTGGTTAATCTCTCTCCTATGTACTTCAATACAATAATCTCATGAGCTGCCTTACATGATTGAGATTCATATGATGATGCTTGTAATCTAGATGTCATTATACTAGTCAAGTGGATTTTACTTATGTGATCTCCGGAGACTCCTTGTCCCACGTGTGTAAAGGTGACGTGTGTGCACCGTGTGGGTCTCTTAGGCTATATTTCACAGAATACTTATTCACTGTTATGAATAGCATAGTGAGGTGCTTATTTATATCCCTTTATGATTGCAATGAGTTTTGTATCACTATTCATCTATGTGCTACTCTAGTGATGTTATTAAAGTACTCTATTCCTCCTGCACGGTGTAAAGGTGACAGTGTGTGCATCGTGTAGTACTTGGCGTAGGTTATGATTGTGATCTCTTGTAGATTATGAAGTTAACTATTGCTATGATAGTATTGATGTGATCTATGCCTCCTTCATAGTGTGATGGTGACAGTGTGCATGCTATGTTAGTACTTGGTTTAGTTGTGTTGATCTATCGTGCACTCTAAGGTTATTTAAACATGAATATCGAATATTGTGGAGCTTGTTAACTCCGGCATTGAGGGTTCATGTAATCCTACACAATTAGTGGTGTTCATCATCCAACAAGAGAGTGTAGAGTATAGCATTTATCTATTTATTCTGTTATGTGATCAATGTTGAGAGTGTCCACTAGTGAAAGTATAATCCCTAGGCCTTGTTCCCAAATACTGCAATCATCGCTTGTTTACTGTTCTACTGCATCTGTACTGCCTGCAATATCACCACCATCAACCATACGCCAGTTGTAGCATCAAGCTATTTTCTGGTGCCGTTACTACTGCTCATATACATTCATACCACCTGTATTTCACTATCTCTTCGCCGAACTAGTGCACCTATACATCTGACAAGTGTATTAGGTGTGTTGGGGACACAAGAGACTTCTTGCTTTGTGGTTGCAAGGTTGCTTGAGAGGGATATCTTTGACCTCTTCCTCCGTGAGTTCGATAAACCTTGGGTGATCCACTTAAGGGAAACTTGCTGCTGTTCTACAAACCTCTGCTCTTGGAGGCCCAACACTGTCTACAAGAATAGAAGCACCAGTAGACAAAGCACTTTTCTGGCGCCGTTGCCGGGGAGGTAAGGTAACAGGTATTCACACCCTCCGACTACTAAGTTATTTCTTAGCATTGTTGCCGGTGTGTGAGTGCTCAAAGCTATCTCCTTTAGACTCTGCAATTGCGACTTTTTGTTTCTTGTTTTTATTTTCACTAGTTAGGCATAATGGAAAGCAACAGTGAGCTTTTTAATCTTTTCCCTGAGATAGAGTTGTTTGCTGCGAAAATTAAAAAACCTATGGAATCTTATTTGCATGCTAGTAGCAATGTTATTAGTATGAACACCATTGTTGATAATGCTATGGAAGAATTTAAGCTTGGGGAGGTCGGTTTTGATGAAAATGATCTCTTTAGTCCTCCGGGTATTGAGGAGAAAGTTTATGTTGATTATGATATGCCTCCTATTTATGATGATTATAATGATAGTGGTCTTTTGGTGCCGCCTACTATGGAGAGTAAATTTGATTATGATTATACTATGCCTCCTACACTTGATAAGAATAATAATGATAGCTACTTTGTTGAATTTGCTCCCACTACAACTAATAAAATTGATTATGCTTATGTGGAGAGTAATAATTTTATGCATAAGGCTCATGAAAAGAATGTTGTATGTGATAGTTATATTGTTGAGTTTGTTCATGATGCTACTGAAAGTTATTATGAGAGAGGGAAATATGGTTATATGCATCTTAATAATATTAAGTTTCCCCTCTTTATGTTGAGAATTTTGAAGTTGCGCTTGTGTTGCCTTCCTATGCTTGTCACTTTGTTCTTCTTGAATTTATTTGTGTACAAGATTCCTTTTCATAGGAAGTGGGTTAGGCTTAAATGTGTTTTGAATTTGCTTCTTGATGTTCTCTTTTGCTTCAACTCTTATTTCTTTGGAGTGCATCATTAAAATTACTGAGCCCATCTTAATGGCTATAAAGAAAGAAATTCTTGGGAGATAACCCATGCGTTTATTTTACTACAGCACTTTTGTTTTATATTTGAGTCTTGAAAGTTGTTTACTACTGTAGCAACCTCTCCTTATCATGTTTTTGTGCCAAGTAAAGTCTCTATGGTAAAGTTGATGCTAGATTTGGATTACTGCGCAGAAACAGATTTGCTGTCTGTCACGAATTCGCGCAGAAGTCTCTGTAGGTAACTCAGAAAAATCTGCAAATTTACGTGCGTGATTCTCATATATGTACGCAACTTTTATTAGTTTTGAGTTTTTCCATCTGAGCAAGTTAAGTGCCCCTGCAAAATTCGTCTTTACGGACTGTTCTGTTTTTGACAGATTCTGCCTTTTATTTCGCATTGCCGCTTTTGCTATGTTGAATGAGTTTCTTTGTTCCATTAACTTTCAGAAGCTTTGTGCAATGTCCAGAAATGTTAAGAATGATTGTGTCACCTCTGAACATGTGAATTTTTATTATGCACTAACCCTCTAATGAGTTTGCTTGAAGTTTGGTGTGGAGGAAGTTTTCAAGGGTCAAGAGAGGAGGATGATATACTATGATCAAGAAGAGTGAAAAGTCTAAGCTTGGGGATGCCCCCGTGGTTCATCCCTGCATATTTCAAGAAGACTCAAGCATCTAAGCTTGGGGATGCCCAAGGCATCCCCTTCTTCATCGACAACTTATCAGGTCACTTCTAGTGAAACTATATTTTTATTCAGTCACATCTTATGCACTTTACTTGGAGCGTCTGTTTGTTTTTATTTCTGTTTTGTTTGAATAAGTTCATCCTTGTGTGGGAGAGAGATACGCTCCGCTGGTTCGTATGAACACATGTGTTCTTAGCTTTTAATGTTCATGGCGAAGGTTGAAACTGCTTCGTTCATTGCTATATGGTTGGAAATGGAAAATGCTTCATGTGGTAATTGGTATAATGTCTTGAATAATTTGATACTTGGAAATTGTTGTGCTCATATAGATCATGTTTAAGCTCTTGCATCATATACTTTGCACCTATTAATGAAGAACTACATAGAGCTTGTTAAAATTTGGTTTGAATGATTGGTCTCTCTAAGTCTAGATATTTTCTGGTTAAGGTGTTTGAACAACAAGGAAGACGATGTAAAGTCTTATAATGCTTACAATACGTTCATATGTGAGTCTTGCTGCACCGTTTTATACTTGAGTTTGCTTCAAATAACCTTGCTAGCCAAAACCTTGTATTGAGAGGGATTACTTCTCGTGCATCCAAAATCCTTGAGCCAAAAACTATGCCATTTGTGTCCACCATACATACCTACTACATGGTATTTTTCTGCCATTCCAAAGTAAATTGCTTGAGTGCTACCTTTAAAATTCCATTCTTTGTCTTTGCAATATATAGCTCATGGGAAAAATAGCTTAAAAACTATTGTGGTATTGAATATGTTGCTATGTGTCTTATTTCTTAATAAGTTGCTTGTTGTGCGGTAACCATGTTTCTGGGGACGCCATCAACTTTACCTTTGTTGAATATCATGTGAGTTGCTATGCATGTTCGTCTTGTCTGAAGTAAGGGAGATTTTCATGATCAAATGGTTTGAGTATGCATATTGTTAGAGAAGAACATTAGGCCGCTAACTAAAGCCATGAATCATGGTGGAAGTTTCAGTTTGGACATAAAACCTCAATCTCTTATGAGAATATTAATGTTGTTGAATGCTTAAGCATTAAAAGAGGAGTCCATTATCTGTTGTCTATGTTGTCCCGATATGGGTGTCTAAGTTGAGAATGATCAAAAGCGAGAAATCCAATGCGAACTTTCTCCTTAGACCCTTGTACAGGCGGCATAGAGGTACCCCTTTGTGACACTTGGTTGAAACATATGTTATGCAATGATAATCCGTGTTAATCCAAGCTAATTAGGACAAGGTGCGGGCACTATTGGTATACTATGCATGAGGCTTGCAACTTATAAGATATCTTATACATAACTCATATGATTTATTACTACCGTTGACAAAATTGTTTCTTGTTTTCAAAATGAAAAGCTCTAGCACAAAAATAGTAATCCATGCTTCCCTCTGCGAAGGGCCATTCTTCTACTTTTATGTTGAGTCTGTTTACCCACTTCTTTCTATCTTAGAAGCAAACACTTGTGTAAACTGTGTGCATTGATTCTTACATGTTTACCTATTGCACTTGTTATATTACTTTGTGTTGACAATTATCCATGAGATATACATGTTAAAGTTGAAAGCAACCGCTGAAACTTATATCTTCCTTTGTGTTGTTTCAAAGCTTTCTACTAAGAATTTATTGCTTATGAGTTAACTCTTATGCAAGACTTATTGATGCTTGTCTTGAAAGTATTATTCATGAAAAGTCTTTGTTATATGATTCATTTGTTTACTCATTATCTTCATCATTGCTTCGAATCGCTGCATTCATCTCATGTGCTTTACAATAGTATTGATCAAGATTATGATAGCATGTCACTTCAGAAATTATCTTTGTTATCGTTTACCTACTCGAGGGCGAGTAGGAACTAAGCTTGGGGATGCTTGATACGTCTCAAACGTATCTATAATTTCTTATGTTCCATGCTTGTTTTATGACAATACCTACATGTTTTATACACACTTTATGTCATATTTATGCATTTTCCGGAACTAACCTATTAACGAGATGCCGAAGTGCCTGCTTTCTGCTGTTTTTGGTTTCAGAAATCCTAGTAAGGAAATATTCTCGGAATTGGACGAAATTAATGCCCAGATCCTATTTTTCCACGAAGCTTCCACACCGAGAGCGCGGAGGGGAGCCCTGGGGCCCCACACACCAGGGCGCGGCCAGGGTGTGGGCCGCGCCCCCCTATTGTGTCGTCGCCTCGTCAGCCCTCCGACTCCGCCTCTTCGCCTATTTAAAGGTCCCTGACCTAAATCTTCGAGACGGAAAAGCCACGGTACGAGAAACCTTCCAGAGCCGCCGCCATCGCGAAGCCAAGATCTGGGGGACAGGAGTCTCTGTTCGCACGCCGCCGGGACGGGGAAGTGCCCCGAAGGCTCCTCCATCGACACCACCGCCATCTTCATCACCGCTGCTGTCTCCCATGAGGAGGGAGTAGTTCTCCATCGAGGCTAAGGGCTGTACCGGTAGCTATGTGGTTCATCTCTCTCCTATGTACTTCAATACAATAATCTCATGAGCTGCCTTACATGATTGAGATTCATATGATGATGCTTGTAATCTAGATGTCATTATGCTAGTCAAGTGGGTTTTACTTATGTGATCTCCGGAGACTCCTTGTCCCACGTGTGTAAAGGTGACAGTGTGTGCACCGTGTGGCACTACAAGAAAAGTTGCCATGGCCGACGAAGTTGAAGTCGCGCCGTGGTTGCTGGTGTACCATGGCCGACGATTTTTGGTCCCTCCGTGGTGCATGTCAAAACTTTTTTTTCTCGTTTTTTAGGCCACCTAGCCCGACGAAAGCGGCCAAAACGTCGCGTATGGTGGCCCGGGACGTGGTGCATCTCGAAATCTCGGGTTCGCCGGCCGAGTCAACGCAAATCCGCACCGCCGAGGGATGTAGGGCCCAGATGGCAGCCTCTCTGGCATTGTTTTTTTCTAGATCGCGCCATCTCGTTCAACGTTCTCCGATCGAGCCGTTTACGATGCAGGATCATGGGTCCCGCATGTCATCCTCTATGAACCAAAATTCTTTCTATTCTTGGATTTTTTTTGACCCCCTGATTTCTGGCTACTTCCTTTTTCTTTTGATCCCTTGCCGCCTTGGAAACGTTGAGACCGCTGCTGCTAAATGGGACCCGCATGTCATCCTCTATGTGCAATCAACTTTCTTTTCTTGGAGTTTTTTTGGCACCTCAAATTTGGTCACTTGCCTTTTTCTTTCGATCCCCTGCCGCCTCTCAAACGGTGATACCGCTGCTGCTAAATGGGACCCGCATGTCATCCTCTATGTACTATAAAACTTTCTTTTCTTGAATTATTTTTGGCACCTCATATTTGGTCACTTACCTTTTTCTTTCGATCCCCTGCCGCCTCTCAAACGGTGATACCGCTGCTGCTAAATGGGACCCGCATGCCATCCTCTATGTACTATAAAACTTTCTTTTCTTGGATTTTTTGTGGCACCTCATATTTGGTCACTTGACTTTTTCTTTCGATCCCCTGCTGCCTCTCAAACAGTGATACCGCTGCTGCTAAATGGGACCCGCATGTCATCCTCTATGTACTATAAAACTTTCTTTTCTTGGATTTTTTTGGCACCTCATATTTGGTCACTTGACTTTTTCTTTCGATCCCCTGCTGCCTCTCAAACAGTGATACCGCTGCTAAATGGGACCCGCATGTCATCCTCTATGTACTATAAAACTTTCTTTTCTTGAATTATTTTTGGCTCCTCATATTTTTTCACTTGCCTTTTTCTTTCGATCCCCTGCCGCCTCTCAAACGGTGATACCGCTGCTGCTAAATGGGACCCGCATGTCATCCTCTAT
Organism: Lolium multiflorum; assembly: GCA_030979885.1. Taxonomy (NCBI): domain Eukaryota; kingdom Viridiplantae; phylum Streptophyta; class Magnoliopsida; order Poales; family Poaceae; genus Lolium; species Lolium multiflorum. The sequence continues at coordinate 130,440,320 of CM061747.1, read as the reverse complement.
GTACTATAAAACTTTCTTTTCTTGAATTATTTTTGGCTCCTGATATTTTTTCACTTGCCTTTTTATTTCGATCTCATGCCACGTTTGAAACGTTGAGGAACCTGCAGCTCATGGGACCCGCATGTCATCCTCTATGTACTATAAAAGTTCATTTTCTTGGTTTTTTTTTCACCATCTGATTTTTGGCAATTTCTTTTTCTTTTCATCCCCTGCCGCCTCTCAAACGCTGATACCGCTGCTGCTAAATGGGACTCGCATGTCATCCTCTATGTACTATAAAACTTTCTTTTCTTGAATTATTTTTGGCTCCTCATATTTGGTCACTTGCCTTTTTCTTTCGATCTCATGCCAAGTTTGAAACGTTGAGGAACCTGCTGGCTCATGGGACCCGCATGTCATCCTCTATGTACTATAAAAGTTTATTTTCTTTATTTTTTTCACCCTCTGATTTTTGGCTATTTCCTTTTTCTTTTTTGCCGCCTTGGAAACGTATGGTAAGCTGCTGACTCATGGGACCCGCATGTCATCCTCTATGTACAATCAACTTTCTTTTTCTTTTGATCTCAAGCCGCATTTGAAACGCTGAGACCGCTGCTGCTAAATGGGACCCGCATGTCATCCTCTACGTACAATAAAGTTTCTTTTCTTGGATTATCTTTGGCTCCTGATATTTTGTCACTTGCCTTTTTCTTTCGATCTCATGCCGCCTTTGAAACGTTGAGTAAGCTGCTGGCTCATGGGTCCCGCATGTCATCCTCTACGAACAATAAAAGTTTCCTTTCTTGGAGTTATTTTTTACCCCTAATTTCTGGCTATTTGCCTTTTTCTTTTGATCTCCCTCCGAAACGATGAGGACGCTGTTGGCAGGTCGGTCCCACATGTCATCCTCTATGAACAATAAAAGTTTCCTTTGATGGATTTATTTTGAACCCCTCATTAATTTCTGGATATTTCCCCTGCCGCCTTGGAATCGTTGAGGATGCTGCTGCCTCATGGGTCCCGCATGTCATCCTCTCAGAACGGTAAATGTTTATTTTCTTGGATTTTGTTGACCAAACGATTTTTGGCTTATTTTTTCTTTCGATCACCTGCAGCCTTTAAAACGTTGAGGACGCCGCTGGCTCACGGGTCCCACATGTCAACCTCTATGAACAATAAACGCTGAGGATGCTGCTGCCTCATGGGTCCCGCATGTCATCCTCTCAGAACGAAAATGTTTCTTTTCTTGGATTTTTTACCAACAGATTTTTGGTTTATTTTTTCTTTCCATCCCCTGCCGCCTTTAAAACGTTGACGACGCTGTTGGCTCATGGGTCCCCGATGTCAGCCTCCCCGTACAAGAAACATATGATATCTTGATTATTTTGCAGACAATAAACAATGTATTGCGCTCTGAGCTATTTCAAACGGATAATTAAATCTTTATTTTTACATAAACAAACTTATATGTTGAATCTCCTTGTTTTTTTGTCTTTGCGAAGCATAGGACTTTCCTGTTTTTTTAGAAAATTCGGAACTTTCCTGTTTTGGAGTGGGCTGAAATTGTACGAGTCAAAAGGCCAAGCAGGATAGTTCGAAAGCCCAGATGTCCAGATGCAGCCCAATTGAAATCTTTCTTCTTGGATTTTTTTCACCCCCTGATTTCTGGCTACTTCATTTTTCTTTTGGTCCTGTGCCGCCTTGGAAACGTTGAGACCGCTGCTGCAAAATGGGACCCGCATGTCATCCTCTACGTACAATAAAATTTCTTTTCTTGGATTATTTTTGGCTCCTGATATTTGGTCACTTGCCTTTTTCTTTCGATCCCGTGCAGCCTCTCAAACGGTGATACCGCTGCTGCAAAATGGGACCCGCATGTCATCCTCTACGTACAATAAACTTTCTTTTCTTGGATTATTTTTGGCTCCTGATATTTGGTCACTTGCCTTTTTTCTTTCGATCTCATGCCACGTTTGAAACTTTGAGGAACCTGCTGGCTCGTGGGACCCGCATGTCATCCTCTATGTGCTATAAAAGTTTATTTTCTATGGTTTTTTTTCACTCTCTGATTTTTGTCTATTTCCTTTTTTCTTTTGATGCCCTGCCGCCTTGGAAACGTTGAGTAAGCTGCTTACACATGGGACCCGCATGTCATCCTCTATGTACAATCAAGTTTCTTTTCTTGAATTATTTTTGGCTCCTGATATTTCGTCACTTGCCTTTTTCTTTCGATCTCATGCCACGTTTGAAACGTTGAGGAACCTGCTGGCTCATGGGACCCGCATGTCATCCTCTATGTGCTATAAAAGTTTGTTTTCTTGGATTTTTTTCACCCTCTGATTTTTGGCTCCTGATATTTCGTCACTTGCCTTTTACTTTTGATCCCCTGGCCCCTTTGAAACGTTGAGTAAGCTGCTGGCACATGGGACCCGCATGTCAACCTCTATGTCCATCAACTTTCTTTTCTTGGATTTTTTTTGACCCCCTACTTTCTAGCTACTTTCTTTTTCTTTTGATCTCAAGCCGCATTTCAAACATTGAGACCGCTGCTGCAAAATGGGACCCGCATGTCATCCTCTATGTACAATAAATCTTTGATTATTTTTGGCACCTCATATTTGGTCACTTGCGTTTTTTTCTTTCGATCTCATGCCACCTTTGAAACGTTGAGTAAGCTGCTGGCTCATGGGTCCCCCATGTCATCCTCTACGAACAATAAAAGTTTCCTTTCTTGGAGTTATTTTTGCCCCTAATTTCTGGCTACTTCTTTTGATCCCCGCCGCCTTTGAAACGTTGAAAACTTTCTTTTCTTTGATTATTTTTGGCACCTCATATTTGGTCACTTGCCTTTTTCTTTCGATCCCCTGCCGCCTCCCAAACGGTGATACCGCTGATGCTAAATGGGACCCGCATGTCATCCTCTATGTACTATAAAACTTTCTTTTCTTGGATTTTTTGGCTGATATTTGGTCACTTTCCTTTTTTCTTTCGAGACCTCCTGCCGCATCTCAAACGGTGATACCGCTGCTGCTAAATGGGACCCGCATGTCATCCTCTATGTACAATAAGTTTTTTTCTTGGATTATTTTTGGCTCCTGATATTTGGTCACTTGCCTTTTTCTTTCGATCCCATGCCGCCTTTGAAACGTTGAGGAAGCTGCTGGCTCATGGGTCCCGCATGTCATCCTCTATGAACAATAAAAGTTTCCATTGTTGGAGTTATTTTTTACCCCTAATTTCTGGCTACTTCCTTTTTCTTTTGATCCCCTCCCCTATGAACGTTGAAGAATCTGCTCGCTAATGGGTCCCACATGTCGACTCTATGGACGATAAACCTTTCTTTTCTTGGAGTTATTTTGACCCCTAATTTCTGGCTATTTTGCCTTTTTTTGGATCCCGTGCTGCCTTGGAAACGTTGAGGATGCTGCTGCCACATGGGTCCCGCATGTCATCCTCTCAGAACGATAAATGTTTCTTTTCTTCGATTTTTTTACCAACTGATTTTTGATTTATTTTTTCTTTCGATCCCCTGCCGCCTTTAAAACTTTGACGACGCTGCTGGCTCATGGGTCCCGATGTCAGCCTCCCCGTACAAGAAACATGTGATATCTTGATTATTTTACAGACAATAAAAAGTGTATTTCGCTCTGAGCTATTGCAAACGGATAAATTAAATCTTTATTTTTACATAAACGAACTAATATGAATCTCCTTGTTTTTGTTTTGTTTTTGCGAAGCATAGGACTTTCTTGTTTTGGAGTGGGCTGAAATTGTACGAGTCAAAAGACGTCCAGCAGGTTAGAAGGCCCAGATGGCCAGGCAGCCCCAATTTATATCTTCCTTATCTTGGATTATTTTTTGATCAAAAGGCCCAGCAGGGGTACATCCTTTTTCTTTTGGTCCTGTGTGCCGCCTTGGAAACGTTGTGGACGCTGCTGCCTCATGGGACCCGCATGTCATCCTCTATGAACTATGAACTCTAAAAGTTTCTTTTTTCTTGGATTTTTTTTTCACCCCTCTGATTTTTGGCTATTTCCTTTTTCTTTTGTTCCCCTGCCGCCTTGGGACCCGTATGTCATCCTCTATGTACAAAAAACTTTCTTTTCTTGGAGTTTTATTCCCCCTAATTTCGGGCTACTTTCGTTTTCTTTTGATCTCAAGCCGCATATGAAACATTGAGACCGCTGCTGCAAAATGGGACCCACATGTCATCCTCTATGTAAAATAAAAGTTTCTTTTCTTGGATTATTTTTCACGCTCTGATTTTTGGCTATTTCCTTTTTCTTTCGATCCCCTGCTGCTTGGAAACGTTGAGGATGCTGCTGCCTCATGGGTCCCACATGTCATCCACTATGAACAATAAAAGTTTCTTTTCTTCGATTTTTTTCACCCTCTGCTTTTTGGCTATTTCCTTTTCATTTGATCCCCTGCCGCCTTGGAAACGTTGAGGATGCTGCAGCGTCATGGGACCCGCATGTCATACTCTATGTACAATAAAAGTTTCTTTTCTAGGTTTTTGGCTCCTGATATTTGGTCACTTGCCTTTTTCTTTCAATCTCATGCCGACTCTCAAAGGTACAATAAAAGTTTCTTTTCTTGGATTATTTTTGGCTCCTGATATTTGGTCACTTGCCTTTTTCTTTCGATCTCATGCCGTCCTTGAAACGTTCAGACCGCTGCTACAACATGGGACCCTATGTCATCCTCTATGTACAATGAAAGTTTCTTTTCATGGATTATTTTTTGCTCCTGATATTTGGTCACTTTCCTTTTTCTTTCGATCTCATGCCGCCTCGGCCCTCTGAAACGACGAGTAAGTTGTTGGCTCATGGGACCCGCATGTCATCCTCTATGTACAATAAAGTTTTTTTCTTGGATTTTTTACCCCCTGATTTTTGGTCACTTGCCTTTTTCTTTCGATCCTGTGCCGCCTTTGAAATTGTGGACGCTGCTGGCTCATGGGTCCCACATGCCAGCCTCTATGAACAATAATATTTCTTTTCTTGGATTTTTTTTACCCCTGATTTCTGGCTATTTGCCTTTTTCTTTGGATCCCCGACCGCCTTTGAAACGATGAGGACGCTGCTGGCGCATAGCTCCCACATGTCAGCCTCTAAGAACAATAAACATTTCTTTTCTTGGATTTATAGTTGACCCCTAATTAATGGCTACTTCGCTTTTTTTTTCGATCCCCAGCCGCCTTAGAAACGTTGAGGACGCTGCTGGCTCATGGGTCCCATATGACAGCCTCTATGAAAAGTAAAACATTTACTTTCTTGGATTTATTTTTGACACCTAATTAATGACTACTTGGTTCTTTTCTTTTGATCCCGTGACGCCTTTGAAACGTTGAGGGCCCTGCTGGCTCATGGGTCCAACATGTCAGCCTCTATGAACAATAAGAGTTTCTATTGTTGCATTTATTTTTGACCCCTAATTTCTGGCTATTTGCCTTTTTTCCATTGCCTGCCACCTTAGAAACGTTGAGGACGCTGCTGGCTGGGTCCCACATGTCAGCCTCTTTGTACGATAAAAGTTTCCTTTGCTGGATTTATTTTTGACCCCTAATTTCTGGCTATTTGCCTTTTTCTTTCGAACTCCACCGCCTTTGAAACGTTGATGACGCTGCTGCAAACTGGGTACAATATGTCAGCCTCTTTGTGCGATAAACCTTTCCTTTCTTGGATTTTTTGGACACCTGATTTCGAGCTACTTGCCTTTTTCTTTCGATCTCCTGCCCCCTTTGAGAAACGCCGAGAACGATACTGGTTCGTGGGTCCCACATGTCATCCTCTCTGAATGATAAATGTTGGGGCCGCGGCTGCAAGATACGTCCCACATGTCAGCCTGACTGTTGAATAAACGTTTCCTTTCTCGAATTTATATTTGACCCCTGATTTCTGGCTACTTTGCCGTTTCTTTCGATCCCCTGCATGTCTGCTACTCCACCGAAAAACAGACCGGCATGTATTCATCACAATACTGGTAGCTAATTTAGGAAAAATGTGTTCATCACGGGATTCAAACAAAGATCTTCATCTCTGCTAAATTTTGATTTCACCAAAAACCGAACAGCGTGTGTTCATGACTTTAACTTCACAAACACTATGGTTTCTCTATAAAATAAGGTCACCATCCGTTCCTTTATTGTAGGCATTTGCGAAAAGTGTCTTTGGCTAATGGGCACCAGTGCTCTGCTGTTTAAAAAAAAATCAAATAGCATACATATTTGTTTCAAAAAAATCTGAAAATGAATGTAGACATAATAAATAAAGTAACCTACAAGCGTGTAAAATTTTAATATGATATTCTTTATATTGTAGACTACACAAAAAAGACAAAATCTGTTGAAATTTGGAGATTTGAAATATGCATACCCAGATCCACACGTTTGTTACTTTTGTGTAGCCCAGAATTTTTTGTATTTGAAACTGAAATTTTGCACGTTTATGGGACAATTCATTAGCTACTCCATGATTTGTTTTCTAATTTTTTGAACAAATAAATATATTTTTTATTTTTTTCTAAAATAGCAGGAGCAATGGTGCCCAAGAGCACCAAATCTCTTAATAGGCATTTGCGCCTAATAGCGTGAGCTTAGCTAATTTTTGAAGAAAAAAAAGATGTCCATTGTGGTATTCAGGACAAAGATCTTCATGTCTGCTACTGCACCAAACAACAAACCAGCATGTATTCATCACAATACGGGTAGCTAATTTGTGAAAAATATGTTCAGCACGGGATTCAAACAAAGATCTTCATCTCTGCAAAATTTTGATTTCAGCAAAAACCGAACAGCGAATGTTCATGAGGTTAAGTTCACGAACACTATGTTTTCTCTATAAAATAAGGTCACCATCTGTCTCTTATTTCTCAAGGAAAAACAGGTGGAAGTGTTGGGACGAACCACATGGGTGCTTCGGCTCTATGTTCAGTCTTCTCTTTTTTGTACTGCAATCTTGAGCCTATGGCAGGACCTCCATTGACGTGCATTCTGCACCAATTTGGCCTTGGACGTATCCATGTATCACGGGCGCGATTGTGGGTAGCAAAGACACAGTCAGGTTTGAACAATTGGAAATCTGGTTCTGCAGCCTCTGCGTCGACTGGCGGGGGTAGCATGAAAATTGGGTGATTGAGTCCAAGAAATAAAGAACGCCCCTTCAAATTGTTCAATCTTTCCCACCTTGCCTCTTCTACAGGGTCCAAGGTATGGGCAGATCTCAAGAAAACGTAGCACCGTACCAAAGGATAAGACCTCAGCTTGTTACCCATATGTAATATTGGAGGACCGAGGATGGGCCGATAACCTTTAACCTGAATCCACGCGAGATCAGATTCACCAGTAATGGACTCTGCTCTCATTGGTGCCAGGAACCAAGTGCGCTGGTCAGAAAATCCAAGAAATACATCTTCATCTTCATAATTATGATTATCACCATCATCATCTAATTCTTCATCATCTAATTCTTCATCATCAAATTCGTCTTCTTCTAATTCTTCTTCATCAGCATCATTATCTTCATCGGCACCTCCATCGCCTTGAGCCACATTTGCTTCATCATCTTCCATGACAGCATCTCCCTCGATTTGAGCGAAAATTGCAGCCACTTCTGCTTCTTCATCTTCAATGACAGGGGCGTCAATGAGACGCGGGGCTGCATGTGTCCCTGCAATGCACAAAGATCAACCACAATGCAGCAAGTAGGAACTACACTGAAAATTATCTCTTCTCTTCTATCTTCTATTTTCTACTACTATAAGGCACCAGTTTTTAACAAGACATGTAGCAGCAATTCCAACTGTTGGTGTCCAAAATCTAACGGTTGGGATTAGAGGTATTCGCGTGAAAAAAATACCACACCAGTGTCCACGTGTTTCTAGAACCGTCATGTTTCCATTATGAAGAAAAATCAGAGCAGTCTCACACCGATATCACACGTCCCACTTGATAGTGATTAAGAAAGGTTCCAAATTTTTGTTCATATTTATAAACTGTATGCTCACACTTATTTTGATGGTATAACCAAATTATTAGTTGTATTGAAAGTTTGAACAACATTTAGAACGCAACTTTTATACATCAGTATTGCGAATCGTAATTGGTCCAACATGTGCAGCATGCCATTTACTAGTTAAGACATAAAACAAAGACTCACCACAGGTATATGGTTCCCAAACCAGAACATCTCCATACGGATATGTAACTGCGTATACACGATGTAGGTGTGAACTTGTACCATATCCAGGAATGCCCATGGCATCGACATAGCTGTTTCTATCAAAGAATTCAGGGTTTCTCAGGATATTCCACTCCTTTTCTAGGGGCGCTTGTAGGATAGCGATCAATTCGTCAAATACAACGATTACCTCGTAATGCCATGGCCCTGCTAGATCATCTTTGTACGGCCTCTTGACGATCCGTACTTTGAGCAGTTCCAAACTTTTATCTATTTTGTATTTGAACAGGAATGGTGGGCTGCCATGCCACCATTCACTAGTAGGGCCCAAAGAAATTCCTGCATCTTGCAGAGATGGAAGAGGTATAATAGTATCTGATATGTATATGTTGCGGATCGTCAAGTGCCCGTCCTGCTGGACAAATGCCACCCAGTCGCCGTTACAACCCACCCAGTGCATGGGTCCATGTCCATCCAGTTCCTCCTTGGTATGGATAAATGCTGGAACTGTCGGCTTGTCTAATGGCATCAGCAACGCGTGAATGCCCTGCAAATAGGATTTGTTTCAAAATTGTCTATGCATGCAAGGTATTCGACAGAATGAAGAGCGGATTGTGCAGAACTGAAGCACAGATGTAATGGATAAATAAAGCAATTCCGAAGAGTACATGTGCATAGTGAAGGCAGCAAACCTTACAGTACTCCCAAATCAGGTGATTATGTTGAGTCTAAATTCATGCATGATGTTTGGCAATAAGAAAAGTTGATTGAAAAAACACAAGCTGAAACGAGATGAGTAAATAAATAAATACTCTTACAGTATTGTCGCGGTCGTCTGGCCATGTCTCGGGGTCGCAGTGGAGCAGGCTCGGTAAACCGAACGGAACCTTATGCGCTCCGCGGATGGCATGCCGCATGCCGATCATGCCTCGAGCGAGGCGACCAGTGCTGAGGATATCCGCCCGCTCGGCTATGTTCTCCACCAGTGGGTAGTGGAGGTTGCCCCACCCCATGGACTGGTGGTAGCAATCAGGAATCTCCTCAATCTTACGCTTCTGCTTCATTGGAGTCGGTAATCCAATGCAAGGGAGAGAGGGGTGAACGGGAGAAAGAGACAGAAGAGGGTTTTTTTTGGAGAAGATGCAGTAGTAGTACTACGATACTAGGAGGTGGAGATGCGGGGCATGTTTCCGGGGGAGAGGAACCACTATTTCCCTTAAAAAAAATAACAGCACTTGCGCATTAGAACTTGGGGCGGGGATATAGCGGTAAGAGGTATTGACCAACTTTCCCTCACCTTGACCCCACGTGGTTGTGAACCCGAGATAATTCTTTTTGATGAACCCGATATACTTATTATAGTACTAAAATAGTACAAGTATATACCTTGTACTCCTATATACTAACATTACTATTTTAAGGACTTATGTTCCATGAGCAACAACTTCCCCCACTCCGCTCATCCGAAATCCTAGCCCCTCCAACTTCAAGGACCAATCAACATAGCTATGGCCTTCTAATTTGGCTCAAGTCGCCGCACACATAGTCCTCCCGCCGACAAGGAATAGGAGCATCAGCCCTTTCGTCGCTTGTTGTTACACATAATCATATACAGTACCATATATATTTCAAATTTCCATATCAAAAAATAGTTCAAATCTGAATTTTAACATCTCAAGCTAAACCCTCGCTTGCTCTTAAACATAAGCATACCATAGTTCTACTTTTGTCTTCACCGAACAACAGAACACAATTTCATCACAACATAGCCAACCGGAGTACCTAGTAATGTAACTAGAGAAGTGAACCTATAGTTGATCAAGCCTTCAACTTTAACACAATAATACCCCCACATTATGTGTTGAGGAGCCACACCCATATATTTAAGAGTACCATCATGTAGACCACAAATGCATCAATGAAGAGAGGGGTATACTTATAGACCACCTCTTTACAAAACAGTTGTAACTAGTAGACCACAATTGCCTCGTTCATTAGCTATGAAATTACATACTATCAGTAGCT